>JBAMBJ010001609.1:0-413246 GCA_037043495.1 Drosophila recens
TAGAAAAATGATCCCTTCGACCGCAACGATAGCACTCCTTCCCTATGGCAGGGCATTCTCCATCGGATGATTTGTGTTCTCTTCCACCACAACGCCCACATGTCCCTTCGAAACTTGTTTCGAACCGTTGTCGTGAATTGAATATTTTGCAAATTTTTTTCTTCTTTTGAACCATCTGCTGTTGACACCTCATGCTTCCGGAAATATTCCTGTACTTTGAGCGCTGACTCCAGTGACTGAGCCATCCTTATAATTTTGTTCAAGTCGCCGTCTCCCCGTTCTAATACTTTGCGACGCAGTGTATCCGAGTTGCATCCACTAATTATCTGGTCACAAATATTTTCATCTGTTTGCTGTTGAAAATTGCAACGCTCGCCTTGTTCCCGCAACCTCACCAAAAACATATTAAACGGCTCTTTTTCTTTTTGCCGCATTTGACGAAATACGTGACGTTCAAATGCCTGATTTTGTTTGGGCTCAAAGAATTTGTTCAGCCGGTTTACTGCTTTTGTGTATGCATTGCTTTTAAACACATGTATGGCACTTGTCTAGCAGCTGCGTTTGACGCACGTGCGTCGCCGTCTCATCCCTTTTTGACCAGGATATTCACTGTCCTCTTGCTCCTTTTCAGCTGTTGCCTTGGCCAATTTTAATCAAGTTTTCTCGCCTTTCTTTCTCTCTCTCTCTCTCTCTATTTAATTGTCAATTTACTCGGCGCGTGTCTGCTCTGATAAATTATGTGAAAGCCCCAAAAACAAATACAAAAATACAAAATGCAATCACAGGACACACACACACACACAGAAACTGACTCACTCACATCTTAAACCAAATGCAATGTGTTGTGTATCTTGAATTTATGCAAACTTTTGGCTTAGGAACATCTTGTGGCCTGGGTTCAGAGTCCATTGAGGCATCCTTATCAGTGTCCTTGCAGCCGGTTTCGGTTATCTGTTCTTAATGATTCCATTGTCAAACTCATTGCTCCGGAAATTGTGTACACAATTTAAATATTCAACAGGATATTGCATGAAATATACATAAGTACATGGCAAACAAACTCACACACACGACAGTCAGACAGACAGACACTAGGACCCTAATGTTTTTGGCCAAGTCAAGTTGGCAACTTGACCAGTCAACACTGCGGGCGACAAAATCTTGTTGTACCTTAAATGTCTTTTACTTGATGCGTTCAACAAATATTTTACCAGAGATTTTATTCTTTTTCTTTTTGGGTCTGTCTGTTCCACTTGTTGTTGTTGTAGAACTAATCTGAGATTTTGTGTCATTTCGTATATTTTAACCTTGTTGTTTTGTGGCTACTGCAAATTAGTTACAAATTTGATTTCAGTTAAAAGTTAGTTAGTTGGCAAATGACTTTATAAATTCGTAGGTGTGTGTGTTGATTGCTGAGACACTAATTTGATTTGCCTAAACTATTTGTTAAACAAATAAAATGTTTAATTTGTTGACAACTTGAGCAAACTTTCTTATTGCCCTGAAAAGTATGCTTTGAAAATTATTCATGATATTTAAAATAGTTATCAAACAAGAAATTGATTTAAATATTTACTTGAATATGAAATATTATTTTAAATATATTCTAAATGGAATATAAATTTATTTTGTTTATTTGGCTTTGTATACATTTTAAATTTGTTATTTATGCATTTATAAATGTGTGTATGTTATGCTTTTGTTTTAAGTACTGGCTGTCCAGGGCTTTATTCAAATTTCCTGGAATTCTTATAATTAAAAAATATTCTTGAGTACAGAATTATTTTTAGCCAACTTTCATAATTAATTATATTTCGTATTTTTAATCACATTTAATTCATTTAATAATTCTTATTCATATCAAAACTCATTTCTGCAATTAATAAGCAATTTTAAATTTATCATTAGATAAACCAAAATTAAATTAAATTTAATTTTGTTTTACATGTTTGTTTAATCCTTTTATATTTATAATATTTTTGCTATGATAACTTTATTCAAAATAATTTGCAAAATGCTTTTATTTTCATCTATTCAAGTCGCTTTTGCTTTCATTGTCTAATTTTGCCTGGCATTGATTAGCAAGGGAATTGTATTTTCTTAAGCCTGTCACTTGGGGCATCTCTGCTCGGTCCAGGCACGGCCACCTGCCCCCGGAGAGTGTGTCTGCCCCAGGAGAGGCAGGAGGAGGAGAGAAGGGAAGGAGTCTGGGCATGCAGTGGCCAAGTCGTGTCAGTAACAAATGCCACTCATTTCCGATGCCGAGCTGCACGTCGTTGCGCCGGGAGACTGAGTCGGCTGAGAACGCTGTAGGTTTGTTAGCTGGAAAAGCCACACTGACAAAAAAAAAATTGTGTGATATCGAGAAAATATCTATCCCATCTGAATTTTACTTTGTGCTAAAAATAAAATAAATTTGAAGTTAAATCAAATATATTATTATTATAAATTATTAATTATTATTAGCATTGCAAATGTTTTTTTAATTTAACTATTCAAAATTAAAATAAAGATCGAATTTCTTAGTTTTAGTTTAGCAAATAAAAAATACATCTCAAAAGCTTAAATATTAAAAATGTAATTTCAAAACTATACTTTTATTCTCAAATTTATGTAATTTTAAGCTTTTTTTCAGTGTAGTTTGGAGCTTGTGTCTTAATCTGAAGATGGCCAGCAGCTGTCTGCTGTTTATTGTTTATGGTATTTGGCTCGAGCCAAAATCAAGCCTCCACTGTAGCACCAATTTTTGCTGGGGTTGTGACTTTGACAAGTTTGCTGTTATGACATTAGTTTGTGTTAATCTTTTACTTGCTACGGTCACAAGGGGAAACACCAGAAAGAAGAGAGAGAAGAGAAGAAAGAAGAAAGGAAAAACAGAGAGTGAGGTAGAGACATCAACAATTGAAACGGGGCATAGATTTGATGGACTTTCTGGTAAAGTTTTCTAATGCAACTTGAAAAGTTTTTGATAGGCAAACAAAAGCAGAAAACAGAAAGCAAATCACTTGGTGCTCAGACTCAGACTCGGACTCGGACTCTGAAGATGCCTCGTAAACTTTTACGCGCTCATTTAAACGGCTAAAAAAAGAAAGAAAGGGACTTGAAAGAGGGAAAGAGATGAGAGGGGGACAAAAAGTGAGTGAGATGGAGCTTAAGTGTCAATTGTTGCGTTGCTCAGTTGCAGTTGGTTTTGGTTTGTCGCACAAACATTTTGCCAACCAAAATCAAGAGAGGAAAATAGCTTTTCATTGTCTGCTAGTTCAGGTTAGAGAGACAGAGAGAGAAAAGGTGGGAAGAGTGCAGGAATAAGGAGGCATACAAATGTCAATAAAAATAAATACTGTTGACGCAGCGCGGTTATTTTCCAACACAATCTCCATTACGCCATTTACATTTGTGTCTGTCTGTGTGAGTGTGTTTCTGTGTGTATGTGTGTGTGTTTCTGTGTGTGTGTTGAACACGTCTGCCTTTTGGCTGAGTAGCTGTATTTGACTTTAAGCGGCGTTAACGGCAACAAAGATAAAGACATGAAGCCAGACATTCCCAAAGCATAAGCGTTGACAACGCCACTGTGTATTCCAAAGGGGATCTAAAGAGGGGGGAAGGAGGGCGAAAGGGGGACGAAGGGAGGGAGGAAGGAAAGTGCCTGCCACTCGTAGATACAACAACCGTCAATTGACGGTCATTGTCATTAAGTCGCACAGAATGAAGATGAGTTTTTCCGCTTTTATTTTTTAGTGCTTTCGTCTTTCTCTTCTCTTCCCTTCCCTTCACATTTGTTCACGCCTCGCTTGTCGTTTAGTTCATTTGCCTTATCAGCGCAGACAATGTGCTGACATTGCGTATACGCAACATTGTTAATTCCTTTCATTTAGTTTTAGTGAAATATGTATAGTCATCAAATCTGTAACTAAATTAAATGTTTAAATAATCATAAATACTTTTTAAATTCATAATCATAATAGTTTTATAACTAAATAGAAAGTTCAAACATTATTAAAATATTGCCTGCTTTTAGGCGAGTGCATTGCGTAAAAGCCTAAAATAGTCATAAATATCATTAGATTGATCCGATTTTAATCCAGTTAGGCAGGATTATTGAAAATTATGTAAGCCAACAATAACCACCAAAAAACTCTGTGCGTGGCTTAATTTTTGTCTGAACGGAACTAGCCAAAAATTTAAAACTGCCATAGAAATTTTACAATATAAACAAAAGTCAAATAATTAATTTTGTATTATAAAATATCAAAAATGTAATTTAATTTTTATTGAATTGAGTTAAGTTATTTTTACAAACCATATATTTGATATTATTAAAAATTCAGTTTTGCTGGCTTTATATGTATATTTAACTGAGCGCAACTTGTGAATGAAAAATAGGTAAATTTCAATGTTTACGAGTATATTTATCAATTGGAAGTTGCAACAAAAATGCTGTTTGCAAAGTTGTGGCAAAGTCAACTTTGAATCACTTTGGCACTTCGTGCTCTTGTTTCTTGCCACACACTGAGCCACGTGCCAGGCCGCACTTTAGCCCACTTTGTGTTGGTTTATCTACTACTTTATTACTGTAAATCCTCAGATAATTTATTTGATTTGTACGCAGACCCAACCAGCCCCAACCCCAACTTTCCCTCCTCTCTCCTCTCTCCTCTCTTTCTCTCCTCTCTTTCTCTCCTCTCTCTCTAGGCGGTAAGCAGCAACAGCTGCGCTCTTGGGATGCTTCTACTGAGTTTCATCTACGCTGTGTTTACTTGCTTTGTCTGCTTGTGTGTGGGTGCTGATTTGTATCTTCAGACTGCAAAGTGTATCGCATTACAATCAGATTAACTTAAAGCCGCCATATGCATGTGTGTGTGTGTTTTGTGTATCTATGTGTCTGTGTATCTGTTTGTGTGTGTGTGTTGCGCTTAAATTGAATTTAAAACTTGTATTGAAACCAAATTGAAAAAGAATTTGCATGCTCTGTACTAGGGATGAATAACAGCAAAAACAAAATTAAATATATCGAATATAAACAAAAAAAATAAATAATAAATAATTTATGTATATAAAAATAAATTAGTAAAATTGCATAAACAATATTTTTGAATAGTTTGAGATACACTTTGTAGTTTTTAAAAAAGTCTCATATATTTTAATTTGGCAAAATTTAGATGATATTCAAAAAAATCCTAAAACTGACCAAGCTTTTTTGTATATACAGATTATATATTCTGATTTATGGTATTAAAAAATCTATGCATCTATGCATCATATTCATCAATATTATATCGTTATTACCAAAATATCGATATCCCTATATCAAAGCTCATCTCTAGCCTGAATATGTTTTCTATCTTAAGTAAATTAAGCTGCGTCAAGTTCTTTAAAAGTGGCCAAAAGGGCCTCTCGTATAGATCCCAATTTAAATGCCTATAAATATTTATTTACAAAAAAAAAAGAAGACAAGTCTGGCAGACTGGCTTTTCTCTTTGTCGGCTGCGGTTAACCAGACGCTGCCCCTGCCCCGCCCCCAGGTCAAAACAGTTTGGGGCGTAAGTGGAAATTTATAGCCAGTCCTTGAGCAAAATATGCAATTGAGCAGTCAGACAGCGGGACATTAAGACGGACATTCAGACAGTCAGAGAGTCAGACAGAATCTGCTCCCGGTATGTCCATTTATATTCAAAAGGACATTGGAACAGCAATTGATGAAGCGAGCATAAAAAATGTTGTAAATGCAAAAAGGATACAATTGTCTGTGTCTCACTGTCTGTGTGTGAGTGAGTGTGTCTGTGTGTGTGTGTTGGTATTTGGCTAATGTGATAAATCAATTTTATGCGAAAATCCAAGTGCATAAATTCGCTTAACTAACGCATTTGTCAAGCAGAAAGCGAAAGAAATGCAAGCGAATTAAGTTGGCAATAAATTCGTTGAAGCTAAGAAATATTAGTGTTCGGCGTGAGTAACGTTTACGAATAGCGCATAAAGCGTAATGGCGAAAATGCAATTAGAAAAGAGACAGAAACATTGCTGATGAGGAGCTAGAAAAAAAATTTCACTTAGTTTATCAATCTAAAAATTCTAATAAATTAATAAAAACTTTAAAAAATTAAAGTTTTTAGACAGCAACGTTTACGAATGACAGCACAAAAAGGAAATGCAGAAAATGCACTGGTAAAAATAAAAGGGTAATTGTGGGGATGGAAATGGACTTCAACTAGCTTTTCAAAAAATTTCCTCTGCTGTTCCTTAGGAATATTATGATTTAATATTGATAAATGACACCCAATTGAATTCAGCTTACTTGACACCATTTCAAAAACTTTAAATTGTCAGAACTTTGGCAAAGCTTAACCAATTTCCTTGCGGAATGTCAATATTATCCTTGTTTGACCTCAAATTGGATTCTGCATCAAAAACTTAGTCTCTTAAAAAATTGTATGTTTTTCCAACATTGTCCATTTTTTTCATACTTTCTCTAAAACTTGTAACTGTCATACCATTGCATTTTTTCATTTTGATTTGAGTGTGAGTGTATTCATAACTGTTCGTATTAACGCCTAGCTGTTTAATCCATTCAATTGTTCGGTCATTGCTTTTGGTATTTTGCAATAACCACACGGTAAGCGACGACAGTTTTCAGGAGTGCTGTAACAAAGCACATGGCCAAATCAAATCCAATAATAGCACACAAGCACAATGGCCTGTTATTTGATTGCCATTGCCGCTGGTCTAAAGTCTCTCCACAATCGAAAGCCACAGAATGTCAGGGATAGCTTTCTTTGCCATTCTACGAGTATGAACGGGATTTGTGGCACAGGGAATCGGAACAGGGAACGGGTAACTGGAAAATGGGATTTGATTTTCTTTTGTGCAGTTAGCGCTACGGCTAATGCCCCAATAGCTGACAGACTGACAGACTGACTGTGTTTTTGTTTGCCTTTCGACGCTTGTTGACCAATTTGTAAACCATCATCAAGTGTGAAATTTCCAATTTCCGTCATGGGGCACAACCAATAAAAAGAATGACAGCGAGACACACAGCGAGCGAAGTTTGATCCGTCAACTCCCATTTCCCGCTTTTCCCTTTCCCTTCCCTCCAAAACAATTGCTCTCTCCACAAAATGCAAATGCAACGTTTCGTTTTTCTATTTGTGCAACGGATTTGGTGCCTGTTTGTGCAAAACAAATTCAACACACTGCAAAACGATCTTTTTGAAGAGCTCGGAGCGTTAAAAAAATACAGATTCCACAGTGTTGAGTAACGCCAAATAGATTTCAAATTAAACTGCCAAACATACAAAATAAATAAAGCATGCGAATTTATTGTAAAATTTTAGTTTATTTAAAGAAAAACATTACTTTGAAGGATTTAAACTTATTTTAAATAAATTTGAGGTAAGGAAAGGAAGAGTTTAAATAGAACATTCTAACAAATTATTTTAAAATAAAAACCTTAGATACTTGAATACCTGTTCCCCTTCCTCAAACACTGCAATTTCTTAGTTATCTATAATTAAACAGATTATATAGACTTGAGTTCGATTTAAGCTCAAAATTGCAGTAATTAGTCACGTGAATAATAAGTATTCCACGCGAACACCTTTATGTTCAACGCATTGCAACTTCAAAGCGTCAAAGTTTAATTGAATTTAATTAAAAGCCGACAAATTGATTTGCCAAAGTTTTGAGAAGGAACTCGGCACGAAGAGCGAGAGATCATTAGCTGTGAGGCAGAGGTCAAAGTCACTGTCAAAATTTGCGACGCGGCTTAAAGCGATTTGCCTCAATTAATTGCGCTGAAGCGAAAGTTTAATTGAAGTGCGAGCTGAGTTGCTGAAAGATACTCAGATACTTATAAGTATAGAGAAGAAGGTAGAAGGTAGGTAGGTAGACAACGCCTATAATTACACCTGTCTAAAAGTTTGCTATGCTATTTGTACAGCGTTTGCTTCGGATGATGTTGGTTTAATTTCACGACTGATAAAACACAAAGATTACATTTCATTTGAGAGCTTATAGAATATTTTGTTTTTTTACTTAAAGCAACTTTAATTAAAGTTTCATTGAGTTTGGTCAGTTCAATCAGTCAAATTATGGAGGGCTTGGCACATTATCAATTGATGATTACGTTGAGTATGTGTCTGTGCCTTTAAAGCCACAAAAAAATGAGCATAAAATATAATAAAATAAATAGGGTTGAGTTTCAACTAAAATAAAAAAGCATAAAAGGCAGAGGCAATCAAACAGAAAGGCAGCTGCTTTATTTCCAATGTGTCTGTATATGAGTATGAGTATGTGTGTGCGTTAGAGCAAAATGGCTGCCGGTTAAATTGGCAACACTTTATCAAAAAATATAAAAAGCACTAAAAGTCAAACGATTTGAGAGGCGGCAGCAGCAGAAAATATATATACAGGACGAGACCTAGACGAGCACAGAGGACAGAGGCTTGCATATAGATTGGCAATAAGGCCAAACTTGAATCATCATAAGGACACACACTCACACACACACACTCAGACAGACATCCAGACAGATACATGGAAAATATGCAAATGTCGCTGGGCTCCGCATAATTCATATGATTTTCCCATTTCATAAATGCTACGAAAATTGACAGACAGTTGCATAGCAATGCGAACCGCAATTTTGTGGGCAAGTTCAAAGCAATTTTAAGCACAATTTATGTAACCTAACTAAAAACAAAATGTATATACAAATATGTATGTATTTGTAAATGCGTCGTAATATTTGCCAAACTGAGTGTGTGTGTGTGTGTGTGTGTCTGTATGGCTTATAAAATACAAACAGAATCAACTTTACAGCTTCATTAAAAATATGCAAACTACGAGTACAACATTGAGATACAAGATACATGGGAAAATTCCATCGAGTATGCCTGTTTTTCCTAGTGTTTTTTATTGTTGTCAATTTTCTTTGATGCAATTGAAATTGTTGAAATATTTGATCGATTTTCCTTTGGTGTTTTTTTTTTCATTAAATACATTTTGGTGGGATGATTATGTAACTAAGATGGATAGAGCTGCGAAATAATAATAAATAAATTGTCATGACAATGATAACAATTTAACAATTTAATGCTTATGCTAATGCTAATGGTAATGCTAATGCTAATGTTTATGCTAAAGCTAGAAAGAGCTGCGAAATAATATTAAATAAATTGTAATGACAATGATAACAATTTAATGCTAATGCTAATGCTAATGCTAATGCTAATGCTAATGCTAATGCTAATGCTAATGCTAATGCTAATGCTAATGGTAATGCTAATGCTAATGGTAATGCTAATGCTAATGCTAATGGTAATGCTAATGCTAATGCTAATGCTAATGCTAATGCTAATGCTAATGCTAATGCTAATGCTAATGCTAATGGTAATGCTAATGCTAATGCTAATGCTAATGCTAATGGTAATGCTAATGCTAATGCTAATGCTAATGCTAATGCTAATGCTAATGCTAATGCTAATGCTAATGCTAATGCTAATGCTAATGCTAATGCTAATGCTAATGCTAATGCTAATGCTAATGCTAATGCTAATGCTAATGCTAATGCTAATGCTAATGCTAATGCTAATGCTAATGCTAATGCTAATGCTAATGCTAATGCTAATGCTAATGCTAATAATGACAATGCTGATTGTTATGCTAAGGGTATGTATTTGTTTCATTTCATAATTATAATGAGAATCATAATTTCTCTGCCTTGCATTATAATTTGTCAAGTAATTGCAATGCATTTATTTATCATTCCATAAGCTAAAAGCTTTTCTCAATAATTGATGTATTAATAACAATATTCAACCACTTCGATGTATTTATAGTATGAAATACTGAGTACGTTTAAGAGCCGTTGGCTGCAATTGTTAAGCCACTTGAGCTGAAACAATACTCGTATTGTATCAACTAATCTGTTCAATCAGCTGTCAATTAACAACCAATTGAAAACGTGTTTGTGCACACACACACACAGACACAAACACACCCACACATAGACATAACCAATCATAATTTATTCAATTCAAGCGCTGCTTTATGACACTAAACAAATCGCTTCACATCAAATTGATTCGATAAGCAAATGCGTCGAGCTGAAACGAACTGTATTTGAACTGATCCGATTCTCGGGCAGCTAATGTCATTTTAATCAGCGAGCAGGGCCCATAAAAAGCATAATTTTAATATTGTATGTACAGAAACAAACAAGAAACGGAACATGGGGTAAAATGTGTAGGAGGAATGGGAAAAGATATGGTGATATGGATATTGTATGGAGACTGGGAAGCGATGTTTACTTAAAAAATTAATCGATATTTAATGAACGATATATCATTGTTTAAGACAATATTTCAGAGAATATTTCTATCTTTTGAATGACTTTGTTTTTTTGAGAAACTTTCGATTTAACATCTAAATTTTGTCAAGTTAATTTATTGAAATTGAACAGTAATTAATTTTTATTTAAAATTTTTTTGTTTAAGTTAATTTATAAACACTTTAAATATATATTTATCGTATTGTTTAAAAATAAAATAAATACTCTTGAGTTTTAATGATAAATTTCCATTATATCGATACAATAGATTTTTATAAATTTGTATGAAATTTAAGTGAAATTCAAGCGAAATCGATTTCTGTGGCACCCCTAAATACGATTATTTGGAATTGAAATTAAATATTCTATATCATATTTTTCGCGATATAAATATCGATGATTTTGTTGCCGATTTCCATCTCTAGCGTGTGGCATGTGGCATGTGGCAGGTGGCAACTGATGTTGTCAGTTGACCGAGTGTAATTAGGCGAGTTCAAATTATTATGGGTCCAATGTTGTGTTGTGGCAAATGAAAAAGACACATAATCACAAAGAGAGAGAGAGAGAGAGAAGAAGGGAGAAGACAGAGACAGAGAGCGATAGAGAGACAGAGAAAATTAGCTGCATGAACTGTAAAATTTGTGTAATGCCGCATCAGTTTGTGGAGCTCGTTATGAGGCACTTAAGTCATGGCCAAAACCAATTGAAATGGGGATTACAAGTAGTGCAAGGCAGTCGTACTATAGTTGAAAATCAGTTTGGTAAATGGGAAAATGCACAAGCCAATGTTGTAAAGTGCATGAATTGCAATTAACTTTTATTTTGCGGAATGCTGCACACTGAACAGGCAAACCGGCAACCGGAGAGAGAAACTGACAGTTGAACGCTGAAAACTGAAAACTGGAAACTGAAAAGTGGAAACAGAATACTGAAAGCCGAAAGGCGAAATAGAATCACAAAAGATGCCAAATCTCCAGACAATGCCAAGTACAATGTAAATTATTCAAAAGGTAGCTGAAAATACGAGCATGAGTCGAGAGCGAGTACGAGTACGAGTACGAGTACGAGTATTACGCGATGCGATGGATGTCATTTACATTGCGGTTTCATCCTCAGCGTCCTTCCTCCTCAGGCAGACGAGCAGCGCCAAATTCCACAGAATGGAAATGGTATTGTTGGCTGTGGGCAAAAAAAACTAGTAAAAAAATGCTACAGATAAGTGAGCTCAACTGTCAGAGTCCCTGTACTTATTGTGTAAAATATCTAAATATTATTAAAATCAAATAAAAAATTTTATATTTTCATATTCAACAATATTAACTATCTAAATATGATTAAAATTAAAGTTGTATATTTATTAAAGTTGTATATTTCTATTTTCATATTCAACAATTACCGTTAAACTTATAATTTTTTTCTTAAAAAAATTAAAAAGTATGACTTACTTGCTGATTTTTAGAAAAAAAAATGATTTTTAATTATTAAAATTAATTTATTTGATAGAAATCAAAAATAAGTATTGTTTTTCAATTTTTATATAAAAATTTAACCCTAACTCTTTTTTTCCAATTTTTTTATAAGAATTGAAACAGAACTCTTATTTGTCAATTTATATTATACAAATTGAAAATAAAAATTCATTTGCAATATCTTTTGAACCAAAGAAGCCACATTATATATAAAACTGTATATAATAAATTTGCTTATTGTTTAAAAAACTTTGTTGCTCTTTATGTAAAAAAAAAAATTTTCAAAAATATTTTTGCTAGTATTTTTTAAAATTTTTTTAAAATTGCTAAAATGGCACATTTTGTATGAAAAGGAGGAAAAAGTAGGAAAAATGGGTTAAAATAGTCATATTTAGAATTTTCAAAAAATTATAAAAAATACTAGCAAAAATATTTTTTTTGCAGTCACTCTTAGAATTGTTTGAACAATTTTTTTGCATCAAAATATTTTTTGTAAAAAATCGAGGAAAAAAGTGAAAAAAAAAACACTTTTACAAAAGTTCTAAATTTTCCACAGGTACTTAATGGGTTAAGAAAATTTTTGTGTCATTCAAAAGAAAACTAAATGATAAGATTATTTTAAGAAATCTGCATCAAATCTTTTGTGTTAAAAGTATATTTTTTTGAATAACTTGACCCACATATACTTCTTTCCCTGAGTGTATTGTAAAAAGCTAAGAAAATAACGATTTTTATTAAAAAAAATATTAATAAGTTTAAATAAAATTTCAAAACATTTTTTAAAGGCTTAACAGATTCAATTAAATTTGAATACATATTATCAATGGCATTAAGACATTAGCCTGGTCAACTTTATGCTTGACATACTTAATCCTCCTTCTACTTCTAACGCTAATTTCTTCTTTGACATAATAATAAGCCCTTGATTTCGATTCGAGTGCTGGGTCTTATAAAAGTGGAGTGAAAGGCAGACCAAGGGCTGGGATGGAGTTGTGTTTGGGCTTGAAAAGTGCCTGGCAAATGCATTAAATTCAGTTTCGTGCAACTGAGACAACAGTTGAGTAAATTATGGCGACGAGCAGCCAGAAAAATAAGAAGATGAAGACGAAGAAAAAGAAGATGCCGTCGAAATGCAGAGAAAGCCTGTCGACTTCCATCTTCCATTGCCAGACCGGAGTCTGGTGTGTTGAAATTTTTATGAAGACAGCAGAAGGAGTGTCAGGAGGAGGCGAAGGCGCAGGAAGAGGAAGAGCTGCAGGAGGGCGCATCAATTTGAATTTTCAGCTAAGAATAAAAATTCTTTTGGGGCAACTTTAAGTGGCACAAAGTACGTCACAAGTGTGTCCACAGACTGCCGTTATCTAACACTTAAGCTTACTTTGAGCTACATAACGGCAACATCTATAATAATAAGCAGTTTTCTCTCTCTCTCCCTCTTTCCCTTTCTGTTGCAAATGGGCATCATAACAAGCAAAGCACACGGGACGTATGCGTAATATTCGTAGACTAGACTGCAACGCCAGCCACGTGCAACGTCGGCAAATGTTGCATACATTTAACATAAATAATGGCCAGCATATTTTAGCAAAAAATGTTGTGCAACTTGAGAAGAAAACGCCAGGCAAGCAAAAGCCGGAAAACCAGAAAAACCAGAAGAACCGGAAAAACCTGGCAACCAGGTAACTGTCGAGCAGTCCGCCACAAAAGCCGTGCTCAATTTTTAATGAATGCCAAGACGGCAATGCCCTTAGACTGCCAGGCAATAAAAACAAGCATTTAATGTCCAAACACAGTCGAAAGAAGCAAGATATCAATGCGTTGCCAACTTTATCTGGTCCCAATTTGATGGTCGCATTAATTGCCAACATTTCTTGGCAAATATGCGCATTAATTGAGCTTATAAAATTTTAATTGTTCTACTAAAAATACGCAACTCTAAAAATACTTAATATTTTAGATACAATTTCTAAAAACAGTTGCAGGCAAACCAATTTATTTGGCTGTCCAAATTCAACTGAACTCGTTGTCGGTCGAGTTCTTGACTTCGTCTGCATTTCTCTGCTCGGCTTTCGTTCAGTTTTGTGGATTTTCGTAAGAGTTTTCATTATAAGAGCGCAATTGTTTGCTCTTTAAACTTTTGCGTCTGCGCTGTTAAAGCAAACAAATGTTTAGCAGAGAACTTGGTTAAAACACGCACTTGACAGCTCTAACTACATAGGCTGAAAGGCGCAGGAAAAACTCAAATTTCATTGGCCGCGAATCTTTGGCATTTGAAATAAGAGAGACCAGGTACGAGCACCTAGTCAAGATAATATTTTTAATTAATAAATATAATAAATAATTTATGTGAAAATAAAAATGTTTAAAATTTAAATTTTTTCTTTAATAGAAATTGATATTTTACTCTGGGTCAACTTTAAAAATCTGACCTTAAATTAAAAACTTGTGTCGAAATTTTATTCTTAATTTCTTTTTATAAAGATAATTTTAAAATATCATATGATTTTATGTTTAATAATTTAAGAATAAATTATATATATCAAAAATTATGTTAAAAAAAATATTTCAGAGTATTTACATTTTATCCTAATTAAATATGTTTCATAATTTTTTTTTGTTTCTTATATTCAACTGAAAATCAAAAATTTGTATAGCTCAAAAAATAAAATTTTCTTACGTAAGATTTATTATTATTTTACTCTGGAACAACTTTAAAAATTTGATTTTAATTTAAAACTTCTGTCGAAATTTCATTCTAAATTTCTTATTATAAACATAATTTTAAAATACATTAATTTCATGTTTAATTATTTAAAAATAAACCTAATGCATCAAAAATTATGTTTCCAAAATGTTTCAGAGTATTTACATTTTATTCTTATTAAATATGATTCTTATTTGTTTTTTTTGTTTCTTATATTCAACTTAAAATCAAAAGTTTGTACAGCTTACAAAAAAATGCAGTGAAAATCATTAGTTCAAATATTTCTCATATATTTCATTCTTCATTTCATGTAACAAATTTAACTTTATGCCATCTTTTTACATTGATTTATTCTCTCGTTGTTGTTGTGGCGACCTCTTGTTTCGGAAGAACAAGTTTTCTGTTTGTATTGCAAGTTGAAGAAATAAACAAACGGCGCACTTCCTTTGTGCCACTTCCACTCTTGCAAGGGGGCAAGAGGAAGAAGAGGGAGAGGAGAAGAAGAGCCAAGAAGATTCACAGGAAGTGCGCGCTTATAACAAAATTTGTTTTGTCTTACATCATGAGAATCTTGTTTGCTTTGTGGCCAGATTGCAGATTGAAAGAGGCCAAAATTTGACTTGAATTTAATGGACATTTGTTGTGTGTTCTCGTTTATGATATGCGAAAAGACACATCATAAACTGAAGAGACTTTTCTTCCTTTGTGTGGATTTATAACTTTAGCATATCGAGCCCTATTTGCGACAATAACGTATGCGCCAAAACGCAATTTTACAGGAGAGAGTTTTTTAGGTTTCGTTAAGTTGATTTCTTAGTGTCATTTGTCGCTTACGTTATTATTCACAGGTCAATATCTCCGTAAATATATAAAATAAAAATGTAATATTTTAGGTGCAGATGCGGGTGGTGTTTATAAACATATTGGCATAAGAAAAAAAATTTCGGAAAATGGCGCATACGTTATTGTCGCAAATAGGGCTCGATATGCTCATCATCTTTGGAAAATATTCCTCTTATCTGTTATCTGTCTGTCTTTCAGTTTTCTCCTTTTTATATTTATTGCATCATTCGCTGCTGTAAATTCGCATATTAAGTGGATTGATGTATTAATATTTAAACGGCGATTTGTGGCTTTTTCTGCTCTTCTTCTTCCCCTTCGGGAGCACAAGTAAAACGACTCAAGGGCCAATGGGTAAATGTAACTGCACTCAAGTCGACCTTTGACCCTTTGCTGTATATTTATGCGTGCTGATAATGTTTAATCTGCATAGCAAGAGAATCGATTTCAGATGCCCATTTACCTCCTCGGTAATTACCTCGATAAAAGTTGCCATCTCTCTAGAAGTGACTCTTCTTCTTCTTCTTCTTTTTATTCTCTTTCTTCTTCTTCGTCTCTTCTCACATTAAAACGCGACTCGCATTGTGGCTTCCATGTTAACTTTTTGTGTGTGAGCTCATAAATAAAACATAAAGGCGCCAGCGCGTAGAATTCCTTTTTTATGATGTCGGCAAAGCAGTTGCAGCCTCCTCTCCTCTCCCTCTCTCTCTCTCCCTCTCTCTCTCTCTTTCTTTCTGTCGCTGAGTTGTAGCATATTTTGAAAAATGTTTATAAAATAACACGGAAAACGTACAAGTCATAAATAATGCCTTCGACCTTTGGACGAGCAAAGAGAGGGGAAAGATATAGAGAGAGAGAAAGGAGAAGAGAGGAGGGAAGAGAGGGGGAAAGAGAAGGGCAGCAAGTGTCGCAGTAATATAAAATTACCAGGCCTTTGACATGCAAATATTGGTAAGCAAGTTGAGGCAGTTGTTAACTGGCAATTATAATAGTCAGGCAATGGGACAACGCGGCGTATGCTTGATTTTCATAGTAATAATTCAGATAGTTGCCAATCATATAAAAGTTTTTTGGCAAAGTATCCATCAATAGCGAATATTCAACTCTCAATTGTCTAACTGATTCTAGTAAGTAAAAATATTTAACTCGCAAAATATCTCATGCTAAGTTTTTATTTTTATAATAATAAAGCCCCAAAAACTCCCAAAATGATTCAATAATTATATATAAATACATCATGATATAGTACATATTTGTGATCATATTTAAGCGATTTAAAGTGGATTCCCCTTAAGATTCCACTCATTCTGACTCTCAAATACAAATTCCTCTCTGGGGTTCATTCACTTTGACTTTGTCGAATTAATAAATTGCAATTGACATTTGCGCAATTATTTGCAATTAATTGCGCATTTGACACACAAACAAAGCCCTCTCCCTCTTTTTCTCCTCTCCACCCCATCCCCCTCTCTCTCTCTCTCCCATCTCCTTCTCTTGAGAGTTTCCAGTCAGAGTCACAGACAACAAATTCAAATGCAACCATAAAAGTAGGCAATGGGAAAAGCGCTTTATCTTCCTCAGCTGCAGTTGATTATGGGAACACACAAACACACACACACACTCTTACATTTTGTGGGCGTGTCGCTGCCCATTTGGAAGTAGAAACACAATCGATTAACATTTAATTGCACCTGCGGCTGCTGCTAAAATTTCTCCCTCTCAGATTCTCAGATTCTGAAATCGAAATTATTGTTTGCGTCTCTTCGGGCTGCCGTTGAGTTTCGGGTCCAGTTTGCATGTTTGCCAGCCTCTCGAATCTTGCTGATGGCAGCAACACACACACACACATACCAATACACACACACACCTGAGTTTACAATGCATTCGATACAATCAATTGAGATGCATAAATAGAAACAACTCAGAAGAGAGAAACAATCTCATTTCTCTCCCTTGACCTGTTTCACTAAATAATCATATTCCAGTTAATTTTCCTTCTTCTTAAAGCAAGAAAAACCCTCAAGTGGCTAAAGGGCACATCAAGTCGTAGCATTTCCGGTTGGCACTTTTGTTTTTAACCCTTTGACGACCCCAAACACGAATCCTTTTCCGGCTTCAATGCGACAATAAAAACCAAACAATTTAGCGCAAAGTTTGAAGGCGTTGCTCAAAGTGTTTTCCCCACAACAACAACAACTACAACAACAACAGTGACAAGAGGGAAAACACTTCCGCTTTTCACACGTTTTCCTTGTGTTTGCTGGGACAGTAGAAAAATGCCACAAATGTTGCGCCAAAAATAACATTTGAATACCAAAAAAGGTTTTTGTGCGACGTCAGACTAACGAGGATGGGGATGAGAGAGAGGAGGGGTAAGAGAGAGAGAGACAGATGTGAGTGTTGATGGAGACGTCTCCATTTGGATCCAGACTCCGCCGCAGTTATTCCGGGCATTTTCCTGGTGACATTGCGGGGATGGGAAAAGTCCAAAAAACTGAAACTGAAACTAAAAATAGAAATATGCAACGAGTGGAGGAACGGGTACTCGTATACTCGTATCTTCATTTGACAATTTTTTATGTTGTTTCCGTTGATGGACAAATAAAAAGGGAGCTGGGAAATCGCATTGATTTTCCTAAATGCCGCTGTTTATTCAACGAGAGACTCGACAAACGAATCAATAGCTGAATGTGAGTGTGAATCACAGTCTGAATCACTGATTCAACTGAAGCATCTATTCAGTATCCATTGCATCCTGTTGAATTGAATTGAATTGTTGACTGAATCGCGTTACAGCACATTAATATTTGATTTGCCTGTTTGTTTTTCATTTGCTCAAAAGCAAATTTATTTAGATTTTCCCCTTTTCACATTATCCTCTACTCATATGAGGCAAAGGACACCCCAAAGGACTCTTCCTCTCCCTCATTGCTCTGATTGAAATCGATACTGCGATGTTTCCCCTCATTGAAGTTGCAACTTCAACTGCATCGAGTGTTTTCTCATTCTTTGAAGTTTCCTTCTTATCTGACAATGTTTCAAATAACTCGAATCCTTTCGTGTTGAATTACAAATTCATTCTTAATTTATATAGACACGCTTTCAAATCTATAAACTGTCTCAAGTCCAGGCTTAAAAGTTCCCATGGATTTATTTAGTTCGGACAGCTGAGTGAGAGTGAGACAGAGACAGGGATACAAGTGTGGTGTCTCTTTTCAGACGCATCAAATGGGATTTATCCTGATCAACTTGACCCACATTCATTCCCAGCACTTGCCACTCTCAAATTTATTTGCCAACATTTATATTTCACAATAGTTAAATTCCTATTTTTCATCATCAGCCGAGGCTTAAGTTCTCACATGATCTCTCTTTCTCTTTCCCTCTCTCACTCTTTCTCGGAATGTGCCAGCTGTTAATATTTTGACAATGACGCAAGACAAGTCCTGGACAAAGGACATCCTGGACAGTCCCAGTGCCAACCAGTTGAACAGACAGTTGCCAAGATGAATGTCGACAGTTGGACGAATATCCAAATTTCATTCATATTCAGGCCAAGCACTCGAAACTCTAACCTTCTCTCCCTCTCTCTCTCTCTTTCTCTCTCTCTCTCTCTTTCTCTTTCACTCTCTCTCTCTCTCTCTCTTTCTGCTCTATTATTGTTTAAGTTGTTGTTATTATTTCTGTTTTTCTGGCACCTTCATTAGTTATTCAAAAATTGTCGAGTTGATGGAGGAGAAGGAAGCAAAGAGGGAAGGGGAAGGGGAAGAGGAAGCACAACTGGAATCATGTCAGAATTTCTCGGGTTGCTTTAGATCGAGCAACAAACGCACATGTGAACCTGGTCAAAGAGGGGAAGGGGGAGAGGAAGGGGCAGAAAAAGATGATGACGGATGGAGGGAAAGATTCGCAGAGACGTGTGTTTAAGCAGCCAAAGTAATTTAATCCCACTTTAATTGGTGCCACAGAAATCTCTTTCACCTGAAAAATGACGTAAATTTCATACAAATGTACGTCAAATTCAGGTGAAAGAGATTTCTGTGGCACCCCAGTAAAGGTGTTTCATTAAATTGTATTAAAGAACAAAACATAAATAACAAATAAATCTGATATCTCTAAAATCAATCTGCATTTAAATTTAATGATTTTCGAAACTTCATAATTTTAAATCTAATTTTTTAATATGATATAAAATCATGCTGCAATTAAATCCGACTCAGATTGCCCAGATTGATAACATTGGAGTGGGTTGAAGATATCCTGTTTACTATTGAAAGGCAATTGTCATAAAAGGATGCCTTAATTCTTTATTCTCCCAATGAGAGTCTTCATCTGACATTGACTTCAACTGCGATTCAATTAACTTGACAAGGGTAATCCCCCAAATGCGTAAATGAATAAGCTGAATAATTGTGAGTAACAAGTGAATTTACAGCATTTAAAGCGACAACAATCGTTGGTTGTTCTGCTCCTGAGCGTGTTAATGAGTTGTTAAGTTGCTCCGAAGAGTCCTCAGTCCTCAGACAGCGATAAATGTCAATTGCAGAGCAGGCGACAACTCTTCCCTTCCCCTTCTCTCTCTTTCTCGCCCTTCTCATGAAGATTTGCATGGACTGTGGGCGATTCAAAGCTCAAAGCACCCAAAATGCACTCAAAATGAGCAGAAGGAGCAGAGAGGGGAGAGGAGATACAGACAGGAAGGATTGAGCATAATTTCCATAGAAAGACCAGTGGATTCGTTACTGCCCAGTCACCAGTCGCCAGTGAATTCGTTAGTGCCCAGTCACCACTGACTATTCCCCTTCTTTTCGGAGGTGGAAATGCAAACAATTGCAGGATTATGGCCAGGACTCGAATGTCCTCTCGATTATGGCCATCGACGGGGGTCGACTGAGTTCAGCTCGTAAATCGACGCGGGCTAATTCAAAACTGAAGCACACTTCAATTCGCATTCACATTCAGTCTGCACTCAAATGACGCCTGTTTCTGGCATTCATTGGTGCTGATGTTGTACTCACTCCCATATTCATAAATTGCAAATGAATGTCAGCTGAATACTTTGGGAAACTTGTCAATTATCCGACAGACAGACAATTCTCCCACACAGCATTTTATTTGATTGTTAACTTAACATTTTCTACATTTTCCACTTTGACTTTGACTTTGACCAAAGTGAACGATTTGCTTCGTTTGTCTTGATTTGAGTGAAAGTTCAGAGACAACAACTGAAAGTGAGACGAACTCAACCAGACACGCCCACACAGCGAATCAGAGGGCAACTCTATTGAAATTTGAATAGAGAATGAAATCCATTTCAATGTCTCTGGATAAATTTAAAGGGAAACAATGACAATTTCTGTGGTCAAAATCAGAAGAGATTAAAGTAGAGAGAACTTTAAAGAGCTGACTTTATTCTTATTCCAATAGTTTACAATTGATCAAGATATTCCCTCTTCCTTTCTATTCAAGTTCTGGTTCAAGTCGAGTCCCCTGTGATTAGAGGTCATGTCAAGACGTCAGGTGAATTGATTTATTGCCCAGCAGAAGCCACAGGTGTCCATCTCTCCAACTTCCACTTCAACTCCAACTCCAACTCCCAATTCCAATATTTGTCAGTTGTCCCTAGAGTTGACAGACGGACTGACAGAGAGAGAGAGGGAGAGGGAGACAGAGTGATATTGTGGTTTCAGTTGCCACTTTGTTGTCCTTCAATGGCCTCAATTCCCGCTTAGTTCGAACTTCGCGTGTCCTTTGCGGTTTTCGGCTCTGACACTGTTGACAGCTCCCCCACCTGCCAACCTTCTCCCCTTCTCCTTCCTCCTTTGTCCCTCCCCTCAGTCAACACTTGAGTCAAGAGAGGCATGAAAAATGATGGCGTCGATGGCGATAAATCTTGGGCGCATTTAAAATCGAATCTTTCGCTTTGTGTTTAGCATAATCGTTGAAAAAAGAGAGAGAGAGAAGAGGGAGAGAGAGAAAGATAGACTGAGTGAGAGAGAGAGAGATAGGGGATTCCCACGCTGTTCTTTTGTGCTAATTCGAATTTAATGCTCGCTGCACGGCATGACAAATATTGTAGATGGCAACGATATAGAGAAAGGGAGAAGAGAGAGAGAGAGATCGAAGGGGGACAGGGAGAGGGACATCTTGTCCCGCTGACAGTTTAATTGAATCTAAATCCTGCTGTGTCTGACACAAAAGTGGAGAAAAACATGTTTTTAATTTTATTGTTTGGCTGAGACTGAAACTGAGACTGAGACTGAGAAGGTAAAGTAAACACTGAGATTTATGGCCACATCAACAACAACAAGAGGAGCACCTCAATCTAAACATATTCCAAAAGTGCCTCTACCTTCTCCCCTTTCTCCTTCTCTTTTGGCCCCATGAAAATGGCTAACAAATGTGGCCAAGTGCAAGCTGCAAAAGTTCGCAGACATAAAAATCCCAAACAAACTATTTTGTTACGCATAATTTTAAGCGAAGCATAAAGACATTTAATTCTACAGTTTATAGTTTGTTGTTGTTGTTTTAACTCTTTCATTATCTCTCTCTTTCTCTCTATCTCTGTTTATTTTTAAATACTCTCTCAGTTTGTTGTTCTTTTTTTGTGGCTTAAAGTGTGCCTGCCATGATTTATTAGCTAGTCTAAATCCAACAAATGATTTTTTTTATAAATATTTTAAATATTTTCCATTGCATTTTCCGACATCAAAACTGCGATAAGGGCAAAAACAACAGCTGCAACTTTAACTGTCATTTAAATGCACTTTTTGACAATTTCCTTTATTTTTAGCCAAACAAATTTTGATTTAGATAAGTTAACTTTTGTTGTGGGATTGAGTTAAATTTAATTTATTGAATTTAAATTAATTTATTGACATTAAAGAGACATTTATCTTGTGAACTATCTGAAATATGTCAAAAGTTCAAATATATTTGCTGGGCAAATAAATCTAAATTCGCCCAAAGGGCTCGACACATATGTGAAATCAGCGCGTAAGAGATTTATCGATGTTTAAGTCGCATTCAGCAGATGTCCATTTGGATGGCGGTGGATAAAAAACTGTGTGTGCGGTTTATTTATATGTGTATGTGTAAAGAATGGTTTACATATGCACATGTATATTTATATGTACACATACATATGTGTGTGTGTGTGTGTGTACAAGTATGTGTGTACATTGAGTATGCAAAGATTTAAAAGCTGCTGGGCAGACGCTGTGTATGAGCAATATTAATTAATATGCGAACTCTGCTTGCTTCGTTTTTAGCCCAGTAGCCAAAAGTAAAGGAAGAGTTATAAGTGTGTGAGAATTTTCATTTTTTATTATTTGTCTGCAAATATTGCAAATACTCAAAAAATTCAATAAAAAATGAATACAAAAAATTAAAATAAAAATAGTATTACTATAAATAAAATTTAAATTACTAAGCAAATATTATTTTCAAGATATTGCCTTTTCCTGCAATTCGGTTGACCAGAGTTTTAGGATAGGATAGGGTTTTTTCATGTGTTTTAAAATTTATATTAATATTTTTCTTGCACTTATTATTATAAATTTTATTTTAGTTTTTATTTTATTTTTTCTTAATTTATTTTAATAATGCTGGGCATCTAAATGTCGAGCAAACCAACTTTTTGCTTTCTTAATTTTGTTTTTGCCTTTCAGTTGTTTTCTTGCGTCTTCTTCTTACTCGTTTTATGGCTTGCAAACCGTATGAATTATTGTTTGCCTTTTGCCATTCGCACTCGCATGCCACCTGCCCCCCTCCCCCTTCCCCCTCTTTTCTCTACCACTTCCTGCTCCCTTTATCCTTCGATACGTTGGCAATTCATTAACAAAATGAATGAAGAGCTGCAGCTGGCAAAGAACTGACGGCTTGTACTGTACTTCCTACTGACATGCAAATGTAAATGTTGCTCCTCTCTCCTCCCGCCACTCTTGTTGTTGCTTATTGATGTATGAAGTATCCAGTAGTATGCTTGCCAACCAAAACAACAACAACAACAACAATAGCAACTACAACAACAATTACAATTGCATTCCCACTTCATCTGCTTAAATGAAATTTAATACCATTTTGCAACGCCAATTTCCGATTTCGCATTTTGGTTCAACATAAGATACTCGAATTTGTGTGCCAATAATTATGGCCAGCAAATGCATTTAGGACTATCGATTACTAGCTACAAAATACTTGTGGTTTTAGCCTCCCCCTCCCCCTCAAACATTTCCCCTGCGCTCTTCAGTTGATTTTAGCTGCATTTAATGAGCCCAAAGCGCTTCAAATTAATTTCATGTGCAACCTCAGAATTGGGCTTAAAATCCGTACTTTAAGGTATTTTATTTGTATTTGTATTTGTATTGATTAATAATATATTTACAAAAATCTAGTTAAATAATATAAGGCCAAAAAATTGCACTAAAATAAAAAAAAATGAAATTAATAAAAGAAAATTTTTAGAGCTTTATTAAATTTAATTAAATAAATCTAATACAAATTATAGTTATTCAAAATAAGCTTCAATTCGTTTTAAAATCATTTAGTTTAATCTAATTATTAGTGAAATTTAATTGTTATTATATTTTTAATTTCATTAGAACATCTTTTTCTCAATTTATCTTATATTTTCTCTAATTGCAGCAGCACTTTTGCAGCTTGTTGTGCCAATCAGTTAAAAACAGAAGAAATTCATGTTTTTCCACCGAACAAAAGAAAACTGTTTTTAAACTCGGTATAAACACAAGAAAATTTTGGTTTGTTGCTCCAAAAATGTAAGCCAGCTTCGTTTTAATTAACAGTTTGTTTGTACAGCTTCTGTGTGTTGGCTTGGCACATGGATCAACAAGTAGAAAGTGCCTGAAGTTAAAAGATACCCTGTAAATGGGTTTACAGAATGAATGTGTTTGACTTCAGAGTAAAATTGTATTCAGAAAGTAAAAAATAAATAGAATGAAGTGCAAACATAAATTTAAGAGTGTGCAGTGCTATCAGATACCCTGTAACGGGGGTATTGTGTGATTAAGCAAGACTTAGCGACTACTTTTGCCGAAAATAAAATAAAAATTAAATGCAAGTATAAGCACAAATGTTTGTGGAGTGTGCTGAACTTAGGGGATACCCTGTAATCTGTGTCAAACGTGAAATACTTTTGTCAGCAACAAATTTAAAGTGCTTAAGGGAGTATTTAAATGCATTTACTTAGCTCAATCACTCCCTTCTTAACAAAAGCATAACTACAGGGTAACTACTGTTTATATTTTAGCCAGCAACTTGGTGCAAGGCATTACACTATTTTGTCACCCACACTTTTGACTTTCAATTCTGAAAGCGTAAATACGGCAAGAAGTCAAAGTTGCAGCAAGTTGCGTCGCAATGTGGCAAGTGGCAAGTGGCAAGTGTGGCAGTCACAGATGTGCAACAGACTTTATATATTACTTTGCGATAGACATGTGCACACACTGAAAGAGTGAAAGTAAGTGAGAGAGAGAGAGAGAGAGGGAGAGAGGAAAATACACACATAACTCATCATATGGCAGAGACAGACGCATGCAAAGTCATTACTCAAGCAGAAAGTCGTTAAAGGCGAAAGAAATCAATTCAACTGAAGGTTAAGTGAAAAAGTTTTACCATTAAAACTGACTGACAAGGTGAGGTTGACTTGCCTCTAATGCCTGCTGTCAGCAAAGGTTTAAAGCAGGTGAGAAAAGTAACGCTCCGGGTCAATAAACTGAAAACTGAAAACGGAAAACTTGTAACTTCAGTAACATCTCTAGCCCATAAATCAAGTTATGGAAAAGGATATCTGAAAGGCTTAAGCAACCGTTAGACAAGTTATTAAGTTGTTCAAATATTACACACAGAAAAACGTGTAGCAAAAATAAATATTTGATTTTAACATATCAGATTCAAATTAAGAACGTATTAAAAATAATATTTAAAACACTTTAATTTCATTTAAAACTAATTTAAATATTAAAATAAATATATAAATATGTTATATTGCGAAAACTACTTAAAATTTACAATGCCATATCTAGTTAAACGTTAAATAACATTGATGTAAAAATTATTCAACTTAGATATGTTTCATATTTTCTAATTAAAATACAAGATTTTTATAATATCCTTACAAATTCGGCATCAATATTAAATTCAAATATTTTAGTGCATTTAATTTCGAGTGTGCCAGCATTTAGCAAAAGTTCTTAGACAATTGTCATAAGTTGCCAGTCATTTCCATTAGAGCAGAAGCCTTTGAGCTGAACTCGTAAATATAACAGAGAAGCTCAAGTAACTGTCTCTATTTCTTGACAAAGTCTCCATGCTGCAGTTGGTGTCGGAAAATTGTGGAAAATGTGTGTGTAACCAGCAAGAGGGGAAAATCGAGAAAAAGGAAGCAGGAAAAACGGCAACACCACCGCAGGACATCGAAGCACAAGTATTTCACCACAAATATTTCATTTTACTACGAATAAGTTTTTCGGTTTCATAAATCTCTTTGTGGCATACAAAAAATTTGCATGGCAAAGTTAATTAAAAGAAAATTCCATACAAAACATTTTTCTTGCAATTTTTCCCCTTATGTTGGTCTTAAAAATGAATTGAGTTTTATTTTGTCTCTATTGGTATTAAGAGACGAAAAGAAAATTATTGAACCATAGGAAATTCTTTCGGTTCAATGCAATTGATTACCATAAGAGTATCATTGTGCTCATATATTGGTTTAAGCATAAAATAAAGATAATATTGGGCCAGATAAACAACATTAAAGTAATCCCTCAGTCAGCTGTTAAAGCCTTGTGCAATGCACACAATTAATGTGTTATACAAAAGCGTGTTTTCAACTTGTTTACAGGAAATGCATGCATATTCTTTACGCTCCCTGTACTTGATTTTTAAAGAGGGTATACTTGACAGCATAAATTAAAGCTGCCTCTCTAAGTTTAAAAGGTTACTTTATCTTTTTTTTTATGACTTTTGTAGTATCTGCAATTCTTTGTCTTGTGAAAACCATAGGAAAATAATATTTAACAAGATTTCTAGTAGCATTTCAAAAATCAATAAAACATTATTCAATCTTCAACCCCTGATCCATTTTCAGGATATTTTTGGTTTTTATAAACAATTTTTTTTTTACAATTTTTCATATTTCTGCATTTTTAGATTGTAATACATTTTTTCTTCAGATTTTGTTGCCTTTTTATTCTTAATGAATTTTTAGATCTATCTATTTTAGATCTAAATTTTCATTTTTTACATCTTTTTGCAATTTTCATTTTTTTATTGCTTATTTATTTATTTTTAAAAAAATATTTATAGACAAAATTTTTCAAATTCGTACCTTTGGAAATACTCTACAGTTTATTTGTTTTTAAAAAATACTTACAGAACAAATTTTTAAATTTTGTACCTTTGGAAATACTCTACAGTTTATTGCTATATTTTCCTACCTAAGGGATAATTTCTTATCAAAGTTATTCTCTCAGATTTTCAATTTTTAGGGAGTGTTTTTAAGGAAATATAATTTTATTGATTAATTATCTTTGCTTAGGGTATCAGCTAGTCGAGTTTATTTCATTGCCTGAACCTCTTACATATTTTAAAATGTAATGAGCTGCCTTTACAGCACTTATTTCACTTTGTTTTTATGTATTTATATCAATTTCGAAATTTATCAAGCTTGTTTATGTTCGCTCAACATCCATTAAATATGATTTAAAGTGCACTCACAATGCAACACTGACAATTTCACAAATGAACTCTGTACAAGCTTTTAAATCGATTGCATTTATCGATTTTATGCTTAATGCAAGTGTAAACAATATTGCCAAAGCAAAGTAAACGCAATTTGTAAGTAAACTGTGCAGAGTAGGGAAAGGGAAAGGAAAAGGGGGAGAACGGCAAGAAGGGAACATTGTTCAAGGCACAGGAAAGCATGGAAACTGTCTGGCAGCAATGGCGGAAAATCCGTGCAGCGGAAAACGTGCAACAACAACAAGACATCAATAACAGTGGCAGGAACTTTAAACTGGCCAAAACACAAACAAGCAGACAACCAGGCTAAAAGATATAGACGGAATTGGCAGACAGAGACAGAGAGCTGCTTCCCTTTCACGTATTTATCAGATTACGATAGAAACACATGATCGGTCAGGAGAATGAAGCAGAATGAGAATGAGAAGGAGAAGAGGAAGACCTCAAGGGGAAGCGACAGACAGCTTCTAATTTTGTGGTTGCTGCTTTGGAGTTGGTAGCACTTCCGCTGTTATTTGACCCCCTTCTTAACTTTATACTTCCCTCTGCACAGTGGTCAATGAAGCTTGGATAATATTAAGATTTTAATGTTTTAATTTTACCCTTATTCAAATAAAATTGCAATTTAAAAAGCTTATTTATTTATTTACAGTCAACAGCCGTTGACACTAAAGTGTTATTAAAATTAAAATCAAATTAAGTAAATTAATACGAAATTAAATTAACATGAATTAAATATAAATTAAATTTAAATTTGAAAGTAAAAAACTAAAATAAATATTGAAGGTGTAAGATTTACAATTTAATATTAACAATATTAAAAAATTGAAAAAGCTTTCAAAATTGAGTGTTTGAAAACTTTCCAATTCAGAATATTTAAAAACAAAAAAGTGTCAATTTAAATAATTATTAAATTTAAACAAAAATATTGTTTTTAAAAATTATAGAATAATATATGTCAAATTGTTCCTGAGCTAATGATAATTTTGAATACAAATATAACACTAAGGGCCGTTTCTTCAATGAACATATAAGTTTTATTTAACATATAGTTTCAAATTTGACTTTAATTTCCATACATTTTACGTCAAATTCTCCTTTCAATAAACACCTTATTTGAACATTGAAATAACGGCCCTAACACAAATTATCAATCATTTTGAGCTAACATTAATTGAAAAATACCACTGTGCTCCGACTGACTAAATGCCTCTGCGGTTTGATGTGTTCCCGTCTCCTGTTTCCCGTCTCCCGTCTCCCGTCTTCCAGTCTTCCGTCTCATTTCTTGGCCCACAATTTGCTGTGGCTGTGGCCTAATGAACGGCGACATTAAATAAAATGTCGGTCAATTGTCGTTGTGGCTTATCAGCGCCAGACAAGACACCACAAACGAGGGGAGTGTTGAGAGGGGGCTGTTGGGGGAGTGGGAGAAACACTGGGAGCTACTTGCGTGTGGTAATTGATTTTCCAAATGGCGTCAACTGATGCTCAGCGTTTTTCCAAGTCCGCCAAAAGTTTTTGTTCTCGTTCGTTCTCGGGTTGGTTTTTGGTAAGCTGTCGGACTGATGCACTTGGTAATGCTTTTGAGCGCTGACACAAAAAAGTGTTGCAACAGCCACCAAAAAAGAGGGAGCTGGCATTATGCCAGGCAACATTCAACAAACTGCAAAAACTTGTTAGCCTAATGCACGCGATGCCAATGGCGAAGCGAAGCTGGCTTACAGAAATATTCAAGTCAATATTTGACAAACGTTAAAGGCTTTAAAGCGGCGAACTTAAATAAGAGTTATTAGATTTAAACGAAAAATTTAAAATATTTAGAAACAGGTTAAACTTTTATTTTTATTTTATTATATTAAAATTAATTGTGGCACTTAATTTTTATTTAAAATTAAAAAAAATAAGACTATAAATTTATTTTAATTTTCATTTAATTTAATTTTAATATTTCATTTAATTTAATTTAATTTAATATTAATAGTTTAAACATGTGCATATTTATTTTATTATATAAAATTTAAATTATACAAATAATAAATTTTTATTTTAATTTAGCATGTATCGTTTGAATACTGTGGATGTGTCAATTTTAGCGAGCTTTTTAGCGATTAGCCGCTAAACTTAACGTGTCTAGTTTTATGATAGGCAATAAGTCGACATTCACACATTGAAGCTATATCTTGTATTTAAGACATGTATTGCTCTTTATTCAATTCAAACTTAGTGACAATAATAAAAAACGTTGGTTTTTTGAAAGAAAGAAAATTGTGTATTAGGAATAAAAGTATTGCCCAGTCTCGTTGACCACCTCATCAACTTCTAGTCCAGTTGCAACATCAATCCATTTGGTGGTGCCATCTAAGATCTCTTCCATTTCACCAGCACGCATCTTAGCCACATATTCCGCTTTCAAACGCATCAGAGCAGAAGACAAAGACGCAATGTTACAGACTAGAGATCGACTCTCCAAGTGATTTACAAATGCTGTTGAGTAACTCCTTTTTCTAGGCTCTCCAATGACGGTCTTCGGTGTTAACATGGGTATTGCAGCCGTTGTCATTGGTGATATTAATCGGTACTTGATTGGTGTAAACCGTGTCACGTTGCCTTCTTGAGCCTGATATGCACTGTCCAATTCTTTGCGTGTTTGCCAGCAGCTCTGATTGGTGATACTCGCCAAAACACCCAGATCCTCGGTAGCGGTTCCAAACATGCCATGAAAGACGGTCTGCGCAGTACCTTCAGGCGTACCTTTCGCCGTCATCTGCCAGACATAATTCGAAACATGCTTTTGATAATAATTAAAGCCTTTGACTCCTGAAAAATCCATGTCGAAATCATTGTTCTTCAAGAAGAATAACAAGGGAAAAAAGATTGGGTTGCTGCTTTGGCAGCCAGTTAAAAGCAGAAGATCACCCAAAATTGTGAAGAGACTTCTACATTCTTCTGGTCCTCTTGCAGCTCGCAGACATTGAACAATCGAATCTGCCAATGGGATGTGCTTTATGGATTCTTTCAATGCTTCGGCCATGTTATGTGTATCTGTACTTTCAGCAGACAGAGCTACGGCCAAGGTTAAAGGGCCAAGAGTTGGCATTAAGCCAGAGCCAGTTCGCCTCTCAGGCTTGTAAGTCAATCCAGTTAACAATGGCAAATGTACATTCGTCAATCCAAATTGATTGATTGATCCTTCAACAGTTCTTCCACGGAATTTGGACGCTGATTGCCTTGCTTCATCCCAAACTAGCTGAAAACCAGTCAATAGACCAACTAGTGGTGTTGCCATCTCGAAATCCCATGCCACTGTTTGGTTCTCTGTCTTGAAATCTTGTGCTAAAAATGATACTGCGTATGTCCTTTGCTGGTAAGTCAACACATGTGCTCCATAGTCATTTACATTTCCCTGATCAGTGCTCCAGAGTTGTTTATAGATTGTATACACCAAGTTTGCATATGCATTACTTCTGTCTATATCAATCACTCTGTTCAGTTCTTCCGTCTCATTGTCGATCTCTTCGAACTTCGATATCAGATATGCAGTTAAGCGCACGATGTTCATCAGCTGCACATTCCTTTGGTCAGGACAATTCGAATCAGCTTCTTGGTCCATTATCAAAATACGCAGTTGAATATCAGAATTGAGTAGAATATGAATTACACAGCTCGAGTTTAGTTTTTAGACTGACTTGTCGAGACGCTCGGCAGGTTTATTTAACACAAAATTAGTATCGTACGCCTACTTTAATCTATTTCAGTACAGCAGATTATTGACAGTCGAATTTGTTTGACGAACGTGTTCGTCGAACAAGAATTACATTTGCCCACTAACTATTTCAAACATTGCTTGCAAACCTAATCATTTGTAGACAATGTTCAGAGAATAAACATGTCATCGGATAACGATACAGATACAGTCATTGCCTTGATGGCTATACATATTTACTTCAGCAAAAATTGCTTCGACATTTCTAGCATTTGTTTACGCTACGAAAACTTTTGACAAATGATGTTTGCGTATTGCCAACATTGCCATCCATTGTCGAACTGTTCGAATTGAATTGAAAACAGGCAAGATCAAATCAGTTCTATTTCTCTCGAACAAAACGTACGGCACGAAATTTGGGCACGAACATCGAAAACGTCGAAGCGAACACGTTCGTCAAACAAATTCGACTGTGTCTGCTTTCGACTGGTCTGCTTTAGTGACCTAAGCAATCAATACTTATCAGTGGACATGTTATCGTATTTAGGTATTATTATTTAGGGCGTCATCTTCTTATCATACGCAGATGCTGCAAAGACTTCGTTTCTTCGTATCTTCGTATCGTATTAGCGTGCGATTGACTGATAAACTTAACTTAACTACTATATTCTTAAAGCGGCTTATCAAGCTATAAAGCAGTGGTGTCCAAGATGACAAAAGCCTATCCCATTAGATAGGAGCTCATGCGTGCAGAGAGAGAGAATACATGTGTTCTATAAATAGCACATTCGGCGTCTTGCTCTCTCCATATTCGTGTCTTCGGCTTTATGTTCTCTCACGCAGCATCTGATCGGCTGATTCTTTTCTATTTCAGTCGTTTAGCTGCGTTCAATGGGTAGTGACTGAGACAGCGCTAGACTTTTATCAGACACTGCAACTGATGCTTTGCTCTCGTTAAGTCGCCAACTGTAACGAAGCGACAGTTCGAATTTGCTTTCTCTTAATTTTTATCAGTGTAAAGCAGCAAAACGTTTCGTGTGTATTTGTCATTCTCGACTTCTTCTTCGTCCCGTCCCGACTCGAAGCAGCACGATTGCTGAATGATCAGTGATGAATGATCGCGTTTGCTCGTTTCGTCGACGATGCAGAAGGCGACATGATGACGCCAATTGGACAGACAATACGCTTTGAATTAATAGTAACTAATAGTAACTTATTTATTTTAATTATTAAATAAATATTAAAAATTATAATTTTTTATTTTGATAATAATGCTTAAGAAAATCAACAAGAAGTTTCTTATTTATTAAACATATTTTAAAATTTAGACTCACTTACTTCGCTGCTTTAAAGCCAAACGCGAGTGGCAAGAACATAGACAATACAATTGAAATTGACACATAAAAGCGCAGACATAGAAACAGACAGACGGACAGATAGACAGATAGAAAGAGACAGTAAAGATAGATAGAAAAATAATTCAAAGCGACGCGCACATTAAATATTAACACTTTAATCTAGTCGATGGCAGAGTGTGTGCCAGTGTGTGTGTGTGTGTGTGTTTGTGTGTTCCATAAAAACAGCAACTTATATAGAGATACTTTTGTGCCATATACTCCCGCCTCTGGCACGCCCCCTGTCTCCCATTTCGTGAGCCGCATGTTAAACAGTTTTTCAGTGCGCACAAAACTTGCCAATTGAAAAGTAAAACAAGCTAAGACATAAAACTTGCCGGCAACTCGGAGAGTCGAAGAGTCGAAGAGTCAGAGAGCTATGCCTGCAAAGCACGCAAAGCGGTAGACCATAAATTGCCACACATACACACACACACACACACTCTGCAAAAATAATTATACGGCTAAAAAGCGTGATGGGGGCCAGAACCGCGACCACAAATAAAATCAACATGAAACGCCTCGGAGTTGGCGAAAATATGAGTCATTAATATTCACGCCCACGTTAAAAGCACATAAATAGGCGTGGCCTAACAGCACTGACCCAGGGGCACAAAAAGCAGGCAACCAACAACAACAAAAACGATAACAACAACAACAATAGCAACAACAACAGCAGACCACACAACGAAAGGTGCAGCTCTTTGTGTAGCATTTCCGGTTGCCGCCTAAAATTATGCTACAAAATGTGGTGCACAATGGGAAATAGCAACAAAAATTAGTTGAACTCGACTGTGAGAGACCCTTTAAATTTTTTTAGCAATAAATAAATTATAAAAAAAATAACATAGTTCTTACAGAGCAAAAGGGTAAAAGGCAAAAGGTAAAAAGCAAAATAAATACAATACAAATACAAAATTAAAAACAAATAATTTAATGGTCATTGTAAAAATGTTTTTTTAAATATCAATTAAATATTTAAAAGAAATGTAATTAATTAAACTTAACTTTATAAAAAAATGCTTATTAAAACTTTTAAAATTATAAGAAAAACAATCAATAAATAGCTATAAAAAAATACTCAAACTTAAATATTTTTATATGTTTCTATTCTCTTTTTTCTGTTTTTTTCAAACCATAAAATGCAATTTTATTTACAGAGTTGCAATTGATACCAACACGTTACAAAGTAAGTTAGCACTTTCTTCTTTTAAACTACAGGGTCTAGCAACAAAGGGAACCACACATACTAGTAAATCACCCAAAAGCAATGAGACAGCTCCACAAAGTGTTGAATCTGACACGCCCACAACAAGTGCAGCGACCACATGAAAACAAATGTTGGGCTTGTATAATTGAATACAGTTTCAAAGGCAACTCCTTTTTCCCTCTTTGACTCTTTCCCCTCTTTCCTCTCTTTTCTCCATAGGCATAATTTTATATGCGAATTTATTTAACTGACCCGATTGGGGTATCATTGTAAAGCATTTCCTAAACTTCATTTTAAGCTACGCTATTTTTTATCCTGACTATAAAAGGACTTGGAGTAAATTACAACTTGTAAGATTCTATGGAAATTACAAAAAATTAAACACTTAGAAATATTAGAAAGTAGATTAGTATATAAATTCAATATGACAAAGTAATAAAACTAAAAAAGCACAATTTATGGCTTTTTTTTATGTAAAAAAAAGAAAAAATAATAGTTTTGATTATAACAATAGTTAATAAAAAATAATTCAAAAATATTTGTCCTATCAAAAACTATTTAAAGTTAGAATTAAAACCTTTTCCAGGACACCCCATAAACAAAAAATATACCTAGAATGCTTTTGGCTATTTTTTTTTGTTGAATATGTGTCTGAGGTGGTGTGTGTTTGTGTGTGTGTGTATGTTTGTAGGTGTGTGAGTGCTAAATTACAATGTTGATCTTTGTTTAACTGACACAAAACTCATAAATTTGTCATAACAAAAACGACTGTAAAAGATTTCAATGCAAATACTTTTACCTTAAAGTGAAGTCTTGAAACTCTGTATGTGTCTGAGTGTCTCTGGTTGTGTGTGTGTGTATGCGTGTGTATATGACATACTTTAGGCCAACTATTTTATAGATTATGCAATAAAATGCACAATGCTTTGCGGTCTGTTGGCAAATAAAACAAAACTTTAGCATATTTAATGCCATGTGTAGTATTTCGTATACTCCACAATATCAGTGCAAGTTTTGACCAGTTTCAAGCACACACACACACTCACACATACACACACTTGGGGCCAAGAGCAAACATCAAATATTTACCACACTTGCCCGCATTTACATTCATACCCATACACTCGCATAATGTAACCGCTGTGATAATGTGTACATGTATTTATCTATCTGCGTGTGTGTGTGTGTCATCTGTTCCCTCAAGGCAAGTCCAACATTTTATATACTTCTATTTAAATACTGCTTAATATATATATGTAGATACTCGAATTGTGTCTGGCCAAGAATTGTGTTTTTCTCACATCTGTTGCGGGCTTAAAATGAAATTTCTAATTCCTATACGTTATTTCACATTAGCGTAATTGATGTGATTCTCTCTCTCTCTCTCTCTCTCATAATATCACTTCAATTACATTATTTTGGTATTGCCAAAAATTGTCGAAAAGTTACCGCATTTCATGTTGATTAATTATGGAACATTCATCAATTGTTTTGCTGCCAAACGCCATTCAATATTTATTTACAGCTGGCGCAACAATAATTGTAATTTGCTGAAAAGCCGCTTAAAAGTGGCCCTGGCTTATGCTTCCAATACCCTGTTAAAAAAAAAATTTGGCAAATGTTGTTAGAAAAAAAATTGAATAAAAAATAAAAAAAACAAAAAAAAATAAGCTTAAAATACAAAAAATATGACAAATTCTTTAAAAAGACATTTATTTCTAAGGGCTTTGTAAGTAGCAGTATGTTTGGCAAATTTACTCTATAGACTCTATAGCAGTCTCTGAGATCTATGATACCCTGTAAAAATATCTAAAAGGGACAAAAAAAACATTTGTTTAATTTAGGCCCAAGTTCAAATTCATTTATTGTATAATTATATTTTTTTTTTAATATTGACTAAAAAATAATTGGTATTCCTCCCCGTCAATTGTAGTCAAACATGTGTTTTAAAGATTATATACTTCCCGTAATTAAAAAAAAAAAAAAAAAAAAAAAAATTGGAGCATTTCTCATGACTTAACCCCTGTGAAATTATAATCTTAACAATTTACTACTCATTTCTATACAGCAAGTAGATAATAATAATAATGAAAAATAAATAAATAAAATAATATAAAAATAAAAAATAAATAATAAAAATAAAATAAGAGATATTTTAGTCATAATACAAAGACAGATAATTTTCGCCTCTAAAATAAAGATGAACTTCAATTATATATTAAAATTTCAAGATTCTTTCTTCAATCAATTTACAGGGTATCTCTTACTATAATAGCTTAGGCCTATTTGCCATAAATGACTGTTTGACTGAAACTGTTTTTGGCCAACTGAAGTGCTTTGTAAGCTGCAACATTTTGTGGCACGGGGCGTTAAATTTGTTGTTGCTTCCCAGGCGACACTTGCAGCACAAACAGAAACAGAAACAGAAACACGAAAACACAAACACACACAGGACTCAATTACATGTAAAGTGATTTGCAAATTAGGACAACGCTTTGCCAGGATAATTTAGCAGGTAAGAACGGGGGGAAGGGAGAGGGGCGAGGGGAATGGGGGAGTGTAATCCCTCTAGACAAAGGCGGGACAGACAAATCGCAGCTGGATTGAGTTTGAGTTTGATTTTGTTTGCTTAACTCAATGAGATGGCGATATATTCGGCGACGTGCAAATATTTTCACAGCTAAACTGAATTTTCAAGAGTGCGTGAATGTGTGTGTGAGTGTGTGTGTGTGTACCATCAAAGGAAGGCATCATATTACACATAAATTCCCACCCCCCAATTTCCTAACCATCAACGAGAACCAGAAGAAGAAGCAGGAGAAAAGCATGCCACAAAAATGCGAAGCGGATGTGAATTATGTGTGGAGGAAGCAGACAAAACGAATCGTTTCCCACAGTCCCTTGTGTGTATGTGTGTGTGTGTGTGTGTGTGAGGGTGTGTGTGTGTGAGGGTGTGTTTATTGGGGGGGTGAAGTGTAAGTTGAAATGACAACAACAAATAACACAAATAAACACGATTAGAGTGAAATTGTTTGGCAATAATGTTAACTTAATGCGTTATATTTGTCGCACTTCACACCGATAAACACGCACTCAATTCACTCGATTGTGCCGCCGGGCGAATGACAAGTGATTTGTAATGCTCGTTGGTTAGACAACAAGTGCGAACAAGTGCCAACATGAACGCACAAGTCCAAGTTTCTCTTAGAACTCAACTGTCTGTCTGACTGACTATCGCTAGCCCAGTACTTTAAGATACCAATGACTTATAAATTTGAGAGTTCAAGCAACCAGAATTGCTGACCATACCAGAATATAGAAAATTTGAAAACTTTATTTCAAACTTTTTTAAAACAAACCCAATTTTATGGGAAATGTCCTTTTATTCATTATTTGTTCTCTTTATTGATTCTGTGTATACAATTAGTTAACTTTAAATTATTTATTAAATTATTATTAATATTAAATTACTTATTTCGAACATTTTCCAATTTGCAAACTTGCCTTTGACTTTATTATAAAATACTAGAGGGCTCCGCCCCCAAACATATAATCTGTAAGTCTGGATGAGATATTCTAAGAAGCAAAAAAGATTTGCATACTACTTTTACCCCGATTTTTACCCACTTACAGATCAAATTTTGCAAAAAGCCGTCATTAGTGCACGATTAAATTATCTTATCTATGTTGTGTGAAAATTTCATCTTTCTACCTTTAACCGTTTGGCCTACACGTTGATTCTCAGTCAGTCTGTTAGTCAGTCAGGACAAAGAGTTTTATATATATATAGATTAGGCATCTCACAGTCGAGCAGCTCGACTGCCTGTCCTCACTTTTGTTTTTTCTTTTTATTGTTTTCTGCCTTCGGCTCAACAAGTGGCTTAAGTCGCTATCAGCTAATAGATAAACCCGCTAATGAGCTACCAGAAACCGTCTAAATAAAAGAGCCTAAAGGCGAAAAAAGCAATTGGTTTTTATGAGCGTTAACTGAGTTTTACTTTGCTCTGCGTTGTTGTAAGGCTTGGTATTAAAGTTGGCTTTAATTAATTGGTTTTTATGGCCAAAAGATTACGCAAGTTAAGCTGCAAATCTGTTGCGAGAGATTTGCAATGATTTTGGACATGGAAAATCTAAGCAATTGTTACGTATACGCCACGTTGTTGTGCTTAAGTGCTTCGACTGTTTCTTAGTTTGTTTGTCATGGTCCGTGAACGGGCAAAACTTTATAATTTCATCAAATTCACAACCAAAATTGCGTGCATAATTTTATTATTTTGAAAGCACTTCAACGAAGTTTATCTAAAACAAGAGGGAGACAGAGAAAGGGTGTAAGAGAGACAGAACTCAATTTTGAACACCCTCTCGAAGCTTGTGGAATTTTGAGGCTTATGGCCAGAAAACTTGTTTCGAAACAGCAATTAAAATAAATTACATTTTGCGATTTTAATTGCGTCTAATTGCAGGTAAAAGCCAGCAAATAAGTTGGAAACACAAAAGTTCACAATGCTCTGTCGCGTACAAGTGAACAACGGAAAAAGGGGCTGAAAAGGGGAGGGTAAAAGGCAGGAGGTGCGTGTTGCCAAATTAATTTTGTCCATTGTCAGTTATGAGTGCATGAAGAGCACAAATAGAAGCAGAAACAGAAACAGAAACTTTCAACAGCGTACACTCGAAAATGGACATGGAACTCAACATAAAATGACCAAATAATAATAATACAAATGGATAAAATGGAAAACTAAATGTACGCGCTGCGTATACGTAATTTCAGCATGCAACTTTTATGAGTGACAATTTCGAAACAGTTTTTGTGCAATTTCATTTGATTGACAGTCGTCGTAAACTGCGATTAGAGTTGCCCGTCATGATGTTCACATTGTCCACAAAACTGTGGCCAACAATTGTCACGGCAAATGCATTGAATGCAAACGGCAGAAGCAATATTAAGTATTGAGATTTAAAGCAAGTTATTACTTGATTGCATTTACATGGAATCAATTTCATTGGAGCCAGCAAATTGCAGCCAACACATATTTTTAAGGCTGTTCCTTTATGGCGGAAAAATAATAGAAAAAACATTTAAGTTGATAAGTTTTCATTGGTTTGTTGAAGGAAAATAATCAAAAAACCAGGGACTGAAAATAACTGTTATTGATCAAAAATTTCAACTCAAAAAATCACATATAAGGACCAATGCGATTTTTGTTTAAAATACATCAAATTGTTTATAAAAAACAGTATCCCTGCAAACAGCCAATAAACTTATATTTGGGATTAAAAAAATTAAAAGTCTCAAAAATCTTTTGTTTGTGATAAAAAAAATAAAAGTTTCAAATAACTATTATCTTTGATTTAAATTATATGTTTTCAAATCAAAGTCTTTAAAGACTTTTTTAATTTGAAACAGTTTATAAAAGTATTTTTAGAATATCTTTGTCAATACTCAAGATAAACATTCCAAATATTCAACATATGTTAATTTGGTTATCAGGAAGATGATAACCTAATTTACATAAAAAAAAATCAAAAGAATAAACAAAATTTAAATATTATTTTCGATTTTGATAAAAATCAGTATTAATAATCAAATATAAATATTTAGTATGATTTATAAAGTAAAAGTCTTCAAGTCTTTATTAAAAGTAATTTTTTTTTCTATTCCTCATTACAGTTTCGTTCCCTGCAAAAAACTGTCTATTGATTGATAATGACAGCAGAACACACAAAACCAGAATTGAATGTGATACTTTGCATTTATTTTAAAGAGCTTGCGACTCGTGCTTTCGATGCCCAACTGCCTCGTTTATTAAATAAATTTGAAACAAATTAAACATATGTAGGAATCAACTCACGACTCTCGCACTCGACACTCGACAGTCGACAGTCGCTTATTTGCTTAGGCAAATTGAGTTTTCACGGTTGACATGTTTGTTGAATTTGAAAGCGTTCCCCAAAAAAAAGGAGAAATATATACATATATATATAAAATGGAGCGAAAAACTCAAGCGAATCATCAGCGCGTCTCCAGCACGTAAAACTGACACATGTCATGAAATATTCAAATGGCAGCAAAACAATTTTTCACTCAGCTATTTTTAGGCCAGGCCTGTGCTTCAAGTTGGCCCACACACAATTGTGGACGAAGAGAATTACTTTAAGAAGGGGGGCAAAAAGCATTTCCATTGGCCTAATTAGTTTACTTTGCTGTGACAGCTGGTCAAATGATGCTCCAGACAAGTTTTAAGTTTTAAGTGAAGTTGCAGCCGTTGCAACTGCAGTTTTTAAAGTTTTACAACATTTAAATTTCTCACACAAAGGCAAACAGAAATTGTCTTTTATTTTTTTCTCTCGCAAAAAAATTAATTTTCTTTGTCTGTGTGTTTGACATAAAGCAGCAAGATTATTTTCAGTTTTGACCGCAGGTAAAATGAAAAGTGCTGCAGCAAGAAAAACTTCATCAAAGGCAGAAATGGAAGTGAGAACAGTGAGGAGCGGCATTTCAAAATTACTTGCTGCAGACAATGACGAAAAAATACATGAGCCAAAAGCTATCGGCGATATGTCGAAGATTTAATACCCTTCTTATTTTCACATATTTCGTGTACAACAATAAATTCAAAATTTAAACAAAAGTGAAGTCATTTATTGTGTAAGAAACAGGAACTGCAAATAAAAGCTATGAGCTTTAAAAAAAAATTAAAAAGGAAGACTTATTGGCTGAGTTTTATAAAAAAAAATATTTTTAACTATAAATATTAATTGAAATGATAAAAATCAAAAATAATTATTATTTTTAAATTTTTATTTACAAATTTAGCCGTAGCTATTATTTCCAATTTTTATTATAAAAATTTAAAAATAATAATTATTTTTGATTAGTTAGAATAATAGTTATGAGTTTAAAAAAATTGAAGCAAATTCGAAACAAATTCGAAAACAGGATATTTTTTGAAATTTCTAATTCTAAAAATGTATTTAATTATTAAAATTCATTTAAATGATAAAAATCAAAAGTAATTATTATTTTTCAATTTTTATATAAAAATTTACCCCTACCTATTACTTCCAAATTTTATTATAAAAATTGAAAAAATAATAATTACTTTTGATTTTTATCATTTATGTAAATTAAAAAAAAATTAAAATAATTGTAAAATTAAAAATTGCAAATAAACGTTTATCCTGTTTACGAATTTGCTGTTAAAAAATAAAGTCACAATTTTCCCACTTTTTTAGAGCGCTTTTTTGTGCTTCAATTTTTTTAAACTCAACTATTATTTGCAGTTCCTGATAAGAAATAAATATAAATTTGGGAATTAAACATACGAAGTTTAAAAGAAATAACAGTAGATTAATATTAAAATGCGATTTAAAAAATAAAATAAATTCTACATAAAATTTATGAAATTGTAAATTTTATTTAAAAAGTTAAGATTCTTAACTAACACATTTTCGTAAGTATTCAAACCCAGTCAATATCTCAACAGATTTCTGCTTGAAAAGGGTATAAATTGAGTTAAACCAAACACAAACCAGACTGTGAATGATAATTTCATTTCCATTTCTTTTCACTAAGTAAAGCAGCTGGAAATTGGGAGGGCTAAGGATAAACGATTTACAGTAGTCACCTGAGCACATGCCATATGTTAGATAAACCAAGCCATCGAATTGTCTTTACAATTCCCACCAAATGCTGCTTGCTCTAAATTGCAGTCCATTTAGTGTCCGTTTGTGAGAAATTTGCCAACATTTGTATGCTCCACTTGAGCGTCGTAAGCCCATTAAAAATCGACCATCGACCAAGGAACATCGACCATCGACCACTTGAGCAATGGAAGACAATGAAGTTGAAGTTGCAGTTGCAGTTGCAGTTGCAATTTACGCTGCATTGCGCATACGCCGTGTAAGCCAGTGCAAAAGCATCTCCACAGTGCTTGGCATGAATTATAAATTGAAGTAAATATATGTATATATTCTGCGGTTGGGATTACTTCGAGCTGTAGCTTCAACAGCAACTGCAACTCGAGTTCAAGTTATGGAAAATTGTCGATTGCGCTTTTAGTCACGTTTCCGGCATAACTTCAATAATTTTCTCGCTCTCTCTCTTTATGTGTATATTGTACTATTTTTTGTGCTTCGTCTCACACTTGGCATTTCTTTATTTAAGTTTGTTAAACAATTACTACAACTTTTTAATGCCTTGCCAGCCAGTTGAAATAGCCAAGTTTATGGCTTATTTGTTAGGGTCGAAAAATTCTCTTGCTCAGTGCATTTGTTGTTGCTGCTGTGCATCCTTTGGGCCGCTTGCTCATCATGTTTTCCAGTGCCATGAGCTAACTGCACAGCTATGTACGAGTAGCACTAAAAACATAACGCAAAAATATTCAGCGGAAAAAAACACTTAAATTTACATAATTTCCGGTTCACGTAACTGATGCGGTTCCCCCTGCCCTTCGCTTCTCTCACTTCTCCACCCCCAAGAAGGAAAAAAATGGAAAAAGTGGAAAAGCGGAAAAGCGGAAAAGGCCGCCAGCGAAGTGCCAGTTGCCTGTTTCCCCGGCTGCCTCGCTTGGCTATTTGCTTTTAGCTTTTAAAGTGCCGCATGTGGCAGCAGGTGCTAGTTTTTTTCAGACCCTGTACTTAGAAAGGGGTCTATTCAGTTTTTCAGAAAATAAAGTGTATTAAAGGTAAAAGAAGGCGTGACTGACTTTTAAAAATTATTCATTTTGTCTCAAAATGTACAGAAAATTTATAATTTTGTAAAAGTCGCATATTTATCAATTTGTCATAATGATATGATAATTTAAAGTTTCTTATATATATTCTTACATTCCGATTTATCGTACTATATCAAATTTATCATTATCATTAAAGTATTCAGAAATTTTTTTTTAGAAAAATTTAACACAGCTTTTGAACTTTTTTTTCGAAATTTATATTTTAAGCTTATAAAATTGTATAAATACCTTTCTTTTCTCTTTCAATTCCCAAATAATTATTATTTTGTGACTTTAAAATAAAAACTAATAATTTTATACTAAATTTAAAATTGTATATTTAAACTAAAATAACGAATTATCTTCTAAACAATATAATTACAGTAATTTACTTAATTTCTTAATTTTTATTTTAAATATAAAAATTAGAAATATTCCATAAATCAAATAAAATTAAAATTAAAAATCACAGTATATTTTTGTTTTTTTTTTTAATTTAAAATCAATATTTAGTTAAATTAAAATATAATCAATATTTTTTCATATTAAAATAAAAATAGAAGATATAAATTATGTTTAAAGCAATATTATAAAAATTGGAAAATTATTAAAATGTTGTAAATTTTAATTTAAAGCCAACAATCTCACATTTTGACCATTATTTTTGTAACACAATAAGTACAGGGTCTCTCCAAGTCAAGCTCGCTTTTCTGCAGTGTTTACTACTAGATATATTTTTTTTAGAAATTTTCAATGCCTGCCCTTTGGCTTTGGCATGCATATTAACAGGTGACTAAAGACCAGAGGCCATTATGAACTGTTGCCAGCTGTTGTCGCTTATTTGCTTAGGTTTTCAACGCGCTCAACTGATCCGCCATTGCCGTTGCCATTGCCAATGACGCTGCTGATGTTGCGTATACGCGCCGTTGACTGACCCAGCTTTGCGCCTTGCGCAAATATTTACAAATGTGTCAACTGCAGTGCAAGTGAACTTTGTCGGCAAAAGGACTAAAAGGACTCTATCTCTCTCTCTGTCTCTCAACTCTTTCTGGGCAACATTTGCATGCAAATGCTGTTGCAACTACATCTGCAAGTGGCATGGCAATATCCAGAAAAAACAACAACCAAAACAACAACAACAACAACGATGAGCACGACAACCGGAGACGTGCTCCCTTGGCTGGCAAATGAACTTGTTTGGTAGCTAATGAGACAAACATGCAAATGTTGGCCCTTTTGCCGAGAGAGAGATAGAGAGAGAAAAAAATACAGGCAACAAGCTGCCGCGACAAGTCAATTAACTTGCAAACCGGAAACTGTCAAGTGCCTTTTTTTAAATGGGTTGACTTTCTAAACAGATTGAAGGGAGAGCAGATCCAAGCAGCACTGCAATAAATTGTAGAGTATCTTTCATGGATATTTTGTAGCTTAATTTGTATCTAAAATTTATACTAATATTTATTAAATTTATATTAAATATTTTATATTTAGTTGAATACAATATATTATTTTTGAATCAATATAATGTTTGAAATTTATTTTAATATATTATTCAGAGACATACAGTTAGCTTATTAAATATATTTGGAAAGGTCATTTAATTATCGTTCGAATGATGCAAAAATTTCTTTAACCCATTGAGTACCCATGGAGTATTTTGAATTTTTGCAAAAAGCTACTTTTTCAACTTTTTTCCTCGATTTTTTCCAAAAAATATTTTAATGCAAAAAAATTCTTAGAACAATTTAAGAGTTACTGCAAAAAAAATTTTTCAAAAATATTTTTGCTAGTATTTTTTAAAATTTTTTGAAAATCCTAAAAATGACAATTTTAACCCATTTTTCGTCATTTTCATGGAAAAAGTGCCTTTTTTTCAGTTTTCAAAAAATTATAAAAAATACTAGCAAAAATATTTTTGAAAAATTTTTTTTGCAGTAACTCTTAGAATTGTTCTAAGAATTTTTTTGCATTAAAATATTTTTTGGAAAAATCGAGGAAAAAAGTTGAAAAAGTAGCCTTTTGCAAAAATTCAAAATACTCCATGGGTACTCAATGGGTTAAGGAAATTTTTGCATCATTCGAACGATAATTAAATGACCTTTCCAAATATATATAATAAGCTATTACTTTCATATTTTAAGTCAAAATATTACATTTTTAAGGCTTTGCAAACAATTACTTGACAAACTGTATATTTATACCAATTTATTAAAATAAATATCTGTATTACAAATAAATATAAATTTAAAATAATACAACAATATAAATTTAATAATTTATATTACAATACATTTAAAATCGCCTTTAAAATATGTTCCTCTTATCTTCGTCCCCAAACACATTCTCTGCCAGTAGATCCAAGTATCTTTAACTCCAAAGCATAATACAATAAGTACTATTGGAATGCAGTTGTAGGCCCTTGGGCCTCTTAACTAAACAACAATTCACATGAAAACTTTTCTGCTGACTTTTGACTCAATTTTGCATTTAGTTTTCAGGCAGAGAGTAGACAAAACTTTTAATATATTTGTTTATCTGCCATAGTTTTGGCTTGGCAAAACTTTTGCTTGTTGTTTGTTCAGCAGGAGAAATGTGTGTATGAAATGTACTGCAAGCAACTGAGACAGATAAATATGGCATTTATTCATTAATATTATATCCAAGTTCAGCTGCATGTAATTATATTAATCTACTTAACAAACTCAGAGCACATATAGTAACTTGCTCTATTTTTTTATGGTAATACGCAAATCTAAAACAGAGTCTCATTGCATGTTGACAGCTCATAAGAAGTACTTGGGCCATTAATTGTTAAGTGAAAGCGTAATTGTGCAAATTTTCCGACAGCTTTCAGATTAAAAGAGAAACCAAAAAAAAGACGTAGAAAAGAAAGTGCCTTCAGTGTGTCAACTAATTTTATAACGTGCTGTTGATTTAATTGCTTGCCACATGCAACAAATCCAAGAACATGTCACATACCATACACTGTTAAAAAAATTGCGACTTCTAAAATCAAGAAAAAATTTAAAAAAAATATTTCTAATTGTAATAATAAAATAAAATCTTTTTATCTTTATAATTTTTTTACAATGGTTTATTTTAATATTATTTTTACCATGAATTTATCTTATTTATTTATTATATATATTTTTTTTTTTTCAATGTTCACATATCTGGGCTTAAAGTTATACTAAATTTCAAAACAATGCAATGTTTTACATAATGAAGGAAACAAAAAACAGAGAGAAAATAGCAAAGTAGGAAGGAAATTGTATAACAAAGTGGCCTGACAACATTGCGTATGGGTAATCTTACACTCGTTTCGTTTCGCACATAAACATGTAAACACATTCAGTTATTTCTTTTTTTTATGCATATGTGTGTGTGTGTGTGAGTGTGTGTTGGCAGCTTCTTTTTATGACAAGCAAATGCATGCAAATCTCGAATTTTACAAACGATAAACGCCTTGAGGCAAGCTGCTGTTCAGTTGCCTGCGAGGTACGAGCTCCTTTTTCTTCCTTTCTTACTTTCTCTGCTTCCTTCGCATACAATTTATGCCACTTGCTACTTGAATATGTCGGTGTGTTCGAGTGTGTGTGTGTGTGTGTGTGTGTGTGTGTGTGTGTGTGTGTGTGTGTGTCAGGGACAAATCCTGCTAATGCCCAAATGCGTATGTGCACGCATTCTATGCTCATTTTTCTTGTGCCACACAAAATCCGCTTTTTATGCACAAATCAAACAGAAAACATTAGGCAAATGCCAAATGGCAAAAGACAACAAAGAAGACAAAAATTGTAACCTATTTTTTATACAGTTTGTTTACTTTTATGTGAAATTTCTTATTATAAATCGATGATTGTCTCTTCTAGATTTTAGTTTCATCCAAAAAGTAGGCAACATTTATTTTTCACATCTTTTCTAAAGAACTTAAGTTGGGTTTTTAATCAAAACTTAAACTACATTTATATAATCATACTCTTAGTTGTTCTTTTGCTCTCAATCATACATTCTCTTGATAATTCCAATCCTCAGTAGTTGCAGTTTCTTAAGAGTTCCATTTGTAATTGATATAAACCACACCACAATTAGCGACTTAAAATATTGTTATTTGCTGTCGAGTTCGTTTTGCAAATATGTAAACTCATTTAGAACCTAATATCCCACTAATGCTTAAACCGCAAACTGGCAGTATCCCTTCTCCCTTCTCTCAGCTGGAGAACCTCAATCCGCAACAACTCAAAAGAATCCAAGATACATTACGTTATTCAACACTAAGCGACACAAGCTGCCACACTCAAAACATCTGTTGTCCTTCAGGCAGCAATGTGTCTTGTTGTTGTTGTTGTTGCTGTTCGCTAGTGAAAAGGATAAGAAACATGGGCCCCCAGGGGGAAACCCAACAAGCAACAGCTGCATTTGAAATGAAAAGCATTTGTTTCTGACACAACTCGTCCTCGCTGTATAGTTGTATAGTCCTCTAGTCCTGTTGTCCTGTTGTCCTGTTGTCCCATAGTCCTGTAGTTCTCCTTCACTGTATCCTGCTAGCTGGTTATACAAAGGCGCAGTCCATTGAGATATCTCGCTCCAATGCGCTCCACTCATTATGTTGATTATCCCAAGCGGCCCGGCCGAGCTCTCAAGGATTTCTCAAAAACTAAGAATAAAATATGAATTGAAATAAATGCGCTTACATTCGCTTTCCCGCACATTTCTCTTCTTTTTTAGACCCTGTACCTCAGAAAATAAACAGGGTCTATTAAGTTTGTCATATCAAGTTAATTTTAGAATTGTTCCACCTCTCTTTCTTAATTGAAAAATAACTTATTTAGAGAAAAAATAAAAGAATACCAAACAAATAAATTAATATCAGTATTTTTTTTCTGATTTTTCAGTATTTTTAATTTAATTAGTACACTCATTTTTTATATGAATTTATATCAAAAGTTGAACTTAAAATGATTAATTTGATTTTTTGATATTTCTTTTATAATTCCCTAAAAATTTTCTCCTTCACCTACCAAGTACAGGGTCTTTCAAAGTCCGGCTCTCCCTATAATTATTACATTATTTTATTATGAATTTGTGTGAAAAGTTAAGTAAAAATGAATATTTGATTTTTATCGCATAATTTCTTCATAATTTTCTCTTTCACATACCAAGTACAGGGTCTCTCAAAGTCCGGCTTCCCGACTGTAGCCTTTTCCATTAGTTTTTATTTATCTCAGAAAATTTCATTAGAATCGTTATAAATTTTGCTGCTGCAGAAAAGAAGAAAATACTCAAAAAATACCAAACCAATAAATTAATATCAGTATTTTTTTCCTTTTTCAGTATTTTCAATTTAATTATTACAACATTTTTTATGAATTTGCATCAAAAGATGAAGTTTAAATGATTAATTTAATGTTTCGATTTCTTTTTCGTACAATTTCCTCATAAGTTTCTCTCTTCACATACAAAGTACAGGGTCTTTCAAAGTCCTGCTCTTCCGACTGTAGCCTTTTTCACTAGTTTATATTATCTCAGAAAATTTCATTAGAATCGTTATAAATTTTGCTGCTACTAACAAAAAAAAAAGAAAAACTAGAAAAAGAAGCAACAGCAGAAAGACCGCACCATTAACCCTTCTTTGCGGTGACTTAACCCATGTTCTATGCCATTTTTTGTGACCCTACTGTCCAGCTGAATTTATGGCCTTCTCTTTGGGTCATCTAATGCAATTTCATATGGCCATTTCCATTACCATCAAGGAAAAATAAAGGAGTTGGAGTGAGGAAATATTGTCAAAGCCTTCGACTCGATTCGGGCAATTGATGAGCCAAAAAAGCCAACGAGCATGAAATGAAGCCAACTTCTCTGCCAACTTCGCTTCCTCATTCATTCAGTAGTTGGCTCTAAATGGAGTCAGGTCTCTTGCTTATGTGGTTAATGTGATAAATCAATTTTATGCGAAAATCACAGAGCATAAATTTATTTAACTAGCACATAACTCATGTGGACCTTTGTACATTTGTTTTCTCTCTGTCTCTCTTTCTCTCTCTCTTTCTCGCCATGGCCCAAATAGTTAACTACTCGTATTTGTATTGCCCAAGTCAGTTAAAGCCAACTCTCATTGTTGTGGCCGCCTGTTTAACTGATATATCTGTCTGTCTAACTGTCTGTCTTTTGGCCAGCACTGAATGCTTGCTCTGGGTCATTTGACACTCTCGTTTTAGCCCCTTTATGACAGCAACGAGACACACACACTTACACACTTACACACAATACTCACACACACACTGGGGAAATCAAAGGACACGGCGTCAATCAGCTGCCCAACTGAAATCAAACTCGATCTGCGGGTTTTGTGTCCCCGCAAAACAGTTGAAATCCTGCATTAAGCTGGCCCAAATGGAAGCTGGCCACAAAACGTCAAAAGAACACTCTTTTCGAATAGTTTCCCCCCCCCCCCCTGCAGTTGTGAGTTTGCAATCTGAGCACCATCATCAGGTGAAAAGAATTCCAATCTCTCTCTCAGAAGCTGGAAAATTGAACAACAAAAAGGCAGCTGACATTGAGAGACATTTTAGTTTAAGGTTTTCAATTAGAGCTCGTTACAAACTAAGCTCGAAATTGGCTAAGATGTGGTAAATTTGCTTAGGATAATTCAAAAAAAGATATTTAAAAATTTATTTAGGCTTAAAACTGATTGAGCTAAATTGAATTCATTTGAATACATATTCAATATTTTTTGTGAAATTTAATTTATTATCCCAATACAGCGTCAGAAAGTTATCGGTTATCGGATTAAGAAAAATAGAGATTACCCCACATCTGAGATCGTTTCGGATTGAATTCGGGCTAAATATCCCGGATTTTTTAAAGTTCAAAATTGGCTAAGTTGTGGTAAATTTGCTAAGGAGAATGTTGTTAAATTAAACTGAATTTATTTGAATCTATGGCCGTGTTCACCAGAACTAATCAATCAGTAATCAGGTATCAGAAATCAAAAAATTGTTGATGGGCTTCTGGTGAACGCTTTGATGAAATTTTGGGGCAAAATCAAAGTTGTCATTTCTTTTTTTGTCAAAGGTGTTAATATTTATTTACAAAATTCAAAACAATTTGGCGCAAAATGCTTAATGAAATGGGAATGAGCACAGCATAAGACCAGATTTAAAATAATAGATAATATTTTGCATTAATAAATCATTAAGCCAATATTGTATAAGCATTTAATAATTTATATGAAAAAGTTTAAAGCACTTTTCATAACCATATTCCTTAAAAATACGCAGATTCCAACGTCTTCTTTGCATTTTTTTTTAAGAATACCAAATTAATATTAATATAGTGGTATCCTTATTAGTTATGTGCTATTTATTTTCAAATCTTGTGTTCTGTTGATTACGATTTGTTGTATCGATAACAAAGCATCACAATCACAGAATTTCAGCGTACTATTTTGGTGATGAAATTTTCAGTCATCATAATCACAAAATTGAAAATCATGATTGCTAATCACTGCCGTTCACCAGAATAATCATAAAAATTTCATCGATATTCTGTTGTCGATTTGTTCTGGTGAACACGGCCTATTTTACTACCGTCAGAAAGTTATCGATTTAAAGTATTTAAAACTAGTTTATGCGAAATTCGGGCTATCAATTTTTTGATGTATTTATTTTTATTATTGTATTAAAAATAGTTTTTGTTATTCTCTACCCAAAACTGAATGCTGAATGAAAAGTTCAAATATTGTATAGTTTCAAATATTTACTAAAGAAACAATTTTTATTTGTAAATTTACGTTTGATACAATTCATCAATTTTATTATTTATTTTTTGTATACAAAACTAAATGCAGTTCAAGTTTTGTTTATTCTAACACATTTTCTGAGAGGATTTTAAATACTTTTTGTATATTTTAGCAATATTTTCATTTGATTTGCTAAGCTCTCTCTCTCTTTTTTATTTATTTGCCTCGCGTGAGTTTCACATTTGGCATGCGTTGAATTCGCATTAAAATTCATTTAGATTTTGCACCTTTTATCTTTTGTATGCACAATGAATAAAATTAAAATAATCCGCGGCCAAGTGACTGTAAAAGCGGCAAGTTGATAATTTTCTGTTCTGTATTTTTCTTCTTCCGTATTTCTCTGACTCTGGTTCTGGTTCATTTGAATAACTGAATTGTTAAGTGAGCTCCGTGTGACGGATGGAAAAGGGAGCAGGAGCGGGGAAGGAAGAGGTTCAGTTGGCATTAATCTGCTTGGGTTGGAATGTGCGCAGACTTTTAATTAAATTTAATTACAAATGCCAACAGGGCGGGGTCGCAGGCAGTTGACTTGACTTTGATAAAGCCATTTGACAGTAATTTGCATATTTGATGCGCACCTCAATTGATATGTCACCCAACTAAAGAAAAAAACTAGAGTTCAAGTTATTAAAACTGGCAAATGTCAAATGTTCATATAACTGAGAGCAGCAGAGTTCAGTTTCTATATTCATAAAATATTGCAGACACACAGACAGACAGACAGTGAGACCTTTATAGCATGTGACACTCACTCAAGTCACGTTTGCCAACTGGCAGAAGCTTCAACAAATGCTAAGCTCAAGATTTATTGAGCTACTTAAGTTGCTACTTGATGATGTTCCCTTTTTATTTTCTGTTCTTTCTCATCTCATTTCATTTCCACGCATTACGCATACGTCGTTGGCATTATTTTAAGAGAATTAAAGAGAGGTAGAGAGAGAGCTGGAAAATCTCTCAACTTTAAAAAGTCTTTGTTTCTATTTGAAAAGTTATCTTACATTAAAGTGCAGATCATTAGAAGTAGCAGCAACTTTTGGCTCATAAATAAAACATCAGCAAATATATATTTATTTTTATGTTGCAACTTTCAACTTTGTTGTGGCACACACACACACACACACACACACACTATACACACAGACGTATAAGCCATAAATAATGTGTTCGAGACCAAAAATGATGCGTGCTGAAAATGTTTAAAACGAGCTCAAGGTAATAACAACAAGAAGTATCTTAAGCACTGAGCTCAATATTATGGCCAACGTGTGCCTCGACTGGCTCAAAGCTCAAAGCGATGGCCATATAAATGTATAACGCGTTTCATATGCAAATATATATAAAAAAAAAAGGAAGAAAAAAAACACTCCCAATGCTTATCGTTTTGATGACCTGTCTCTCTGTCTGTCTGTCTGCCTGTCTGTCTCTCGTGTCTTTTACTATGTCGACCACACGGCGTATGCGCAATATTGAACACATGTTTACAATTTCTCCAACCACAACGCCCAAAAAATATTTTCTCTTATCGCTTAACGTTTTTTGTGTTTTTTTTTTTTGTCAATTTTTACAATTCAATTGAATTGTTGCAAAGTGTCCAACAAAATATGTTGCATGACCTCAAGCAAAATTTGAATTGTCAAAAATGTAACGAGGTTTTCCAACTAGTTCCCCTTCACCTCTCTCTCTGCGTGTCACTCTTGCACAGTGGGCAAAATGGCTAGATTAGAATATAATAAATTGTATTTTTAATCTGAATGTTTTTTCTATGTGTAGTAAATGAATAAATGCTTTTAAGCAAGCCAATTTGAATTTAATTTTATTGTTTTTTTTATTTATTTTTGAAAACTAAAATTAAATTATTATTAATTATCCAAAAGACTGAGAGGAAGCTTAAAATATTATATTATTATAATGAATATTTTAATAAAAAACGTTAGACAAGTTAGCCGAAATTGGCAAATCTCTCCATTTTTCCCACTGTACTTTGGCTAACCTTTTTTCTCTGTTGGCCGTTGGCTCGTTTCGCTGACATAAACTGCATTGAAATGTCATAAAAATTGAAACACGTTTCTCCTCGTCTGCCTCTCTCTTTTCCACTCTTTCTCCCTTTCTCTCTCTCCCTCTCCCTCTCTCTCTCCTTTTCTCCCTCTCGCTGTTGGTTAACCAGCTGCCTCGTCGTTTGTCCTGCTGCCTTTTGGCTGACTTTGAATGGCAGTTGGCTTGTGTCGCATCATGTTGTTGTTGTTGTTGTTTTCATTGTTGTTGTTGTTTCTCCTCCTGATGCTGCAGCTGCTGTTGTTGTTGTTGTTGTTGCTCGGTTTTCGGGCTGCTGCTTTGCATACAAATAACGTTAATCTTTAGCCCTAGTCCGTCTGGTTCTGGCCAGGTCTATTCCCCCTTCCCTCTACCAACTTTTGACCCATTTCGCTGACGTTGCGCTTTTGCACTTTACACGTGGCACGGGCCAATAACTAGTGGGCGTGGCCATGGCCATGCCCATGTGTGGGCGTCAGTTTTAGAGGCTATTATGAAAATTTATTGTTTTACCTGCGAATAATTTTTTCAGACATATTTTGAGCATTTTTGAGCAAGTGCCAAAAGTGGAAATTATTATAATATAATATTATAATATAATAAAAATAATCAGGCATGTTTCACAAATCTGCAGAGATGTTATTGACAATTGATATTCATTAAATATATCTTTTATGTAAATAATTTAACATTTAATAGTTGTTAGAGATTCGTAGAATTTACCTAAATACTTTACATAGTAAAATATTATTTGAAATCAAATAGTTATATTGTTAATGTTCAAAGCAGGGACAGCAAAATTGTTTTGTTGTATTTAAAAATAATCTAATTTTCAAGAATTTAATTGAGGCAAAAAATTAAAGCAGGTTTTAAATAACTGCAGCTTCAACTTGAGAGTTGCGTATTAATAAATTGGCCATGACATCTGCACAATTATTTTCAATTAATTATGCGAATTAACGAACAAAACGCGACGCACGGAGTCCAAAACAGGAGTCGACGCTTCCCATCAAATGCAGAAGAGACTGTCTACAATAACAACAACAACAATTACAGCAACAACAAGAGTCATTCAATGCAAAGCAGTTGATTATGTAAACACATACACATACAAATACACTCTCCAACACACACACACACAAGACACACAATCGATTTACATTTAATTGTGGCTTCAGCTCGCAAATTCTGTATTTGAAATTATTGTTCGGCATATAATGGAACTGTCATATAACACACACATAAACACATAAACAACACACACATCTATACATATACATATATGCATATATATATATATATATATATATAGTGAACGGATACTCGTTGTGCATGCATTTATTAGTTAAGCCCACAGGCAGCTGCTTCATTCAGATTCCTGGTTGTCTTTTGTTAACAAATGACAATGCAAGTACTAGAGAGAGAGGGGTAGTAAGAGAGAGAGAGAGAGATAGAGAGAGACAGAGAGTGAGTGAGTGAGAATTGTGTTAGAACTCTCGTACTATTATACACTCATTACCATGGGGGCGTATACGTGTTAAATGCGTCTGACAAATATTTTAGCTTCAACAATATTTGCACAACAGCAGTTCCTCTTCCCCTACCCCTCCCCCTTCCCCCTACCCCACCCCTTTACGTGTCAGTATTTACAAAACAAATGCCGCATTTCAGATTTTCAGTTCAGATTTTCAGCTGAGTTTTTCGCTTTTGTTTCGCATTTTCCAACTCCCATTGGTCAAGCCAAAGCTGGAAAACTCTGTCACAGCGCGTGCTGCGGCTTTTCCTTCATTTGTTTTTGTTTTGTGTTTTTCCTCTGCTCTTCTGTCATATTTACGTTTATTTGCCAAGTTGATATTTCAATTCCCTCGAGTCGCATTACATTCGCCAAAAACTTTTTTCGACACATTTATTGAGCTCCAAAGAGACTGCGACTTGCCTACAACTAAGAGCAGATTTTCTTCCGCTTTCACTGCCCCTCCCCTTCTCCCTGCCCCTACACTTTGTCATCTAGCATTTTCTTTGTCTTTTAAATATTTGAATAGGCATAATAATAATCTTAATGCACAGGCTGCGACCTTTTGTAACATTTTGTGCTAAAAGTTCCAACAACTTAAAGCTGTCTTTATATTTTTAGCTAATGGCCAACTGTGATTTTAGTGGCTAAAAATGTCAGGCGACTGTTTCTTTTAGACCATGGCCAAAAGGGGACTCGCTGTTAATTGCACTTGGTTGTGCTATTAAAACGAGTGCAGTCTTTGATTGATTGAATTGCCAAGTGGATTACAATAATTCGCCATTCGATGTGCCAGTTTATATACCCATTAGTCGTGAAATTTGAGGGTATATTGAGCTCCTGGTAATATTTGTAACAGGTAGAAGTATGGAAAAACTTCACCAAGGTTACAGTTTCTAAGATTGAACGTTTTTTTTTTTGTGATGAATGTTTTCATTTATCAATATCTATTATTTTACTTAATCAAATAAAAATCGGATAAATATAACATTAGTTATGGCTGTTTTAAGTTTATAAAAAGCGCAAATATGCATAAATGTTTATAGTTTGGGAGCTTAAAATTCATGGTTAACATATATATTTATTTAATTTAAATAAAGCATATTTATTAGTTTTTCAATTTCTGCCAAGAGCCCGCAGATTGTAAAAAATTCCACAACATCGCAAATTTTTTAGATATATCGATCTTTTTGGAGATTAAAGTTTCCCAACATTATTATCAATAATCCCACTAAATTTCATAAAGATCAAATTACTATATCTAAAGTTATGGCTGTTTTGAGTCAATTATAAAAAGAATTAAAATAAAATAAAAATTAATTAATAAAGTTATTATATATTAAAGTTGATTAACGGGTATCTGCTTGTATGTTACTCCAATACTCTGCTCCTACTTGTTGTATAGATAAAGAAAGAGAGAGAGAGAGAAAAAGCGAGGGAGTGAGAGAGAGACGGATAGATGGCTAAATTAGTGCGCTTTGTGTCATTAAGTTTCGCTTCACTTGGGAACCATTTGCAGTGCCGACTGCAATCAAGAGTATGCACTTAACAGCTTTTCAATGCGCAGCTTTCCCCTCCCTCTCCCTCTCAACTCCAACTCCAACTGTGGAGTGTGGACTGTGGAGTGAGGAAAAGCGCTTTTCAATTTTCGAACATTTTACGCAGCACACACAGAGTTTTTGCTTTTAACCCCTTTTGCCTTTGTGGGCTTATCAAAAGTTCCCGTCGCCGTCGCAGTCGCCGTCGTCTTTTCGTTATTTTATGCGAAAAGGCCAAAAACAGTTTTGGCAAAAACTTTTAAGCCCTAAACGGACTTGTGGTTGCCCAAAGTGAAAAAACAGCCAAAAAAAACCAAAGGAAAAAATCAGATAAGTTAAAGGAAAATATACGTAAATAGATTGGCAAAGTGACTTAAAGCGAGAAATGCATAACAAAAGTGTGTGATAACTTTTTCAATTTGTTTAATAAGCTAAATATTACAACTCACTTTTCTACACACACACACACACCATTTTCCGCGCTGAATTTTCTATGCATTGCAAAGAGGCGTTAAGTCAAATTTCCGCCTGCTGGCCAAGATTGATTGATGGCCAAGAGGAGCGAGGACATGAGCAGCCACAGGTGTGTCTGTTCAAGTATTAACTTGACTTGCGTGATGAATTACACACCCCCACCCCTTCCTAACTGTTTCCTACCCTCATCTTTCTCCTCCTTCCCTTTCAGTTATTATTCTATTACATTTCTGTCATGTCACGCCGTGTGTTTGTATATTTTCTGAGCTGTCAATAAGCAAATGGCCGCGATAAATCTCATATGAAAATATCTTACAACAAATTTCCTATTTTTATTATATTTATACAGTCGCAGGCAAAAGCGATTGTCCGTGCGCACAAGCTTTAAATAACACTCGTTGATATTAGTGACAGATTGTGTCCAACGCTGGCCTCACATTGTTGACACTTTTGCGGCTTGTTTTCCGCTCGGACAATTTAATTGAATTGTATTTCCTCCCCGCTGGACACACAAAAGAAAACACGTTTTACCCGTATTTTGCCACTTGCAGGTTATTAACTGCACTGTAGAGATGGCAATGGGATAAAAAAAGAAATACCGATACTTGCATCTGCAAAAATATTACATAATATAAAAAAAACACAAAATTTAAGACCTTTCGTCAAAACAATAATTTGTAAAACTAAAAAGCATTTTGTTGATTGGAAGCGTAATAACTTTTGTATTATTTTGCTTTTGTATTTTTATCGCAAAGATATTTTAAACAAATAAAATATTTTGGGTCGAAAGCATAATTAAATAATGTTTTTTAAAGAATTATTGACAGAAGGGGTAAACAAATATAGAAGTAAAAATTGAAACAAGGAATTTAAATTGCTAAAAGAAACAAGTACATAAATACCATATTAAATTAATCTATGTTTGTAAATCTAATTTAAAAAGGTATTACTGCAAGATGATTAAAGTTACAAGGGCCCGAAACTGATATAAGGAATTAAAAAAAAAAATTAGTTTAAATAATTACTTAAACACTTTTAATTTATTAAACATACTTAATAATTATTTTTGATTTAAAAATTATAAATAACTACTAATATTGATTTTTATTAGATAAATCCAAAATAATGATTAAATTTGATTTATTTTCTCTTGATTTTTTTTATGTAAATTAGGTTGTTATCTTCCTGATAACCAATGAAATGAAAATTGAAAATGTTTAACTTGAGTATTAACAAAGATATTCTAAAAAGACTTTAATAATCAATTTCAAACTATAAAAGTCCTTAAAGACTTGTATGTTTTTAATTCAAAAATAATAGTTATTTGAAACTTTTTTTTGATTTTCTTCACTTTTATTTTTTTAAATCTCAAATATAAGTTTATTGGCTTTTCGCAAAGATACTGCTTTTATAAACAATTTGATGTATTTTAAACAAAAATCACATTAGTCCTAGTCCTTAATAATATATTAACATAATCGATTACATGTTGCCGTTAGCTTCGATGAATCATGTTTATCATATAATTTTTCATTTAAATATCGTTTCCCTGCATCAAAACAAAATCACCATCCCCTTATTAATATCCATCTCTTCTACAGCCTGCGTACACGTAATATTCTCTCGACTTCTTACTTTCCATGCAATTCGTTTACAAATTTAATCACAAGTAATTCCTTTGATAGATATGCTTTCAAAACTTGAAGCTGAAAAACTTTGCCACTTTCTTAATATCTTGACAATTGTATACGACGAATTCTGAAGCATGACAATCGACTCAATGCAAACTGCAAAGTCAGCAAACTGTTCATAAAGAGCGACAGTTAAGCACAAGCAAATAAAATACGCAACTGCAAAGAAAAAATGGGAATAAAATAGACAGCAAGCCGATTTTAAAATACACTTAGAGAAGCATAATAATAGAAATAAATTTGAAGAGTTACAAATTTGTTGAGTTAGTCAAAATACCCTGTTGAAAGTGTATGAAACAACGTAGTTTATGCTGCGAATGAAGCGCAAAACTTTCGCGATTATAAATCAAAAAACTTTCAATTTTCTTTAGTTTTTCCGGTTGCTGCTGCTGCTGCTTGGAAAAACTTCCGGCGCCATCGGCTAGACGAGAGAAAGAGAGAGAAAAACCATTGAAAATGGCAGAAAACTTTTTTGGCGAGCTATAGATAAAAGTGAAACTTGAAAGTGAATAACGAGAATTGATCGAATTTGAATACGAGTACTGACTGAATACACCGATACGAATAACGATGTACAGTCTGCATACATTTAAAGAATTCGGCAAACAACTTTTTTCAAAACAATTTAAATGTTGCACAAAATGTTTTTATCAAGTAGAAAATATAAATTGTGTGTAGGAAAGGGAAGGGGTGGGGGGCGAGAGATACTGTTATCTGTATCTAATGTATTTATGCAATAGACAGCAGTTTCATATTTTCCAAAAAACTACCTGCAAAAGTTGATAAAAATTGTGTAATAGTAGTTTGGCACTTTGCCAGCGCAAAAATACGAATAATGTGTAATAATCATAAATTACAGTTGCAGCAAACTGTGTGCGGACACGTGTAAATAAATACAATTTAGTAAAAGTGCAAATGGAGGATATTAAAGTTTAAATGGCAAAACATAGAAAAAAAGGAAACTGTTTTTTATGCACACACACATGCTGACTAAACTGTGCTTAAACTATTGCCAACGCTCAATTATACATAATTGAGCCTCCAATATGAATTATTTATGACTATAGATGTGTGTGTGAGTGTGTGTGTGTGTGTGTCACGCCCTGGCCAAAATGGCAGACCTAAATATTAATAATGTCAAAGCACACCACAACTCACAGAACGAGAGAGAGAGTGAGAGAGACAGTGAAAGAGCAGGACACACACATAATTGTTTTGGTAGCCTCATTAAGGGTCAGAACTTGTGGCCAAGTTGGCAAGAAGCCGCTCGTTCATATGCTCACAGCTCACAGCATGAGATTATTATTATTATTATGATTATTAACTTTAATGGAAATTACACACACACACACGCACACACACACACACACACACACGCACACACCGCAATCATTTGCTGTTCCTGCGCCAATTTATGTCTTTAATTTTTTATTAAATTAGAATCGTTGTGCTGTTGTCTTTTGTCATCAATACTAATGCCTGGAATTCAATACACGTGCTTGGCTTGCCAAAGATTGGACTTTCACTCCTAGACATAGAAATACTTATTTTTAGCTACAGATTTCAGTATATTTAAGAGCTGGCGACACCAGTTTGTGTCGTATCGAAATACACGAATTTAAAGATGCAGTAATCTGTGTAAGCTGAGATACTCTATCTATTCAACAAATACTATTACGAAAGTTAGAAGTTATAGTGGAAACTTATTCACGAAAGAAAAAAAAAACAGTATGCAAACTTTTAGATATTTCAATACATGTAAAAAAGAAGCGAGTTTTTTGTATAATTGTTTTTAATCTTTATTTAAGCTTATTATGTTATAATTAATTAAATTAATTTCACAGGTAGTTTTAATATTTTTTTAATGCAATTCTTCTAATTCAATGATATGGTTCACATTATTAAACATTAAAACTAAACTATCGTTAACTATGAACTCTTACTTGTAATATTTATTATAATTTACAATAAACTATACTAATAAAATAAAGTCTGAAATGTAATGATAAAAATTTAATGAGTAATTTAAATTATTATTTATTGCATTTTTATCCATTAAAGATTTTATTTCTTGACTTCTAAAACAGTTGTATGTTAATAATTTTATTATTAAATATTTATTATGTAATTTTTGCTGTTGTTTCAATTATCTAATACACCCTTTCAATTTTATTTTTGTTTGTAATCTTTCTTTATTTATTTATTTACTTGCAATATTTTATATAATTTACTATAATCTATACTAATATACATAAATTCTGTATTGCAATTATATTAATTAAATGAATAATTCAAACTATTATTAATTGCATTATTATTGTTATATTTTATTCTAATATTAATGCTTTATGAATTAAATATTTATTATATAATTTTTAAACCATAGTTTTATTTATTTAATATTTCCTTTGAATTTATATTTTTGTTTGTCATATTTCTAAATTTATTTGAAAGTGCCAACTAATTGCATAAGCTTTAACACCAGCTCACTCAATTAAAGCAAAGTTATATCTAATTAGTTGGCTTAAATTCTCTTGCTCTCTGTCTGTCTCTCTCTCACCCTTGTCCTTTGCTCTCTCTTCCTCTTTGGGCTGCATTTCTTTTCTCATGTGCAGCTGTCACTTTTGAAAAAGTTGCCATCACCTCACGCTGCAAATTTGGCGCATAATTCGTAGCTCTGTATAAAATTTAATTAAGACGCTCAAAGTTTTTCACACTTTGACACAAGCCCCAAGCATATGCGCGCTCTCTCGCTCTTACTCTCACTCTCTCTCTTTTAGTTCCCCTTAGTTATTGGCCAATCTTTATGGTCTGCTTGCTTAGGTCTCACTTGGTTTGCTCCAGGGGCGTTAAGGCAACTACTTTACATTGGCTTTGGCAAAACTTTCCATTTGGCCAGACCGCGCTCCATAATATTGCAAACTGTGAACTGCAAACTGCCAACTGAAAACTGAAAAATGAAAACGAGGAAAATTATGCGCCCTGCTGAGCGCTTTGTTAATTATGCTGCAACTTGCTGCTACTTCCTGCCACTGTTGTTAGCTGCTTTCTTTCCTTCTGTCTTTCCTTCTTTTGGCAACCGCAAAAGTTTTGTTGCACAATTTGCGCTTAAACAAAGCCAAAACAATTTAATTGTCGCTGCGTAAGAGACGAGTTTCCTACTCCTCTTCCTACTCCTCTTCCTCCACCTCTTTCTCCTCCCCCCTCTGCCTTTCTCAGCTGCCTTTCACGTCCCGCTTTGGTGTATAGATTATGCCATGTGAAGCCCCATCGAAGCCGTGACACTTGCAACAAACTGAAACCCACAACAAGCATTACCAAAATGCAATCTCTGAACAGAAAGAATCTCCAAAGAAATAACCAAAAACCAATAGGAATGTTGGCGAAAAGGCTGATAGACTGTTGGATGTCCAGTATGCGTATCTTGGCAGCTGCTCATTTCAGCATAAATTTAACAAAAATCATAATAAAAAATATATATTTAGAGGAATATAAAAAATACAAAATAAATAAAAATTAAAAAAAAAAATATCAATAATAAAAAATATACATTGAAAAATATATGAGAAAAAATGGGTTAAAAAAGTAATTTTTAGCAATTTTAAAAAAATCATAAAAAATACAGCAACGAGATTTTTGAAATTTTTTTTGCAGTCACTCTTTTAATTGTTTGAAAAATTGTTTTGTATCAAAATTTTTTTTTTTTTAAATCGAGGAAAAAAGTTGAAAATTCGACTTTTTTTAATATTTAAGATTTTCATGGGTACTAAATGGATACAAGAAATTTTTGTATCATTCGAAGGCAATTTAAGTGAGTAATAGACCATAAAAAAAACCTCTTTACGAGGTAAAAGTCTAGTGACGAAAACATTTTCATGCCCCAAAATTTCTGATATCCAATTTTGTGACGAATAATATTAAGTTTTAGAAATAAATTATTTTAAACAAAATTTTGGCACTCGGCACATTGCGCTAAAATGTCTCAATTCTTCAGACCAAATAAAACCCACTGTTTGGCGCAGTGCCGAATGCAAAAATTTTGTTTAAAATAATTTATTTCTAAAACTTAATATTATTCGTCACAAAATTGGATATCAGAAATTTTGGGGCATGAAAATGTTTTCGTCACTAGACTTTTACCTCGTAAAGAGGTTTTTTTATGGGATATCAGAAATTTTTGAATAAGACATCAGAAATTTTAAAATTGCAATATTTGATGTGTTGATTTTTCTTAAATTGTCAAAATGTGGGAAAAAATACCTTATTTAACCTGTAACTGTTTACCCTTATAATTAAAAAAAAAACTTTTAAAGTATGCCTAAGAGCTCTTCCTTTTCAACGATATATATGTAGATCGCATCTGTAGCTTCTATCATTTGGATGCTATGGGGGCTTAAATTTTAGCGGTTTTTAGCGATTTCCCGCTAAACTAGCGATTTTTCGAAAAAGTAGAACAAACGATTTTATATTTTTGATTATAAAACGATTTATCTGCCGCAAAAAGAATTCACCACTTGCAAGCAGTTTATTTCCGCATTACGCTGCAAGCAGTGTACATACTGCATATGTACATGCAGTAGTGTTAAGGTAAAAGGTATATTCAGTTAATAGGTAATATCTTGTCCAAACGAATTTTGACAGATACGTTTTATATGTCAAAAAACGCGGAATCAAATTGCCTATAACATATAACATATTTTAAAGTGATCTCATGTGTAGATTTTTCTTAAATCGCCAAAATGTGTAATAAAATACCTTGTTTCACCTGTAGCCGTTTACCTTTTTACTTAAAAGAAAAACTTTGAAGGTATGCCTAAGAGCCCTTCGAATTACCTTTGCAACGATATATAGATCGCATCTGTAGCTTCTATCGTTTGGATGCTATGAGGGCTTAAATTTTAGCGGTTTTTAGCGATTTCCCGCTAAACTAGCTATTTTTCGAAAAAGTCGTAGAACAAACGTTTCTATATTTTTGAGCGGGAACAAGTCCTCATTCAAACATTTCAGCTAAATCAACGCTTTGATACTAACAAACAGACAAACAGACAAACAGACAAACAAACAAACAAACAGACTGACTTTTCATCTCGTTTTGAGAAGGACACCAAAAATTTCAAAATTAATTATCTTTCGAACCAGCGGTCGGATTTTGATGATCGAGGTGTCATTCGACGCGTAATTTTGATAAGAATAGTTAAAAATTAAAATAAAAATAAAAAAGGCTCCACCGGCCCCATTAGCTCCAATCATTTAAATTTTTCCCCTCCCACTTACACCTGTTTATCTCACGAACCAGGTGAGTTTCCTTAAGTCTTAGTATGCACATTTGTAAGTTTAATTGATACCTTTCGATCGGTATATAGCTCGACCTGATCGGACAGTCATAGCAAATCTTCCATTCTTCCTGTGTATATATGCTAGTCGCCTTCGCACCCTTCGTGCTGCTTTCGTCACTAGCGCGGACTGCCGTCCGCAGTGATAGCAATATTTTTTGACAGTATAGCTTTGTCAATTTTGTTTATTGTTTGTACAAAAACACACATGCCCAGCGCAAAAGCTATCAGCACTTTTCAACTCTGGCTGCTATGACACTTTGCACCTGCTGTCCTATACCCATTCTACCTTTTTAAATAAAAAATAAACGTTGAAGGTATTCCTAAGAGCCCTTCGAAATACCTTTTCAACGATATATAGATCATATCTGTAGCTTCTATCGTTTGGATGCTATGAGTATTTAAATTTTAGCGGTTTTCAGCGATTTCCAGCTAAACTAGCGATTTTTCGAAAAAGTCGTAGGACAAACGATTCTATATTTTTGATTATAAAATGATTTATCTGCCGCAAAAAGAATTCACCACTTGCAAGCAGTTTATTTCCGCATTACGCTGCAAGCAGTGTACATACTGCATATGTACATGCAGTAGTGTAAAGGTAAAAGGTATATTCAGTTAAGAGGTAATATCTTGTCCAAACGAATTTTGACAGATATGTGTTATATGTCAAAAAACGCGGAATCAAATTGCCCATAACATATAACATATTTTAAAGTGATTTCATGTGTAGATTTTTCTTAAATCGCCAAAATGTGGAAAAAAATACCTTATTTCACCTGTAGCTGTTTACCTTTTCACTTAAAGAAAAAATTTTGAAGGTAGAGCCCTTCGAAATACCTTTTCAACGATATATAGATCGCATCTGTAGCTTCTATCGTTTGGATGCTATGGGGTTTCAATTTAAGCGGTTTTTAGCGATTTCCAGCTAAACTAGCGATTTTTCGAAAAAGTCGTAGGACAAACGATTCTATATTTTTGATTATAAAATGATTTATCTGCCGCAAAAAGAATTCACCACTTGCAAGCAGTTTATTTCCGCATTACGCTGCAAGCAGTGTACATACTGCATATGTACATGCAGTAGTGTAAAGGTAAAAGGTATATTCAGTTAAGAGGTAATATCTTGTCCAAACGAATTTTGACAGATATGTGTTATATGTCAAAAAACGCGGAATCAAATTGCCCATAACATATAACATATTTTAAAGTGATTTCATGTGTAGATTTTTCTTAAATCGCCAAAATGTGGAAAAAAATACCTTATTTCACCTGTAGCTGTTTACCTTTTCACTTAAAGAAAAAATTTTGAAGGTAGAGCCCTTCGAAATACCTTTTCAACGATATATAGATCGCATCTGTAGCTTCTATCGTTTGGATGCTATGGGGGTTTCAATTTTATCGGTTTTTAGCGATTTCCCGCTAAACTAGCGATTTTTCGAAAAAGTCGTAGAACAAACGATTCTAGATTTTTGAGCGGGAACAAGTCCTCATTCAAACTTTTAAGCTATCCAAACAATCAAACTGGCTGCTATGACACTTTGTTGCTGCTTCCCTATTCCAATTCAAAGTAAAACGTACATATTCAGTTAATAGGTTATATCTTCCAAACCTATCGGTAAAATTTTTTGTGTCATATATCAAAAAACGCGAAATTTTACAAACTAAAACATATTGAAATTTAAAATAAATCGTTAGCGGCGTTTTCTCAAAAACCGCCAAAACGTAAGGGAAAATACCTTATGTCACCTGTAGCAATTTACCTATGTACTTTAGAAAAAAAGTTAAAAGGTATGCATAACAGCCCTTCAAAATACCTTTTCAACGATATATAGATCGCATCTGTAGCTTTTATCGTTTGACTGCTATAAGGGTTTTAATTTTAGCGGTTTTTAGCGATTTCCCGCTAAACTAGCTTTTTTCGAAAAAGTCGTAGAACAAACGTTTCTAGATTTTTGATCGGGAACAAGTCCTCATTCAAACTTTTAAGCTAAATCAACGATTTGATCCTTACAAACAAACAAACAAACAAACAAACAAACAAACAAACAAACAGACTGACTTTTCATCTCATTTTTGGAAGACGACTAAAAATTTCAAAATAATTTATCTTTTGAACCAGTAGTCGGATTTCGATGATCGAGGTGTCATTTGACGCGTATTTTTGATTAGAATAGTAAAAAATTAAACACAAATTCAAAAAGGATCCAACGGCCCCATTAGCTCCAATAATTAAAATTTTTCCCCTCCCACTTACACCTGTTTATCTCACGAACCAGGTGAGTTTTCAAAACTCTTAGTATGCACATTTGTAAGTTGAGTTGATACCTTTAAATCGGTATATAACTCGACCTGATCGGACAGTCATAGCAAATTTTCCATTCTTCCTGTGTATATATGCTAGTCGCCTTCGCACCCTTCGTGCTGCTTTCGTCACTAGAGCGGACTGCCGTCCGCAGTGATTAATATAAGAAACCCTCATGAAAACTTCTTTATTATACTAAAATTTGACAAATTTATGGTGTATGAAGACATTAGTGGTTCACTGTACATGTTTAAAGAAAATTAAATAAAGCAACACAACTAAAAATTCAAATTTTTACTTTTTTCATTTTTAACAATATTTGCTGACATTTAAACATGAAAAAAAAACGAAATAAAAAATTAATGCATTTTAAAAATATTAAATAATTGCCAAACAAAAAACCCAAACACGAGTATTCATTCAGTTAGACAGATAAAATGTTATTCAAAATTACTATGCCTTTTACCCGGTTAGAAAAAATCTTTTAACCTTGTTGGTTACAGGGCTAAGAAAAAAACTATTGAACATGAGAGCCCGCAAATTCACTCAGCACGCCATGTTTTCTCGTCTTTATTGGACCTTCTATTTTTTCTGTGTTTTGCTTCTGCTGTTGTTGTTTACGAGCTCTTTGAACTGAATGAGCGTGTGGTTGCAGCAGCAGGACAGCTGGACGGCAGGACATCGATGTATGCAGGACCTCGGCTGGCTAATGAGCAAGGACATTAAATAAAAGGACAGCGAACAGCAACAGAAGCAACTTTTGATGCAGGTTTCTTGTTGGACAAAATCCGCTTGTAATTGATTTCTAGGCTTGTTGCGGCTTTGCTTTGCTTAACGCTAATGTTTCTAACAAGGACATTTTGTGATATTCCATTTTCTTTTTTTATTTTATTTACTCGTTTTTTAGCACTTTGACTTGTTTTGTTCGTGTACGCAGAGACGAAGCGAAATAAAAGTCTTTTCAAATTTAAAAATGCCTAAGAGCGTCACTTTGGCATTGCGCCAAGGCCCAAGACGTTGGTCTGGGCCACAACTTTGTGTTGTACTGTGCTGACAAGAAGCAGCCTCTTGCTAAAAGCCACTAAAAAGGCAGAAAAATGCTCGAAGAAAACCAGAGAGAGAGAGAAAGGAAGAGGGGGGAAAAATGTTACAACTACTGAAAACTTGTTATCTTAATGGATATTTTGTACTTCGTTTGTGGTTTAAATTGACTCACTCGGCCAACAGCGAGCGCTTTTTTTTGCCCTTAGCACAAAAATGGTAAAAATGAAAAAGGAAAAACAATTTTCATTTTTTTCTCCTTCTTACTTTTCTACTGTTTCTACGAGTACAACTTAACATAAGTATATTCAATATATATTTTGAGATTATTTGCGGTTAAGAAGGAAGTTAACTCACACTGTGCAACACGCGTCGTATACGCAATCTATTCAAATCAAGCTTAAGCTACTTGAGCCGCAGGTCAATTTAAATAAATACATAGAATCAATTAAATAATCGTAATTGGATTACGCTGTCTTACAATGACTTCGCAAATTTAATTATGTAAGCGGTGGAAAGTTCATTTAATTAAACTTTCACCTCTTGTCAAATGCTCGAAATATTTGAGCGCACGGAAATCAATTGCGCTTTGTGCTCGACACCGAGCTAATGAAATGGAAAACGCTGAAAGTGAAAATCAACTGTGAGCATTCGATAAGTTGTAGAGTGTGTGGAAATTGTTTGGCAATTGCAAGTTTTAAATTATTTAAATGAGCAGTGGGAAATTGCGAAAGAATTCGATTAATTCACGAAATTATAGCATTTTTTGAGCAATAGTAAAAATAAGTTATATTCTTGAAGAAAAAGTTAATTTAAAATTACTTGATAATTACTTGACAACATTTATTTATTTATTTAGTAAAGCTTTCATCTTGATTTTATAGATGTGTGATAATAAGGGTGTTTATAGTACTTGTTTTATTATATTAATTTATTCACTAGATGAACAGATTTTTATTATTCATTTCGTTATTGCTAATCAATTCAACATTAAGGCAAATTCTATAAAGAAAATGCGAATTTAGTTTAAAATCATTAATAAATATACAACTCTGTCTCAATTAAATTTGCAGACAATGCGATCCTTCCACTTAAAATAAATAATCTCAAATCCCAGCACCAATAAAGCAATGCCATAGCTCAAGAGCAGAATCAACAAAGCTGTGCTTACCGTGTCCATATCAACCTAAAAGTAAACAAATTTTATGAATTTATAATCTCAAGTTATGAACACAAACTCACATGCAAATCGGAGGTTTCAATTTTCTTGACACAAGGCGGCTTTCTCGAGTGCCAAATATTGAATTGATACGAAAAGATGCCCGTTTCCGTGACGCGTCTTAAACTAATTTATAAAAATACAATTTTTATATTAAATGTAAATATTTTTCTAAGAAATTTAACCTTTGTTCTTACCCATATGATATGACCTTGCGCATGGGCGAATTCTTTTGGGTGATGGACACTGTTTTCTGAGGGGCAAACATGTTGACTTCGGTGAGATCGCAAATCTCGCGCTCGGTAAAAGTCTCGGCAATTATTTTGTAGGCAGCCGCGACATCCACATGAAAAGCAAAACCTTAGAGGAATTAATATAACATCACTTTTTTAATAGTTTATTTATTGCATTGTAAAGCTATAAGCAGCCAACACATCAATATAAATTAAAATTAAAAATTAAAATTAAAAATGAATATTTAAATGTAAATGTTCTGGGCGATAACTAAGCACACTTACGCTCGTGCTTAACTCTCGATAAACCCGTGTCGGGATCGAGCCAATTACTGGCCACATTGTCCTTGGCATGGGCACCAACCTCATGACTGTGCACAATATCCCGATAGGCCTTGGCGGCATCTTCGCTGTTCGCTTCGGGATCCTCATCGGCAACGGGAGCAGCAGGTGCCTCATTTTCCTTGGCAGTCGGAATACTGGTGATTTTCTTGGCATATAACTCCATGGAAACCGGATCCTTGGTGTTCTGTATGTGTGAAACAAAAATAAATAAATTAAAATAAAAGCATCTAACAAAAATTTGAATAAAAACAAGCGAATAAAAATATTAAAAACTAAAAGTTATCAGTATCAGACAAGTCATCAAATCTTTTTTAATTAAAATTAAATATTTTCAATATTTTAAATCAGATAAATCATAAAAATTTCTTAATATTTATTACTGAACCCACCAAGAAAGTAGTCGCGATTGTAGACAATATCCTCGACGCCCACTTGAAGTGAACTGTGAACCAAATCGCTGAGTGTCTTGATGGTTTTGGGCTTCTCCATGAGCAAAGTACCGACAATACTCGCCGAGTAGAATTGATAGATGCTGAAGGAGAACAGGAGACTGGTGATGACAATGGTGCGGCCCGAGATGAAGCTGGTGGAGAAACCCAAGCCCTGTTGGCAAATGATGCCCACAAAAAACAGCACAGATTCCAGAAAGAGTCCAACGCGTTGCGGCGATTTTTTATTCGCCTGTCGCTTGTTGATGTAGTTACTCAATTTGGCATGGAAGCGTTGCCAGAATCCACCCACCACAGGCAGGAGGTGCAAGGATGTCACGGATTTAGCATCGTCCTGCATTTGGGGAAGGGATTATCGACGTTAAAGGTATCGAAATAGGCAGCGGAAAAATTATCAAATAATTTAAAAATGTTTAATTTAATTTAGTGAATTTTTCAAGATTTAAATGTGAGAGCTGAAGATTCCTTAAAAAAAATTAAACGACTTGTAAGATAAGATTATGGATATAACGAATTAAGCATGAATACATCGCACATATCTATCTAATATAATATTTAATTATTTTTAAAATATTGCAACACATAATTTCAAACATAAGTATATAAAAATAAGTTAAATAGGGAATCCATCCATCTATCTATTTATATAATATATTTAATTGTAATTCTATTCAATATCTTTCCCTGTATTGCACAATTTCAATATTTTATTTAACTTCAATAATATCATTACTCAATCTTTTTAATGAAACCAAAAAATCGATACTATTTTATTTATTTATTTATTTAGTGTCAACTGATCACAGTTGACCAAAGTTAATTTAAAATTTTAAGGAAAGAATAAGTAATATTAAAAAAAATGTATATTAAATTAATTAAAATTAAATGTAACTGAAAGGATAAAAAATTAAAAATCTGGGAGTATTTAAAAATGTTTAAAGTGATGGTATAAATATCTGAGTGCGACTTTAAGTTACCAAATAATTGTAAATTCACATTACAAACATATATTGTTTAAAAATAATTAATCGAAGAAATTATTATTTGTAATTTTATTTATAGATAAATGAGTATTTCAAAAGCAGGCCTACCTCCAATGCAGCTGCCTCCTGCTGGTCTGAAGTCTGCTGCTGCTGGGCATGCAAATGATGCGGCGGTGGGGCGCCGCCCTTGGGCTTGATCAGAGCTGCCCCCTGATGTGGCACCAGTTTCCACTCGATGGTGGTGAGGAGCCACAGGATGACCACCGTCAGGACACCACAGACCAGAATCAATATCCAGACATCATTGCTAAACGGCTGCAGGAACACAATGCGATCCTTTTGCGTATTCCTGGGATGTCGAAAGATGAAACACGGCCGACTCGACCAGCTGCGACCGGCGGCATCGATCCATTTGTGCCGCTCGAGCCAATAGAAAATTGGTGCGCCGCCAATGTCCGTCTCGTTGCGTATGAGGGCGCCAATCATGCCGTCGTAGCGGCCATTCTTCATGTAGCCCCAGGTGGAGGTGCGCGACAGGACAAACGTCCAGTTGAACATGTCGCGCACGACCATCAGCAGATTGAAATTGAAGCGGTTCATCGTATCGATGTGACTCGATACCGTATGCGTTAGATAATACATCAACGTGCCCGTCATGTTCTTGTTAGTCACCTGACAATAACCACGAGAGAGGGAGAGACAGAGAGAGAGAGATAGTTGGCCCCCTTTCCCTAGCGATTTCACTACCTACCACAACCATGCATCTGACCTGGGCATGCTGCATATTGAGGCGTCGCAGCAGCGTCGACGTTGTGCGAAACCATCGATGTATCTCGAGTCCCCCCATCAAACTGTACTTGCCAATTTCCGTTATGTTGACACGACCCCCAAAGTTCAGTCCTGGGTTCCTAACAAAGTGCATGAAATAAGCATTTAGCTGTAGATTTCAACAGATGAAGCGAGTTTTAAAATCATTCTCTTCATATGATCTAGACTCTGTTGAAAATTTTCATCGAATTTCATTTAGCAAACAATTTATATCAATAACCTGGGCTTTTAAACTTTATTACTTGAGTAATCTACCATTCGTATCAATCTTTAACTACCTTAAAAGAATAAGAACTTTCTTTTGTTATTACTCAACTAATTGCTGAATTTTAAAAAAATTAGTTATGTTTATAATTATTTTTGAAAACGCTTTTCTTTTGTATATTACAGATACTTTTTTAAATTAAATTATCCATTAATTTTTTCTGTATGATGAAAATACTTTTGAAAAGTATTTTTTACTGTCTTTTGCATTATAAAGTTACTTATGTATCTTACAGATACTTTTTAAAGTCTTTTGTATGCTTTAATTACTTTTGTATTTTATAGTTACTTTTTTGCAGTTCACTGTATACCCAAGATACTTTTGTAACTGACAGATACTTTTAATATTATTCAAATTTTTCTATCTCATATATTTTTTAAAACTTTAGACACCTTTTTACTTTTAACTCTTCTACTTTTAGTTGGAATATATTCAATATTTGCACATTTTCAATGTAATTACTTGAGTAATTGATAATTTCCACTACAATTACTTAAGTAATTATTGACGTATAGATACATATGTCTGTTAAATTAGCAGTAAACCAATCCAAACCGAATGTGAAATAATTAAATTTCCTTTTCCGATTTTATGCAAGTGTACTCACTACTGCTAGCACTCACTGTCGCCGGCAACAAGTAAATAGCAAGGACAACTGACAGTTGTCTCTGGCAGATGGAAATGAGAAGAAGAAGAAGAAGAAGAAGAAGAAGAAGAAGAAGGGGCAATAGCATACCAGACATCGTAGAGAGCATAGCTGTCGTCTTGACGCTGTCGCTTGGCCAACGTTACTTCGGTGTTCATGTAGAAGTTCAGGGTCTCCATTAAGCTCTCAATGGGCTCCAGTTCATCCGCCTTGGCATCCTTATCTCCATCCCCATTCCTATCCCTATCCGTCTCCTTATCCTTATCCGCATCCGTCAGTTCCAGTCGGGGATGTTCCGCCAAGAAGACGACGCCTGCTTTTACGTGCAGCGAATAATCCTCAATCAATAGCCAGTGATATTTATCGTTGTAGAGCATCTTGGCTGAAGCCTTTCAAATGCGAGTACTCGTTGTAGTAGTTGCAGCTGAGCACTCAATATGCATAAGGACATGACCCCCCACCCCCACACCCACCTTCCTCTTACTGCACTATGGGCCAATTTTTACAATTTTCTGGCATTTATTAATATTTTATAGAATTCTTTTGGATTGCATTTATTTTAATTCTATTCCATATTTTCTCTATTTATTTCTGCAAGCTAGCTTCTTTTTTTAAATAAAATATTAAAAACGTTTATTTTTGATTAAAAATTAATTTGATTTTTTACCGGTGAACTATACATATAACAGCCTTAAAAAAAGTTTTTGCTAAAATATATTGTTTTTGTACATTTTCAATTTTTTTTTTAAATTACGACATTCTATTTTATCGAAAATAAATTTGGCAAAATGTACAAAAAATAACTTATTTAATTTGAATTTAAAAAGTTATTTCACTTTGTAAACGGAAGAATAAAATAATAAATAAATTATTACTTTGCAGCTAAAGAAAAAAAAATGGGTTTGAATATAGAAAGAATGTCTACACTGATCGGCCTTTTTATTTAGGCAATACTTTAAGTTCTATCAACTCATAATTTGAACTTACTTGATAAAAAACTTTTGTTAATCTGATTTTTAAATCATACCTGTTAAATAATGATCAGTAATCATGATCATAAGTAATTAGATTATTTTTGTTTAAAAGTCGAACTTATAATAAAATTACGATTATTTTCGGACTTGCCCAATTATTTAATGATTACGATTACAAAATATTAAAAAAATTCTTAAATTAATACAATTATTAAAAAATAATTAGAAAAAATCAAAAATAATTAAAAATAATATTTTTTAGTATTCGGATTATTTTTGATTTGTTCTGATTATTTTTGATTATTTATGACTATTTAGTAAAAATCAAATTATTTTACATTTTCACAATCAAAGTAGCCAAAATAATCAGAAAAAATCAAAAATAGTCCAAAATAATCAGAAATATCCAAAATAATCAGAAAGATTATTTTTGATTATTTTTGATTATTTTTGATTTTTTCTGATTAATTTTGAATAGTTGTAATAATTTAAGATTATTTTTGATTTTATGTAATCGTAATCATTGGTCAAAACCGAAAATAATCGTAATTTTATCATTAATTCGACTTTTAAACAAAAATAATCTAATTACTAATTACTATCATGAGTAAATTTCAATTTAAGTGTTGTCAAAAGTGTAGTGTTTAAAAATTAGATAATTGCCAGACAAATCTTCATATTTGCCATAGTGCAGTGGCACTCCAGCGTGCCACAGTGCCTCAGTGCCACAGTGCCACTTACCATTTGCAGGAAACGACGACTTAGCATGCCGCATGCCAAATCCACGACCACAAATTGCCGCAGGGCTTCCACCGTCATCACGCTGTCCAACCAGTCGGCGTTTAGCTGCAAGTTGAATGCTGTGACGCTGCCACCGTTGCCAGTGGCGCCTCCTCCACCTCTGCTGCGTGTTGCCTTTCCCCTAGCTTTTCTGCCCCCTTTTCTGCTCTGCCCTTGGCTGAGCACATCGAGCAGCACAATCCGCAGAAAGGCGCCGCTGGCCTCGTTCAAACTCTCAATCAGTTGCAAATTCTTGGCATCGAATGCCGCGCGCAGTTGTTGCAAGTTGCGACTGCGATTGCCGCGATTGGCGCGCACATTGCCCGTGTCGTTGTTGGCCGGGTTGCGGCAGGTGAAGTAAGTTAACCTCGGTATGTGCTTCTGCCGCTGCACCAGCTCCAGCATCATTCGCTGCTGCAGCATCGCCATGCCACGCGCCTCCGCCGCCAACTCCGGCCTCAGCTCGAGGGCCTCCACTTGGACTCCAGCCAGCAGACTAAGCAGGAACAACGCTATGGGGCACATTCTAACTAATGCTGCCTGCAATGGCGCCCGAGGTCCTTTATAAGGATGTGTCCAGTGCTAGGGATGTGTAAGGATGTTTCAATATTCTATTAGGAGACCAATCTAAAATTGAACTATAATTTATTTTACTATTATTTATTAATTATAATTTAAGAAAAATAAGCTGTCACAATTGGATTATACCACAGATTCTACTATTTTTTTTAAATTAATATTTTTTATTTATTGAAAATGATTTTTATTTATGCTTATTGATTTTTACAAGGAGCTTAAACATTTAAATATTTTTATAGATCTATTTGTATCATATTTTGGTAACCAACTTCAGTGCAATTTGATATGTACTTTTAAGAGGATTTTTAATTACGATCCTGCACAATTTTAACTAACAGAATTTTCTATTTAATGTAATGTAATGATTTCAATATTCTATCGATCTAGGCAAAAAATTTTACTTTTTTTTAATAATTGTTTAGGTTAGAAACTTTATGATTTTCAGTATGAAATATTTACGTTCTTTGCATATTTAATACAAAATTTGTTGAGTATATTTTTATGAGGAACCAATTGAAAATTTAAGTATGAAAAATTTAAGAGAAATAAGCTACAGTTAATTGTATTTCACCACAGGCTCTACTATTTTATTCAATATTTTTTATTTATTGAAAATGTTTTTATTTATGCTTATTGATTTTTAAAAGGAGCTTAAACATTTAAATATTTTTATACATAAGTAGATCAATTTGTACCATATTTTGGTAAACAACTTCACCACAATATGATATGTACTTTTGAAAGGATTATTAATTACGATCCTGCACAATTTTATTTATTATTATTATATATATTTAATATTTATATATTAATATATTTAATATATTTTTTTTAAAATTCTTATAAATTAAGCAATTAAGCTGTTTATTATATATTTTAAACTTATATTTTAATTAAATATTTTTCTTGATATCACCATCGATACTTTTTTTGCCATTGCCCATCCCTAACCCGTGCCACTTTGCGTGTCGCTGTCACAATTTCTGTGATATGTTTAATTTCAAAACCATAAATCGCTCATTGGAATTTCACTTTTCTTGTCAGCCCAAACTACTCATTATTCAATTTCATTCAATTAGCCTTCATAATTCAAAAGCCTTGCATTCTCTTCTTCTTTTCCATATATGCATATGTTTGCAAATATATATCTTTCTTTGTGTGTGTGTGTGTGTGTTTGTCTCTTTGTCCTTTGGGACATTCATTTGGCTTGTCCTGCGTCGTCCCATGTCACAAATTTTGACAGTTTGTCACTTTAATTGAATTTCTATGCAAAAGGTTGGAGGACACTTTATACAACTGTTTTTGTTTTAGTACCAAGAAAATTCTTGTTAAATTCAATTTTCTTGTTGTATTTTCTTTAAAAAGTTTTTAAAGAGACTAGATAAACTTTTATATTAATTTGAAATTTTATTTTAGCAAAATAATAATTTTAATGGTTTTCTTTGTCAATTTCTGGCAGTTTAAGATTTTTTTAAGGTTTTAAAAAGAAGCTAGTTTATTTTCAATTATACAATTTCATGTCTAATAACTTCATTCAATTTAAAATCATTCTTTTGCTCAAACTGAAATGTAATTTCCCATTTTAATAGAGAACTTGAAGCTAATCGACAGAGCTGAAAACATATTAAACTTGATGATTTTCTTGGCATTTTCCTGAAGTATTTTTTGTATTTCTCTCATTATTTAATGCCACGTTTTGTGCTGCAATTTGTGAGCTTAAAGCAAGGCAAAGGTCAGGTCAAGTCAGGTCAGGCCATTGCCGGAATAAGAAAAGCCACAGTGTCCACAAAATGTCATATTTCCTTATTATCTAGAGGGGAGTGGGAGGAGTCCTGGCCAGCATCCTTATAATACGAAAAAACCGAAATGGAATTATTAATGGCGCTGTCCATTTGCTGCTAAGTGGCGCAAATTACATTTTTGTTTATTTTGCTCGAGGTTTTTTCCCTGTTGTTTTATTTATTTATGTTTTCTTTTATTTTTTCTTGTTTTTTGCTGCTCCAACTTGACTCCTTGGGGCCTTAGGGCGCCTTGGCTCCTGTTGACTGTATGCCTTATTTATATGTATGTATATATATTTTTTGGTTTTTTAAATTTCATTTCGTACTTTGTGTGTGGCTTTTGGCGTTCGCCGAATTCCTTAATTGTTCTTGGCAGCTAACGGAGCGAGAAGACTTTGGCCAGACGCGTCGAAGCGCAGCGATTTAATGGCTCAATACATTCTTTTTGGGCCAAGTTTATTTATTTACCGCACACACAGTGCGTATGCGTAATATTTTGCTGGTAAGCCGATTTGAAGTCCGTCTGCCTAGAGTGGCGAACTAGAAAGTTTTTACTTACTAAACAATTTGAGATGTGTTCGTGTCGTGACACGAATATAATTGTTTATACTTGCAGGGAATCAGTGTTTAAGGACATGTCCAGCAACTGTGACTAAACTGTCTCTAATGAGTGGCTAAGTGCACATTTGCAACTGCAAGAAGCTGTCGTCAGCCAATAAAAAGCAACAGCAACAATAACAATAACACAAAAAACTTGCCCAGAAAGAAGAAGCTTTTCATAAAAGCCTTCGCTCTCTCTCTCTCTCTCCCTTTATCTGCAACGCTTGCTCCTACTTGGTGCTGTTGTGCCCACGAGCGTAGTCAGCTTTGTGTGAAAAGGGGGGCGGTCAAATTATTCAACTTTTTTTTGTGGAAGATTTTCATATAATATTTTGCATTTTTTGATAATTTGATAGTTAAACTAAATAATTTTTTTAATTATTTCTTTATTTATTTAACACCAACTTAAAACGGTAAACCTAAAGAAAATTTATAGTTAAGAATTTTTTAATAAAAAATGAAGTAAAATCAATTATACATATTTAGAATTAAGACTGAAAGTATAAAAGGTAAAACAAAAAGTCTGAGGAAACTCGGAAACTATAAATCTAAGTAATCTAAGATCTTCAGTAAACTCATATGTGAAAGTCCTGTTGCTAATCTCAATTTTCTTTAAATTTGAATTTTAAAATGGAAAATCAAACCTAAATATATCATTGAAATACCAATTATTATATAATAATTTTTAAAATCAGGGAGCGTAACTCTTATAAGTTTTATGAAAAGAGTTATGAAATAAGAGTTATTTCCTTATTTTTATAAATATATTGAAAAAAATAACTCGTATTTTATTAAATTTTTTCTAAATTAAGTTTTTATGATAAAAATTATAAATAAGAGCTATTTTTCAATATTTATTTAAAAGTTGATAAATAACATTTATTTCCTATTTTTATTATAAAAATTTAAAAAAAAGAGCTAAAAATAATTTTTTAAATAAAAATTGGAAATAAAAATTTATCCTGTTCTTGGATAGTCCTTTCAAAAATATCATATGTGAAATTTATTCAATGTCCATGTAATTTTTTTAAGTGCTTGATTTGTTTTCCGACTATTATTTGCATTCCCTGATTAAAATTATGTCTTAAATAATGGCGCTAGAATAATATTTGTATACATTTTTACAGAGGGGGCATGTCCGTTATCTGCCCCTCGCGCTGTCTACGCCCCTGGCTGCGTGCCTGGCATATTGGCCTGTGAAGTGTCAACGGCAGTTGCAACTGTCGACGCTTTTGGGCTTGCTTTATGAGCTGCCTTAGTGTGGCTTAAAGCCAAGCCAAGTGCAGGACTAAAACCACAACAAAGGCGTGCAAAAGCGCAAAATGAACAGCTGAAAAAGGAAAAAGGCAGCGACAGCGGCACGAACCGACAAAGGAGCAACAAGGAGGACAAGAGGGGGAATGGAGGGGTTAGAGGGAGAAGGAAACTAAAAGTGCCAAACGACATTTGCATGCAAATGATGCAGGGGGCAGAAGGACAGAAAGACAGACAGACGGTGGCAAGTGGCAAGTGTACTCCCAATAGGTGCTGCAATTGCACGGACGTGTACGGTATTGGCCATGGCCAAGAGAAAGGAAGTGGAGTGAAGTGGAAGCATAAGGAGACGTCATCAGATGAACTTGCTGCGTGCTAATGAGATCAGCATGCAAATTTTACCAGTGGCAGCTGCAACTTCACTCAATAAGCCAGGAAATTGCAATGAAAGTAAGCCATTATATGCCGGCCATTATACAACCAGTTACATTACGAGTACAGCCAAGTCTTAAGTGACTTTTAGCATATTCATCAGCAACAGCAACAAAATCAGAGGCCATATTATGACAAGCCACATTAATCAGCTCACAACACAGCTCAAAGGGCAAAAGTGCCTGCTGATGATGATGATGATGATGATGATTTCAATTTCGTTTGCTGCCTTCCAACTGTGAAAATGTTGCAGTTCATACCAAAAAGAGAAGTTGAGAAGATTGTGTGCCACAAACACGACCAATGGTAATTTTTCCAGTTGAGCTGCTCTGCCCGACACGAAAAGCTGCCTGCAGCTAAATTTCATATTAGATTATGTTGCACGTATTATAATATGTAAGTATGTATATAAATGGGTCAAAGTGCTACTTGCTACATGCTTCGTACCTGTGCTACCTGTGCTTACACAGCTCACTGCCATAGGGACTCCTGTGGCATGTGGACTCATCAATCAGCGCAGCTTGCCGAGCAACTGAGCTTGAGCTCAGCTGGAACACAACGGGAAGTGAACTGGAAGTCTCTATAGCAAAAACTGTTTCAAAATTCAATTTCTAGATAAATTAGAAATGTGAAAATACATGAAAAGACCAAAGAAAAAGCGATTTTCAATTATACTGAGTAAAAACCATGCCTGTTAAATTTCGACTAGAATCACAAATCAATTACAGTCGAACTTCCCTAACTCGAATCACCATTATCCCCGAAAAAAGTTCGAGTTAGGGAGACTTCGAGTTAGGGAAGTTGAATTGTGTGAAATTTGCCTAGTATTGCCACTCGATTTTGTTCGAGTTAGAGAGACTTCGAGTTAGGGAAGTTCGAGTTAGGGAAGTTCGACTGTAGATTATTTTTAGAAATAATCGCAGTGACTATAAAATTCACTGTTGAAAAATTTGTGATTATTTAATGATTACGATAGCAAAAAATCAGAAATTATCTAAAATTATTACAATTATCAAAAATATTCAGAAAAAATCAAAGATAATCAAAAATAATCTTTCTGATTAATTAGGACTATTTTTGATTTTTTCTGATTTTTTTATCTACTTTGTTTGTGAAAATTTAAAATTATTTGATTTTTACTAAATACTCATAAATATTTAGAAATAATCAAAAATAATCAGAAAAAAATCAAAAATAATCAGAATACTCAAAAATATTATTTTTGATCATTATTGATTTTTTCTAATTTTTTAATAATTGTAATAATTTTCGATTAATTCTGAATTTATGTAAATAATTGGGCAGAACCGAAAATAATCGTAATTTAACCATAAGTTCAACTTTTAAACAATAATAATCTAATTACTAATGATTCTGATTACTAATCAATATTAAACAGGTATGGTAAAAACACATTTTTTAAATCTTCAAACTGTTATAACTTGATCAAAACTTAACCGATTTTATTATTGACTGTCGTGAATATAATTGTGCATCAAAATTTGATTAATTTGAAATATTTAATTTTTTTCTATATATTTTGAAAACTATATTTTTAAAGCATATGGAAGCTGGAGCACTCGACAATTCAGTTTTTGGCTCGCTTTGAGCTTGAACTTTTAATGACAAGGGAAACCGCCGCTTTTGTGACTTAAACTTAACCGCCGAGCTGTCTTATTTATATCAAAAGAAAGCGAAGGTAGCGAGGGATTTGCGGGCACTAAAAACTAACTTTTAAATAAAAGGCATTTCAGCAAGAATTTTCACTTTCTTGAGGACAAGTTTATGCTCGTACTTTCGCCTTTTTTGCATTAATAAACTCGACTGTCATGTGCCATTTTTCATCATTATGCAGATGCCGCAACTTGACAAATTTCCGTGACATTTTCTTCTACTTGTCGCTGAGCCAGCAACAACAGCAGCAACATTGGAAAATAGAAGAAAAGGCTGAGAAGTACGCAACGCTTTTATCCTTGAAACAAATTTGCATCTTTCGAAAGTAAAAACGCAGCTGACTGACAGTTGTGACATTTGTTTCGCAACACAGCCAAATGCAAAACCAAAGCGTATTTACTTTCGCCCTGCAGCACGGCACTTGGAATAATTTCTGTACAAATATCTGTGTATTTATCTATTATTTAAAATATACTGAAAATAAGCTGGGAGCTAAAACCGCTCTGAACTAATCAATTTAAGCTATAAATACATTTTCCGCAATTAAAAAAAAAAATGAATTGTAAATCTAATCTTTACTAAAAATATTTAATTTCAAAATTTTTATTAACTACTTTTTAGCTCCTCAAGCAAAATCACTCAAATTTAATCTAATTTTCAAAAAAAATTTTGTAATAAAAATCTTTATTTATTTTATATTAATTGATGTAATTTTAAAACATGTTACCTTCAATTAATACTGTATTTTTTATTTTTGTATTTATTTAATAGAATTCTTGAATAAATAGGGAACTTTTTAATTATGTGGTATATTGTACACTAAAAATAACATGAAATTTAAACTTTCAAAATTTGCATTGTACTGTATTTTTAGGAAAGCAAACAATCTCCGATAAAATATATATATTGCTGATCAGCATTAATATTAACCAAATGGGGCACACAGAAGTGTAGAAATAAATATGTATAAACACCAAGCGGATCATGTTTTATATTTATTTTTGTGGGGATTTGTGATCCGAATGTGGTTCAATGGGTTTGTGACTTGGGTGTTAAGATTTGAGTAAACCTCATCTAATTTAGTACGTTGATTAGCTGGCGTTGATAAGCACTCTTCAATTCTGGAATCAGCTGTGAGTTAATTAAAAAGCTGACTTGTAAATTTAATTTTTTAAGTGCAACAAAGGCAGAGATCCTAAAGAAAAAGAGCCTTTAACAGCTGAGCTGCCGAATATTATTGTTGTTTTTATTTGTAATGTTCTATCAGGTTAGAAGCGCTTTTAACGAGCGGACATGTCATACGGACATGGCTATATCAACTCGGCTGTTAAGGCTGATCAAGAACATATACACTATATGGGGTCTGTCACGCCTCCTTCTGTTTGTTACGCACATTTTATTTTATGACAAAGTTAATATTATACTTTTTTAAGTACATATCTGGTCTCAAAACTAATCCGAAGAAATCAAACTGTTATCGAATTCGGCAATCATATATTGTAGATAACTAGGCACCTGGAAATGTTGCACTTTGAAAAAGCGTAGAACTGCAAATGTTATTTTGCGCATTCGCTTTTGAGACAATTTTGATAACACTTTATCAAAATGATTATAAGTAGTAATAAAAGAGACTTAACCTGCTGTTATCGATGTGAATAGTTGTTACTTGCTTTCAGGTTAGTCAGTCGAAAGAACTCTTAACGATCGGACATGGGGTGGTTTGTGAATTTGCGGGACATACAAATGAAAGAGGTAAAACCATAAGAAAAACATTTTAACACTATTCAAAGTCTTAATTTAAATGTCACTACAGAAACTCGGAAAATTCCGCTATTCTGCTGTGAACAAAGCTGAGTGGAACAATAAAACGATTGCGGTTAAAATATGTAGAGCTGACAGTCTTGTGCCAGGAAGGCTTGCATTTGAGTATTCAAAAGAAGGAGAGCCGATCAATCATGAGAATATTTTAAAGTTTTATGGTATCTCAAGAAACATTGATTACTGTCCATGTTTATTAATGGAGTACGCGGACTGTGGATCATTGCATGAGCAAATTCATGGAACGGGAGTTGAAAACTATACTACAGAAACTGCTCTGGATTGGATGTATCAGTGTGCGAAGGTAAGCTCAATTTTCCATATGTTTCCTAGGAGTAATTCGATTATATTATATTCTCTCTTGTTTGCAGGGTCTTACATATTTACATGGAGGATTTATTGTTCATTATAATATAAAGCCCCGAAACTTGTTTCTTACAAAAAACTTTCGTCAGTTGAAGATCGGTGAATTGGGAATTGATCCGAATCGAGTAGAGGAAAGTAAATCGCTTGAATATATACCACCAGAGGTAAAGATCTATAGTATCTATTTGTAATATGTCAAAAAGTAATAGCAATCCACAAGCAGCGATTCACAATGACCCGTGGTGATGACTGTACGAAATTTGATGTATTCAGTTTTGGAATGGTGCTCTGGGAAGTTCTGACACGACGGAAGCCTCTCCTTGAGATGAAGTTAAATTTCGCACCTTTTCTCAAAGATCTGCCCTCGGACAATATTAGATCACTGATTGAATCTTGTTGGAGCCTTAATCCGCTAGAGAGGCCCAGTATGATAAAAGTAGCCATGAATTTCGCATTGGAAAAAGAGGATATAAAACTGAGCGAGGTTATATTATATATCTTTTTATTAGTTATTGAAGTATTTTAAGCATGTCTATTCAAATTTTCAGACTATCGGCTCGGGATCTTTTGGTGTTGTCTATAAATCTCAAGTACTGGATGTTCCATATGCCGCGAAAAAATTCTTTGTAGAAGATGACGATGCCAAGAAAGGCATTGAAAGAGAAGTAAAATATCTATCCCGAGCTACCCATGGAAATATTATCAAGCTGTTGGGTACCATGGATACCGAGGATTCCAAAACAATGATATTGATGGAGCTCGCAGACTGTGGAACACTTTGCGATTACATACACAAAGTGGGAGACTATTGCGAATGGGATGCTATTAGTTGGATGCAGCAATTAGCCGAGGTAAGTTCAGTTCAAATTAAGTTTCTACACATAGAAAGATTCGTGATGGTTTTAAATACATTGTAGGGCCTTGAATATTTACATGCCATGAAGCCGAAGCCAATTATCCATCGGGATATTAAGTCGAAAAATTTGTTACTTACCAGAAATTATCGAACATTAAAGATCGCCGATTTTGGAACAGTAACAGAACAGGCAACTTTGATGACAAGGGATTATGTTGGGACAGCCGAATATATGGCACCGGAGGTCCGTTATACCAATCTAATTGAGACCAATTCAATCCATATTACTTTTGTATAAACAGGTTTGCGAAGGTTACAAGTATACGGAGAAAAGTGATGTTTATAGCTTCGGAATCGTTTTCTGGGAAGTGATGTCACGAAAAAAACCATTTTATCACTTGGATAATAAAAATCCACTCGTCATTATGAATTTAGTCAGCAAAGGTCAGTACTCAATAGTCAAGCTCTCTGTTGCGTTTTTAATACTTTAACGACTTCAGGTAAACGGCCTCCCATCGAAGATATCAACGAGGATGCAATGGATATCAAGGAAATAAAAACTATTATTACAAATTGTTGGGAAGGTAACCCGGAAAAACGATCATCAATGCGTCAACATGATAAATCTTTATTTACCTATTATAATATTTTAGTCGGGAGGCCGGAAATTAATGCTTTGATGAATTTATTCCAATGAATTCATTAACAAATTGGAAAAATATTCAAAAAAGCTTTTTATCAAAACAAAGATCTTAATCACGATTATATTTTTTGGTCAAATAAAAAAAAAACTAAAATGAATTAAGCTTTGCATTGGAAATTTGCATTCAAATTTGTATATTTTATAAAAACAAATTTTGATATTCTATTTGATATTTATTTTTCCATTTAATATTCTTACTGATGTTAATTTTATTACATTTTAAATTTTTGAGTATAGATTAATTTAAGCTGTAAATTATAACATATTATTTAAATAAATAAAAAAAAGGAAAAAAAACCAATCGATTGAAAACGTTATTTTCCTTAGCAGCGCAAAAGTATGCAATTAATTAAATGACTATGGGGTAGTAATCTCCTAATTATTAGTTGCTTACTTTTTAGCGCCACAAGATAAATCCCTTCAATTAAGTGAATTTCTAAAATAATATTTAAATAAATAACTTTCGAATATTTAGCTATTTTCTCAAACTACTATAGAGGGGATCTTCGCACCATCAGTTAATTTGCATTTCAAGCAAATCTGGCGCCATTAGGTCCCGGCTTAAGTCATAACTTAAATGCCATAAAAAGAAATCGCAGTGCAATCTCTTAGCTCCTTCGCTTCTCGCTGGCTGCTCGGCAAAAGTTGCCACGTCAACTGAAAGTCGCGCTGAGTGCATTTTGTTGATTTATAATAAAAATAATGTTAAAAACATATTACAATATAATGAATGCGCGCAGCGGGGCAACTGCAGCAAAGAGAGAGTCAAAAGCGCCGCCAGATACGAGTACGACTATGAGAAAAAAGTAAAGTAAAATGAAATAAAGTATGAAAGAATGCGAAAATATATATGTATGTGTAAGAGGCAGCATGGAAAAGGCGTCGTAAACAACTTTCGAGTGAAATAATAAAATGCGCTTTTTATGCATTTCTCGGAGGGGGTCAAAGAGAGCAACAGGGGGGCAACAGTCAAAGAACGAAAGAAAGAAAGAAGGGAGCTGCTCACCTAAAGCTTCCGTCTTGCTCCTTTGTATAATGCGTGTTATGTAATAGTTTTCGTTCTGCCACGCCCACCTGCCACCTGCCACCCGCCCCCCTGCCGCCCTGCCATTATTAAGGCAAGCTGTCGTGACGTCCTTGCAACTTTGCAGCATATTTCAACGCTGTGGCAAAAATGTGCACAAAACTTTCGCTCGAGACGACGACGACGACGCTGCACTCAACCAACAACAACAGCAACAACAACACTGAGCTAACAATAGCTAAAGAATAACATGAATAACCTGCACATGAAACGCACACAAAAATAAGCGTGTCCGTAAAAGAAGCCGCAAACTTTCACCCCACAATTTTTTGACACCTGAACCATTTGCCGTGTTGACAACGACCCGGCATGTTAATCCCGGCTTCAACAGCAGCAGCAGCAGCAACAACAACAACAACAGCAACAACTTGCCAACAGCAGCCACAGCCAAAAGTATAACAAAGGTTGCCAAAAACAATCAAAAACTGTATAACAAAAAAAAGGTAGACAAGAAGAAATAAGATTTCTAGAGTCGACGTGATCGACTGTTAGATGCCCGCTAGACCCTAAATAAAATTGAAAAATAATGAAAAAAATATATTAAAAAAATACATACAAAAAGAAAATAAAACATCTCTAAGATTCGAGCTTCCAACCAAAGATTACTGCTAAATATAAATTTTTTAAATCATTTTGAATATTTGTACACATTTTTCTAATGTTACCAATATTTGCAAGCATATAAAATACTATACAATAATAAAAAATTTAATAAGTAACAAAAAAATATACAATATATGAATTAAGAAAATATACAAATGTTCATAAATATGTTTGATGAACTCGTTTCTTAATCGTTAATTCAGCATTAAGTCGCTTATGACTCCAATTTCTCTACTTATTTATTAACCGTCAAAAAGTTCACACTGTCACAAACTTATAAATCTTTATTCCCTTTGAATACTGTGCCAAAAAAATGAGCAACAGAAGTAGAACGTGCTATTTTCGGGTCAACGTGGCGTATGAGCAATGGAAGGCAGCTTAAAATTTAAATAAATAATTTCAACTGCTGGCAGTCGAGGTTGAGTTTGAAAATAGCGAATCCTTTTGAGAGTTCTCTTGATAGATTATTCCCGTGCTCGTTCTATGCTTTTTCATAATCTATTGCTCAACCTTAAAGATTATCTTTTGTTTTACTAACTCTGCTTTAAAACAGTTCCAGCTGAGCTAAATATGAGCTCAATACACACTTCATAGTCTTTGTTTATTTTCGCTTGCTCTGTGTCTAATTTCCACTTCGCTTGCAGCAAAAACGAACGAAAAATGTCTTAACAAAACCTTTAATCAAACATTCGTTTTGTATGTGTGTGTGTGTGTGTGTGTGTGTGCGTTCTACTTTTTATTACACGCCAAGCTCGCTTTCACTAGACGCTCTTCAATCAAAAGCTGCCGTCACATATGTGTGTAATGCTGAATTGTTATGGAAATCCATAAATAAAAGCGCAATGCACAGACACATGTTTACACGCTCATCAATTTGGCTCGCAAGGCAACGCAGCCACTTGCAGGCGACAGCCAAGACAGACAGGGGGGAAGGTATATCATCAGGGGTAGGTAGGAAAAAGAGACAGTCTGACTGGCAGTCAAACGTCAGGCGCGAACATTTGTTAATCTTGGCAACGTTGACAATAATTCACAGCACGTACCTGCAATAAACTTGGGCGCCAGCGTAACGTGCAATATATCCGAGGGGGACGCAAATCTCTAGAGAGAGAGGGAGAGAAAGTTGGGAGATATGACTGACTAAGCAGCGAATGCGACATAAACTAAAACTACTTACTTTTAAATAGACAGTTGGAGAGCTTGCGTTGAAGCAGCAACAAGAGCTTAACACAATTTCTGTTGCCTACTTTTAAGCGCTTTAGAAAATTCAATTATATCTGCTTAAAGAAATTACTATTTCCTTCTTACTATATAGACTGAAAAATCAACAAAGAAAATTTTAAAAAATTATTAAATAATTTTATTAACTATTAACTCAATTGTTGCGATGTAAATTACCCATACATTTAAATACTTGCGAATAAAGTTTGAATACAAACTATATCTACAAGTTTAATCTTTTTTGCCTACTTAGGAGAAAAGCATGTGAATATTTACTTTATAAACTCTGTTGTCAACTTGCTTAAAATAATTTCATAAATTTAATATAATCTTCTTTAGCCGTCATTTAAGCATCACAAAATAATTATTACAATATTTTTGACTATTGCAAATATTTCAAATATTTCGATGTCAACTCTTAAGTTCCAAAAGCAAATGCGGCATAACAATTAAGCATGCCTTCATTAATTTATTAAGCAAACATTCTTTTAGGCTAGAAACTAGCACGCATTCATATGCTGTCATGAGAAACTTGAGCTATTTTTGGCCAAATCTGTGTTGCCTGCTTTGAGGCGTCTGGCGGAGACACGCAGAGTTTGCCGTGGGCTGCGAGTTGTGAGCTGTGAACTGAGAATCGTGTGCGTGTCGTGAGCTCATACAAATTTCAGGGGCGCGATTCGTGTTGACATTTGGACTAGATTAAGTTATAAACAAATGCGACTACGAGTGCTAATGAAGTGTTTGTTTAACTTTCACTCTCACTCTCACTTTCATGTTCCTCCCCCCTGCTAAAAGTCAATCAAAAAGAAAATGTCAACAACTTTTATTGTGTGAAGCTGTTTATGGCACAACGAACGAAAGAACGAACGACACGCAACGCAAATTAAGTCATGAAAACGCAGATAGAGTCAGGACTAGGCATTTAATAAAGTACCCAAAAAAAAAGAAAGGACAATGGACAAAAGGAATCTGAGGCAGCAGTCGAAACAAATACGCCGAAACATCTGTGCATTTCATTTGCATAATTTGTCAGAGCAAACATAATACACAACGTAATACAAAGTGCTGTGTTGTATACGAGACCCAAGCACACATTGCGTATGCGTAATCTTGCAACTTTCTGTTGCCAGCAACGTCCCAGCAATAAACACATACCATATACAAAGTGCAAGAATTTTGCCTTTTTTTGTGCACAAAATACATGCAAATCGAATACAGATAAAGAGAAAAACAACAATGAAAGTTTATGTTTGACACGCCAAAGATTTGATGCCCTTATAAGTTAAGTATTAAAATTTTGGCTGAATTTTGAAATGAAAACTTAATAATATAGTAGAATTCTTTAGTTTTTCTTCTATAAATAAATTATGGCATGATGAATTTGTCTTTGTATTTATATATTTCTGGCATTTATATTTTATGTAAGCTTGATTTTAGCCAAATTTCTGCAGGAAGTTTTAGACTAAGCTAACTATTTTTTTTGTGAGTTTAATTGAGATATATGAATGATATAAATAGACATAATTAAGTCTTCCATGCCTTGCTTAAAACCTTACACACTTAATGACAAAATTATAATACCCTCCCAAAGCGTATACAAATAGAATGGGAATAAAACGAAGTGAGAAACCGATAAGCGCCAGTAGGACACGGCAACAACAATTGAGCCAAGGAAACAGCAAAAGTAGAGAAAAGGAGAGAGAAAGAGCAAGAGCGGGAAAGCAAGAGAAGTAAAGAAAATCCCACTAATACCCAAAAACCAAATGGATGCCGTTTGTTTGCCAAATCCGTTCTTTATGCTAAAATCAAACAACAATAAAATGTGAAACGCAGCAGGGAATGAAATTTGAAATTTTCGAATAGGTAACGCAAAGGGGAAAAGGGGAAAAGGGGGAAACAACAAGGGAACTTCCCATTTTATGGTTATCGCCAAAATTGTGGGTTTATGTTTGATGAGCCCGAAAAATAATAAAAAGAGGAATATCGAACTCGAGTTCAACAATGTGCTGCTAAATTTTTTGACAGAATATTTTTTGCAAATTCAAGAGTTTCAAATGGTTTCCTGTTCATTTCCTTTAATTAACTGCGAGATAAATAAAATGGCAAGCTTTGACGTAATGACAATTATCAACACTTGATGACCACACACAGGATCACTCAATGTCAAAGAGAATCTCTACACAGCAACAGCAACAACAACAAAACAGTCAAGTATACAGTAATGCTTCACTTTGTATAATGTTAAAAAAAAATAAAAAAAAACGCGCTGCATCCACAGCATTCGCATTTATTTTTATTGACATTTCCTACACCCGAAAAAAAAGTGTAAAAAGAATTGAAAGCAGCCAAAGGAAAACCCTCAACGCAAGTGGCAAAAATAAAAAAAAACCGCTAACCAGAGGAAGAACGACAAGGCAAAAGAGCGATTTACGTGACGCGACCGCGACGGGCATTTACTGCTTTCCCCCCCCCCCCCTCCTGGAAAAGAAATACAGGAAAAACGCGACAAGGCACAAAGAAAATGCCATTTTCCGGGGATGGCCATAATGAATGCGTAAAAGTTTATTGCAGCAGCTTCAGCTGGTTTCAGGAAATGCCCGAAATGGCCGAAATGGGAAATTGGGGAAAAATAGCCAAAGGTAGACGCTGTTGATTTATTTGTCGGTCGGTTGGTTGGTGGAAAGCTACAGGGAGTAACTGTCAATTGCAAGCAGATCAACACACAAAGTGACTCGTAATATCAAAGGAAGCATTGAATTTGATTGAATTTGACACAGATACGCGCAATGATAGAAATGAAATTTGGGGCATTTTTTAAATGTCATTCACATCATTAAAATCCAATTGGTTGGCGCTTTTAGTCAAGATATTTTATGAGAAATTCCACTCTAATCTCTCTTTCACTTTCTGTTTCTTTGCTCATAAATTAAATACCTTAAATGCCTTTAGTTAAGCAATTTGCACTATTCAGGCAAAGGTCAAAAGTTCAACTAAAGTTAGCATACATTTCAAGTCATGTTAAATTGTTGCATTTGACCAAAAAATCGCACAATTGGCCCAAAGCACATTGACTTCTGTGCAAGAAACGAAAGCCAAAGGCCAAAACAATTAGCAGCTTCTAAAAAAAAACTAAGCAAATAATTAAAATACATCGAATTCAACCGGTATTTACAACTACAGCTACAACAGCGAGGGCTGTTCCAAAAGTACACAAATTTATATTTGTATTAGAGATGGGCATGGGCCGTGGCGTGTCCGTGCCGTGCCGTGCCTATTTAAAAAAATCCGTGTTGGGCCGTGTTGGGCCCCTTATTAAAAAATTGCCGTGTTTTACCGTGCCAAAGTCGGTAGGCACGGTAGGCACGGGAGGCACGGTAGGCACGGTACAGATTTTGAACTTAAATAGGGTACTATCGATAAGTTGGCGTAGTTTTATCGCTTGTTTGTCAGCTTGAGCTGTAGAATTCATCGAAGTATCGCACAATTTGCGAACACTTACAACATCGATAGCACGATTGATGCCATTATAGTAAAAGAGTGACGCCACGAAATGACAAAAATGAATAAAGTTTTTGTCCGTGCCGTGCCCGTGCCGTGCCGTGCTTATTTAAAAAAATCCCGTGTTGGGCCGTGTTGGGCCTCAGTTTTTACCAGCCGTGCTTGGGCCGTGCCGTGCCTCAAAAAGGAGGCCCATGCCCATCTCTAATTTGTATGATAAATTCTGAGATGAGAATTTTAGAAAATAAATACAACATACACTGGTCGGCATATTTATTTTGACAACATGTAAAGTTAAATCTATTCATAATTTGAACCTGTACATGAAGTACATTTTGGCATCAATGGAAAGGTCATTTCAATTCCGTTTAAATGACACTAAACTTTTCTTAACCCATTAGGTACCCATTGAACATTTTGAATACTTGTAAAGGTCTATTTTGAAACTTTTTTCAAAAATCTCTTCGATAATATTTTGAATAACTTTTTTAAAATTGCATAAAATTACTACATTTCCTACATTTCATACAAAAAGTGACTTTTTTGCAGTTTTCAAAAAATTTTAAAAAATACTAGCTGCGAAGAGATTTAAAAAAAAAAATCATTTTATTTTTAAATCGAAGAAAAAAGTTTAAAAATAGACCTTTAGAAGAATTCAAAATTTTCAATGGGTACTTAATGGGTTATATCATTCAAACGGAATTGAAATGTCCTTTCCATTGATGCCAAAATGTTTCAAATTATGAGTAGATTTAACTTAAAATGTTGTCAAAATAAATATGCCGACCAGTATATAATTGCAAGTTAAAACTTGAGGTATAAAATTTTTGATTTTTTCAAAAGTAATTTAAATTTTTCAAAAATAATTTTAATTTTGAAAAATCTGTGTCCTTATACAATAAATTATTTGAACGATTTTAACCTATTGTGAATTCAGAATGAATTAAGAGACCAAACCATAAACAAAATGACATTATGCTTGATAATCTGTTTAGTTTGGCAAATTTGAATTTATTTTCATTAATCACCACAGTTTAATATCATTACAATTAGGATAATTTCAAATTTAACTAAATTTTAGTCTTTCTTTGGTATTATCACTATTATTTTTATATTTAGCATATGTAATTCATACTTGTAGAAGCAACAATCTTGCTAATATTTTGAATTTTCCAGAAATTAAATAATCAAATCTCAATTTTAGTCCCAAAAGAAAATTTTTCACAAATTGTTGACTGTCTGTCTGTTTCTTGACTTTAGTAGCTACCCTCGTTGTTGTAGTACAATATATCTACAGATTTCTATCCTGCGGCCATTGACAAACATTGTGCACCTGTCGAATCTTTCCACCTGTCCAAACTACAAATTGGAGTAACAAATTGCAGCATCGGGCAAATAATAAAATGCCTCGCTAAATGTAAATACTCAAAACGAAACGAAACGAATCGAATGGAATCGAAGCAATGAGAGAAGGCAAACTTCAAGACAGTTCAATGAGAGAAGCAATGAGAGAAGCCAATGCATACAAGTAGTTGTAAGTGTTGTTGTTAGTGTTGATATCATTGCTGTTGTTGTTGTTGTGATACAAGTAGTTGCTGAGCAGTCGAACAAATTTGCACAAATATCTGGATCTGGGAAATATCCATGACAGTTGTTGCTGGTTGTTGTTCTTGTGGTCGATTCGATTCGATTCGATTCGATTCGAGTTGATGTTGCTGCGGGCCGTTTGCCCATTTGCCCGTTTGTTGGCCCATTGAACATTTCGGAAATTGGAAATTTCGCACTTGATGATGGTCCACAAATTGGGCCGACAATGAAGACAAGGCGGCGCAGTCTTTGGACCATGGCCATGGCCCAAGCTGCAATCGTGCGTGCGGCGAGTGAGAGATTCGATTCGGGCCAAAATCAAACAACTGTTTTGGATTGAGGTTTCTGGTGTGGTTTCAGCCGTTGGCCAACTTAACGCTTCGTTTCGGTTTTGCCGAGTTTTTGCTGCCCCGCAGTTTGTAGTCAGTGTTGAGCAAGCTAAAAAAGCCGTTTTTAGTGGAAAGATGGAAAAAATAATAAAATAAAAAAAAATTAAAACTTTAAATAGATTGCGACTAGCACATTAAATAATAAGTTTATACTTGTAGTGCTGGGAATCCCAATAAAGAAATAAAGAAAAAATAATAAACACAATTTTCTTAATATCTATTCCTACTTGCATTTCTCTGAAATGTAATAAAAATTGAACGATTTAAAGAATTAATTAAATTATTAAATTAAAAATTAAATCAAAAAATACATATGCTGTTTAATTTTACACTTTGTTGAAATTTTAAATAAAAAATAGCTAAATGTCAAAAAAAAACCTTTGAATAAAGTAAATTTTCTAAAGATCTCTATCTCTATCTATGCAAAATAAATTGTTATTGTTCCAGTTCCTACTTAAAAAACTTGAGAGATTTAATGAATCAAAACAACTTAGTGTGCTAAAAATTAATGAATAAAACATCATTAAATACATATTACATTAAACAGTTTATTGTACAAAATATGCAATTTACTTAAACATTCTATTGAAATTTTAAACAAGTTTCTGAAGGTCAATTATAGTATTAAATCGATAAACTGAACCTCTGACATTAACTAAAATTTTCCAATTACATTCTTTAAGTAAAAACAGATAAATTCCAGAGCACATTTTAAAAAACCAGAATTCATATTGACCGCTGTTTTAAAACTTTACCCACAATTGGATCTCCTAAAAAAAGCTATATTTTAGGCTAAAATTGCTGTATCGTCAGCACTGTTTAGACTGTTACACCGAGTGAAAGAGAGAGTGCTAGTTAAAGAGTGAGACAGTTTGATTTCATTGTCACAATGTTGCTGGTCTGTTTTTGGGGCACGTCTGATTGATGCCACATCCTTTTGATTTCCCAAGTGGGAGAGAGAAGCGAGCTTAAACCCCATTGGGTCGGTCTCTCATAAAGTGTTTATGAGTTCTGTCTCTCTGTCTGTCTCTCTAACTGTCACTGTCCATTTGTCCTTTGTGCAATGCATTTTGTGCCAAGTTTGCAGACAGCTTTTATGACCTGCTGACTTGGTTTAACTTAACTTTTCTGCACATCCACATCCAAGCTCATATTTTAGAAGGTGTTAACCGGCAATTTGTGGCACATCAAGGCGCTTAACTCGGACTGCAGCATAATGAGTTTTTCCGCTTTTCCGCTTTTATTTCCACCAGCTAAGCCCACAATTTCTCTTAAGACAAGTGTGAGCTTAACTGAACCCTTGAATTTATGTCCACACATTCATAATAAGAATTAATATGAATTAAGCCATTCTCAGTGCTTCGAATAAAACTCACTTTTATTATCACCTTCTCACTTTTCTCCCTAACAACTTTGTTGTCAACTCGTGAATCGTTTTCGAAGCATCCGATGAACTGCAAAATAAAACCATTGTCAATTGTCAATGTCCGTTTTTTATTTCCTGCTCAAAAGCATTTGCCATTCCCTTGTCAATAAAACTTGTCCGGCGAGAAATCATCAATATCTCGTGCTCATCGAAGTCATTCACTTGGGAAATCCTTAAAGGACGCTCATGCTCAAATATATTTGTATTTTAGCCATAGTAAAAAGTTTTACTGGACTTTTGACCAATGAAAACTTAAGTGACTTTCTTGCGGGGTATCACTGTGTTAATGGTTTCAACTCAATGTTTTTGCCATTGGGAAAAGGTCTTTTTAGATAACATTGAAAATGTACAGATTGCATCTGTAAATTATATTTTTGGCTCACTTAAAAATTCAGAGAAATCTGTATGTCTACTTTAAAATCTAAATATATATACTTTATTCTTTTTTCTCTCTTTTCATTTAAGTCGAAGTTTTTGCTTGATTTGAAAATTTTTTATATTTTCTATAATTTGTTTCCAAGATCCTTAGTCAATGACTTCAACTAAACCTGAAAGCATCCTTTCAGTATTAAAAAGATTTCATCAAATGCAGCTAAAGTTGAAATTCAATTAACATTTGCAAAGCAATTGGAAAAAAGCGATTCCGATTGCAGGTGATTTAATTAAATTGAAATAGTTAAAAGCTCCGCAAAGAGTTGGCTGATTAATTAGATGTATTCTGAATAGTCAGTCTAAGGGATGTAAATACTTGCGTACGAGTATATTCAATCAAAGAGGAGGAAGACAACGGGGGTTGTTATGGTAATACACTGAAAAACAAGAAGAACATTTTTAGTTATTGTGAGAAAAATAATAATATAAAGAAAAGTCAACTTCAAATGCTTCGAAAAATAAAAATTAAATTAAATAAATGATCTGAATCGGGTCTTCTGGGGTTTCCCCGATCCTTGCAATATTTGTTGCGATCATTTTAAATAATAATTTAAAAATTATTTGTATATCCCCTAGATTTTTAATTTTTTGGTCATTTTTGTCTAATTTAATTTCAGTTAATTTTAATTTTACTTAATATTTTATATTACTTAATTTTGTAATTTTTAGCTTATGTGAGAAATATAATAATATTAAGAATATAAATTTATCTTCGAATGCTTCGAAAAATTACAAATTATAGAAAATAAAATAAATTATCTGATTGGGTTTTTCTGGGCTTTCCCCGATTCTTGCTATAAATGTGGGATCATTTTTAAAAATTTTTAAAAATTTAGTCTGTACTCGCCAGATTTTTATTTTTTTTATTTTTTATCATTTCGGCTAAGTTTAATTTTTATTAATTTAATATTACTTAATTTTATATATTACTTAAGCTTGTACTTAAATTCTTACATTAATTTTGGTCAACTGTACTGAGCTGACATTAAGTAAATAAATAAAACAAAATATTAATTGTTTGACTATTTCTTGTTCATTTACATTAAAATATATTTTATTTTTATCTCTTTAACTTTAATTTGCTAATTTTTATGTTAAAATTGAATTTAATAAATAATAGAATTGGTCTTAACATTTGATTTTAAGCTTCAATAATACACATACTTAACTAAATATGTATGTAGCTCTTATTTTTGTTCAGTGTAGCCGCAGTTGGAGGAGCAGCCACTTAGATGGCGTTAGATGCTTCACATAGCTCTCAAAACATGCCACAAACATAACACGCATATAAATAGCTCACGCGCTTTTCAAGCTTGTCGAGGCAACAGGAGAAAGGACAAAGGGGTAAAGAGGGAAAGAGAGGGAAGTAGGGAAATCTTGTGCCTTACAAGAGCATTGGCAACGCGACGCGAATTGCGCATCGGTGGCTTTTGAGGTGACACAAGGCGTGTTGTGTTGAGAGCTCAGCCTCTCAGCTCTCTCAGCTCTCTCAGCTCTCAGGTGAGAGACGCAGGTGGCAGAGGAGGAAAACATTCAGTGCTGGAAATCGTCAACACACACATACACAACAAACACATCTACACACAAGAGAACATTGTCTAAGAAGCGTGAATTTGCCGCTGGTTCTATTCGCATGTGTGGCAATGTGTCAGGCGAATGTTGCAGCTGCCACAGCTGGTGGCAAATGCTCGAACTCGCACTCGAAAACTGTGGAATGTGGGGCATGTTTTGCATTTGCCAGCGCAACTCTTGGTCCCTGGCAAACCAGCTGGTCATACTTCTGCAGCAGATTTAAACAGTTCTACGCAAAATTTATGCAAAATGTTTGATCCCCTTTTGAATAGAGGGGAAATTTTCCCACATGTATTGCACTGTTTAGACCCTGTACTATAAAAGTACAAAGGAGTCTATTAAGTTTGTAAAAAGTTAAATGTGTTTAAAGGGCAATTGGAGGTATGGCGGACTTTTAAAAGTATATACACACACTAAATACAATTTTAATATTCAGACTTGAATGTAATATCAATGTTCATCTATAAGTCCAGTTTCTTCGACTGAGACATACACTTGCCAGAAAAACTATGCGTACACACTTTTTTTTAGTTTAACAGCTATTGTCATTATAGAAAAAAAAAAATATATTTGGAAAAAAATATTTTTGCCTAGTATGATTTTATGATTTTTTGAAAATTGTTAAAAATCCACTTTTTGTGTGAAAAGTAGAATATACGGGGGTGCCACAGAAAGCGCTTTCGCTTGAATTTCACTTAAATTTCATACAAATTATTATAAAATTTCAAAAAATTATAATAAATAATAGCAAAAATATTTTTGAATTTTTTTTTTTTGCGGTTGTTGTTAGAATTGTTTCAAGAATTTTTTTGCATCAAAATAATTTTTTTAAAAAATCGAGGATTAAAGTTGAAAAAGTAGACGTTAACAATAATTTTAATTTTTCAATGGGTACTAAATGGGTTAAGGAAAGTTGTTCATCATTCAAACGGAATTTAAACTACCATTCCAAATATTTTTTTTTTACTATGATGACTTACAATAGCTGTTAAAGTAAAGAATACTGTGTACGCATAGTTTTTCTGGCTAGTGTATACATATGAATTTTTTTTTTTTTTTTTTTTTATATGACGGGAAGTAATTTTATATTTGCGTTTCATTCCGAAGAATTTAAAAACACATGCTTGACTTTATTGACGGGGGGAATCGAACCCAGTTTTTTCAAACTGGAAGTTCTGCTTATGTGATAAGTCGGCGACTCTAACCACTGAGCTACCGGACCACACACGAATTTTTCTATTCATGAATTTTCAATTAAGCCTAAGTACAGGTTGTTCAACAGTCGACTATGCCTAAGTTTTCTACTAGTTGCCATTCGCTTTTTATTGTTGTGCATTCGCTTTATGTAGCCTTGGCATGGAAATTCAATTAAAGTGACAAACTGTCCACATTTTTGACATGGGAGCACAACAACAAAAACAACAATAACAATAACAAAAACAACGAAAAGAAACCAAAACACAGAGCAGAAAATGGAAGTAAAAAGATTTCAAATGAATGCCCAATGGACAATCAGAGTAACAAGCAGGAAAAAGTGAAAAGCACACATGAATATGCATTGCGATTGTGTGTGAATGTGTGTGTGAGTTTGTGAGTAAATACACACACACACTCAGAGGCCACTCATGAATTATGAGTTGTAATTGAATCAATGCCCAGTTGAACAGAAAACTAAAGTCTTGTGCTCAAGTTTTTGTTTGTTTTGAACTTGGAATATGTTTCAACGTTTCAAGCAGTCATTCGAAAGGCTTAAGTTCTCCTTCCCTTAGAGACTGTCATCAACTAACTGACTGTGTGTGTCCAAAGTGTAGACAAGGCTCAACAGCAGGCAAAGGATTTAGCGCATCAGCAGTATGCCATATCGATTTTGGATTAGCCACTCTTCTCTGACCTGCAGTCCACTGTGAGTCAATAAAGCTCTTTAACAACCACGAGACAATATGCAGTTCACAGACTCCGATTCAGACTGAGACTCTACTTAAAATCCAAGTTCATTCATGTTGATAAGAATGCAATAGAGATGATTGTGCAGCTGAGACCACAGCTTAAAATTCATAATAGATTTTATTTATATTAAAGAAAATATGCCAAGCAATAAGTTGGTAAATAAGCATAGCACAGTGCGTATACTTAATATGCCCTCAGATATATGGGTTGAACTAAGTAAATGAAATAAATGATTGCTTTCATATTTGAAATTTCAATTTTCATAATAGAATAGAAGTATTGGGCTTATTAAAAAAATAATTTAATTTAATTTAATTAGATAATTAATATCATACCTGTTAAATTTCAATTACAATTACTAATCAATTAGATTATTTTTGGAAATAATCGTAGTGACTGTATAATTAAAAAAAATTGTTCAAAAATTTTTAATTATATAATGATTACGATTACAAAAAATCAGAAAAAATCTGAAATTATTATAATTATTCAAAAATAGTCAGAAAAAATAAAAAATATTCTTTCTGATCACTTCGGATTATTTTTGATTTTATCTTATTATTAGTATTAGTAGCCAATTTCATGGTGAAAATTTAAAATAATTTGATTGTTACTAAATGGTCATAAATAATCAGAAATAATCAGAAGAAAATAAAAAATAATCCAAATACTAAAAAAAAATTAATTTTGATTTTTTCTGGTTATTTTTGAATAATTGTAATAGTTTTAGATTATTTTTGATTTTTTTGTAATCGTAATCATTAAATAATTGGTAATAATCGTAATTTTATCTTTAGTTCGACTTTTAAACAAAAATAATATACTACTGTGGGCAAAAAGTACCGGGAATTTTAAATTTAAAAAATTTTGGGATTCCAATCGGAAAAAATGTTTGTACTTTTAGGTTGGCACTACTATCATTAACATCTGTGCAAAATTATGCGTTAAAATATTCATTAGTGAATAAGTTACGATTAGTTTTGTACGACGCCAAATGTGCATTTGGCGATTTTGATTGAATCTCCTCAATCGACCCGAAGCGATGTCCTCGGAGAGGTCTTTTGAGCTTAGAAAATAGCCAGAAGTCACACAAAGATAAATCAGGCGAAAAAAGTAGCTGCGGGACAATTTTGGTCGAGTTAGAACACATAGAACAGGGGCAGTATGAGAGGGCGCATTATCATGTTGCAAGAACCATGAGTTGTCAGCCCATAGTTCTGGCCTCTTTTTACGCATAGCTTCGCGCAAACGACGCATATCGCTCAAAAAATATTCCTTGTTAACAGTTTGGTCGGTCGGAAGGAATTCATAATGAACTACAACACGATAATCCAAAAAAACTGTCAACATGACCTTGATTTTTGAGCGAATTTGACGCGATTTTTTCGGTCTCGGCCCACCTTTTGCCGATATTCGCTCGATTGATCGGTAGTTTCCATGTCGTAAGCGTAGATCCAAGTCTCATCGCCCGTAATAATGCGTTTTATAATATCCTGATAGTCAGAAAACATTGTTTCACACACTTCCACGCGGAGCTTTTTTCGATGAAATTGACCGTTTTTTGGCACAAAAATCGCCAAATGCACATTTGGCGTCGTACAAAACTAATCGTAACTTAAACACTAATGAATATTTTAACGTATAATTTTGCACAGATGTTAATGATAGTAGTGCCAACCTAAAAGTACAAACATTTTTTCCGATTGGAATCCCAAAATTTTTTAAATTTAAAATTCCCGGTACTTTTTGCCCACAGTAGTATTTACTAATGATTATGATACAGGTATGATTTAGATAATTTAAATTTCTAGCTGAGAAAGGAATATATATAGAGAAAAAAATATCTGCACAAATTGAAAATAGATTTAAATATCGATATTCAAATAATAATTTCAACTTTTATTGCAAACTGTTAAGCTTAACTTGATTTTAATAATAGTATAATCAACATTAAGTATACGCCACTTGAGCCATTCGAAGTGAGTTATGAGGCAATCGAGGAGAACGGCAAACAATTGTCATTTGATTTTGGAAATGACATGCAAAAGAGATTTCTCAGATGCTGGCCATTTGCCAGTTGAGCAGTTGAACAGTTGAACAGCTAGTGATTTGGCCAAAAGCAACACATTTGAAGTTGACTTTTATGCGCTGCACATTTGGCAGCTGCCTTGAAGCTGCCAGCAACAACAAAGCACAACAAAATGTTGGCATAAAACTTGTGATTTGTTGGCCATTTTGGAAAGCAATCAGCGACAGCTGCATTGACCGAATGACTTTTAAATATCGAATCTTGGCAATCAGCATTTTGTCATTTATTGTTATAGACAAAATCGCAGAGACAAAATCACAGTGCCTGCATACAAATTAGCCAGTCTAACATAGAACTTCATTAGACCACAACAAATTCAATTGACGTGATTGAGACACTTTAAGCCAACAACAACAATTGTTTAAAGCCAATTCGTGCGTTTAATTTGCAAAATTTTGTACATTTGTATCAATGCTATTCAATGTTGGGTTCAATCAGTTGAGTGCCCAAAAAACAGCTCACAGTTCATTTAAACTCAAACTTGAGCAGCTTGTAGAAGGGCAGCGTGAGGAGGGCAGGTGTAGGGGGCGTGGCTTGGCCATTTTTAGATAACGCAACGCATAGCAATTTCTTAGTGCACAGCGGTGTCAAACGTTTGATCTGGAACAGATTGAACAATCAATTACGTGCAGCCAGCCACGCCCACATAGCCACCCACTGTGCACTGTGGGCGATTTAGCCTATCTAGCGAAAGAAAATAAAAAACTGAAAAATAAGTGGTGTTGTCTTTAAGTCGATAATTTTTGTGGAATATCAATTTAACAAGAAAGTCGATTAAGAAAATCGAACCTAATTCCTTTAAATTTTTGTTATATATTTTTATTAATTTTTTAACTACAATTACATATTTATTTTTTGTTTCAAACTCACAAAAATGTTTAAAATAACAATAAAAAATACTTAATTTCAGTATCAAATACATTTTTTACTTTGAATTTTTTAATATTAATTTTTATTTGATAAGTTTGAATAAGAAAAATGAAATTATATTTATATCACTTTACAATTATAGCTTTAATTTTCCATTTAATTCCGTACAATTTTATCATTATATTTTTATAAACTTTTTAATTACAATTAATTATTTTATTTTTCAAAAACACAAAAATGTTAAGAAAAAAAAGCTATAATAAATACATAAATTCAGTATTAAATACATTTTTCACTTTTAAATTTTTTAATATTAATTTTTATATTATAAGTTTGAATAAGAAAAATGAAATTATATTTATATCACTTTACACTTATAACTTTAATTTTCCATTTAATTCTGTACAATTTTTTTTTATTATATTTTTATTAATTTTTTACTTCAATAAAATATTTTATTTTTCTAAAAAACAAAAATGTTAATAACAATAAAAAATACTTAAATTCAGCATCAAATACATATTTTGTTTTTAATTTTTATTTAATAATTTTGGAAAAAAAAATATGAAATTATATATACATCACTTTACAATTATAACTTTAATTTTCCACATTTGTAATGAAAATAAATAAAAGATTTTTTTTTTTAAATAAATATTTTTTTGGATTGCTGGTATCTATGGTTTTTTTCAACTTCATTTCAATTAATTTTTATAATTTTTTTCATTTTCATGTTCCATCATATTTACTTGACTGGTTTTAAGACTTCGAAAACTTGAAAATTCTTTCGCTAATGGGCTAAATTGCCCACTGTGCAGTGTTAGGCGCTGCTCCAACAGAACGACAAACAGCTCACACAAAAGGGACAGAGAAAGAGTGAGTGACTGAAAGAGAGAGAGAGAGAGAGTGAGTGAGTGAGTGAGAAGAATAACGCGTATACGTGCCGTTGTCCAGGTAGTTGTTCAGCTTGTTGGTTGTAGGGGTCGAGTTGAATCGAGAATCCCGAGTCCCGTTGCCGTTGCATGAAATTGACCCGCGATGTCGAGGTTTATAAATGCATGTGTGCACTTGATGCATGTGACTCAACTGCAAGCAGGTGTGTGTGTGTGTGTGTGTGTGTGTGTTAAGGTGGAGGGGGGGTGGGGGTTATGAGAAATGCAAGAAATCAACCAAAAGCGAACGTGCGAAGCATGCAAAAAAGAAAAGCTGCCTGAGAACGGATTGTTTTCTTATACGAGTGGATGCGAGTACATTCTCGTCGTTCTGAAAAATGCAATCAACTTGAGGCGAAAAACTTGCACATGTAAACGACTAAAGGAATATATATATATGTATATATGTGTGTGTGAGATTGCTAAGGTAAGCGGAACAATACACACACATCCACACATCCACACCTGTGGGGCATGCGACGGCAGCAGCAACAGCTTCACAGGTTCAACGATTTTAATAATATGAAAATATTCAAGTGGAAACGTTTTTATAGCCGGCACAGATAACAAAGATGCGCTCAACCAAAGGCAAATGAGTGTCCTGAAACTTTTACTCCTCACTCCTTCTGCACAAAACTGAAAAGGGATCACAGGGCATAAAAGCAAAGCGAAAGCAAAGTGCTCACAAATTGCCAAATCGTTGCGCTTTTGCAACAGATCGGCTTTGTTTAAATTCAAGAAATTATTGGAAATTTAAAAAAACTTATTTATTTAATATTACACAGTCAATGAGCTGAGAGTCTAAACTAAGTTGGAAGCTTGGTTAAAAGTGCAACTAAATTATACTTTGATTATAAAATTATATTATATGACTATAAATTATATTTTGATCTGCAGAAATTCTTTTCTTAAAAAGGCAGAATGGCTTGAAAAGGCCTTCCCAGAGCCAAGAAGATAAGAATGATCTAAATTAATATTATTTTCAATTTAAAAATATTAAATAATTAATCAGAAGTATAATTTTCTTAAGACAAATTTTATTTACGAAGATAATTAAAAGTATAGGCCAGCTAACTAAAAGTTTAAAATTTAAGTAAATATTTTGTGTAGAATTTTTAATATAAGTCTAAGCACAGAAAATGTTCTTAGCTACCATTAAGGGAATACTATTTCAGAAATCTTTGACACACGTTTCAAATAATAATTATAATTTTTTTATAAGTGTTGATTAAACAAGCTTGACAGAACCTAAAAGTAAAAATGGAAAATTAAATATATTTTCAGCTAAAAATTAATACATTAATCAAAAGAAAATATTTTTTGATTTACACAGCTAAATATAAGTCTTGGTCTGTCAGCTTAAAGTACAAAATTTGAATAAATATGTTGTGTAGAATTTTTAAAATGAGTTTAAGCACATAAAGTTGTTTCGACTGCCACAAAGGGAATGCTATTTCAGAAAATTTGGACACACGTTTTGTAGCATTTTTATAATTTGTATAAAGGTTGATTAAATGGAAATGTTATTTAGAAAATTTTGAGCACTCTGGCTGCAATTTTTTAAAAAAACCTTCTAAGACAGTAAACTGAATGTCTATCAATCAGAAAACTTAATAAGTTGTGTAAGCATCAAAAAGCCAATTAAAAATACAAATATTCTATAAAACCTATATCAGTTAATTATTGTAAAACCAAAAAGCATTTCAAATCAGACAAGTGCATTAAATGGATACAACATAAAACATGACAACTGTTTGGAATACAATTTGCAATTAGATTCGGGCGATGTTATTGTGATTATTGTGATTATGTTCAACTAACTGGACACAGTTGAGCGGGAAGAGCCTAAAGGGGAAGTTGAGATGTAAATACATATATCACATCATATTATTTATCCCCAGGGCGGTCTGTGGAACTGTCTCTCTCTCTCTCTCTCTCTCTGACTCTACACCTGTCTGTCTGTCTCTCTGTCTATTTTGTGGCATTTAAAATGCAAGGACAGCGCTTTGTCCAAGCCACTGAGCAGCTGACAGTCATTTTGGGGTGGCCAATATTTCTGGCCAAATGCCTGAACAGCTGGCCCAAAATGCATGGCCAGCAGAAAACGTGAAATTTGAATTTTGGATTATGCATTTGAAATAGTATGAATATTAATGTCCAAACAATAATAAAAAGCAAGAGGCATTGTCAAAACTTAAACTGAATTTAATGTATTCAATTAGCGGCCAGAAATCGTTGTTGGCCTCAAGTTAATAATAAAGCAACAGAGGCAAACAATTTGAAGGTAAAAGGGATAAGGTAGATTTTATAGGGTTGATATTGTATTGGCTGGTGTCTGTGAATAATTTTGGCATTATTGCCTGTGCTTAATTCAAATGAAATTAATTTCACCAGGTAAACTTTGTGGGGAGAAAATAGAAGCGGCAGCAACGGAGAAACACACGGAGAAATACACGGAGAACAGAGAATAATGCCTGGCTTCGGGGCCCAGTTCATTGTTTTTGGTGATTTAATGGCATTGGCAGTGTATGTGTGTTGGTTTGTGTTGGTGTGTGTGTTTGTGTGTGTATTTGTGTGTGCTTGTTTGTTGGGGCTGCTTTTAGCCAGGCCCAGTCTTCTGTGTGTTTGTGTGGGCCGTAAATGAATTCATCCCTTGGGCAACATTTTATGGCATAATTTGAGGCGTCAGGAAGTGCGACCAACAGGCCAAAAGGTCAGTGCCTGTCTGATGTGGCATGCCTCGTGCCCATTTCCCCCATCCACCCTCTATGCCTCTCTCCTCTCTCTCTCCCTCTCATGTGGGTGTGAATATTAATGCTTCATATTTTATTTTCAGCGCTATTTTCGTGCTGTTTAGCTTTTCATATTGTGTTTGGAGTTGAATAATTCGGGCAAGGCGTCGCTTGTTGATTTTGGGCTGTTTTATTCCAATGAACAAAAGGTTGCCAAGGCTTATAAGTTGGTGAGCTTGTCTGTCGGTGCGTTTGAATACCTTAAGCCTAAAGACTGTAAGAGTTAAGGCAACCAAATTTGAGAAGAATATTTCAATGTTTTGCAAGGAGATTAAGCCTATCCGAAGCCTCAGAATAAAAAAATTCTATTGACAGGAACAATTCCTCTCTAGAAATCCCTAACGTTAATAATTATAATAAGTTCTTGCAATACATATCACTAATTTTTACTAATAGTGCTTTTTGATCCGATTGGGCATTACTGAGTTTTTCCCAATCCTTGCAATGAATGTTGGATCATTTAAAAATTATTTCTAATACGCCCAAATCTTTAACTCATAATTTTTTAAATAACTTTTAATCTTTTTAGTTTAATTTTGAATTTAAATATAACTATAAATATTTACTTGAATTTTTATATTAATAAACTTAAACTTTAATATTTACGTTGGATGATAAACTGCTTTTAGATGACATTAAATAAACAAATAAATAAATTTCAAGCTACAGCTTTAGTATTTTGCACCAGGAATTTCAAATATTTTGTGGACGTTTGCTAAAAATTTCAGTTTGTTTGGTTTATTAAAAAATAATTTATTAATATCAAATATTACTGCCACGAATCTTAAATTTTACTATTTATCTATTTCATCAATAGGAACTTTAAATATTTCATTAATATTTGCAAAAACTTGCAATTTTTTTTCTTAATTCATTTTCAATTTTTTTAATTTTTTACCGATTCATTTATTTATTATTTTTTTTAAATTCATTTTTAATGTATTTTACTTTTAACCGGTTTATTTATTTTTTCTTTTTTAAAACCTTTATTTTATTTCAATATTTATTTTTTGGTACTCATATTTGATTCTTCATTTTATTTCATTTATCTTAGGATGTTGAAATGGCTACAAAGATATGGCTACTGGGCATTTAACAATCAAGCACTCCACGCCACTTTTAGCATTCCTACTTGTTTCACCTTTCCTTCGTCCCTTCCTCCCCGTTTTATCTGCCTCTGTTTCCCCGCCCTTTCACTCAGCTGTAATTATTTCGAGCTGTGCTTCAATGAAGTGCTGATTCAGTGCAAGTATCTCAATGATGCCTCTAAGCCTTTGCAGACAGACAACCAACTTCAGTTCACTCCCAACTTCCTCTCCAGCTCCAATTCAGGCCAAAAACATGGCCCTGAGTTCCACGGGATTTTGCACCTTTTCGAATGCGAATATACTTAGCTGAAGGCACGTTTTTAACATTCACTTCAAGTATTTGAATCCTGGCCGCTTTTCTGTCTTTCTTTGTCTGCTGGGAAAATGTGAAAATGCCAGCGCGTCTCTGTCTGTCCGCCAGTCCGTCCGTCCGTCTGTCGCTGTGTCTGATTTGTAAGATATTTTGCTATTTTTTATTGCCACACCATTTGGTTCGTTGATGCCACGGAATGCGGCATGCGGCATTGCCATCGTCTGGCTTTGGCGGCTTTGCTCTCTGCCATTGAGTGGATTAAAGTGTAAATATTTAATGCACGCGATTTGTGGCGGCTTACGTTTTGTCGGCCTGAATTATTATCATATATATACATACGTTCTATACACATTCAACATATATTTTATCTACTATTTTTGGTTACTTTCAACCACTTTAAAAAGTCTGTCTTAAAGTTGCAGCTTAAAATCAACTCTCGCTCTCTTGGCCACATTTCTTACACATCATTGCTCATTAGTAAGCCAAAAAGTAAGCAATAAATAAAAACCTCAAAAGCTCATAACTGGCCAACAACGAGCGGAGAAAGAACTAAAACAAATAATGCTCAGCGTACACTCGCAGAAAAATTGCTGTGACATTTTTACAAAATATAATATATCACAAATTTTATAAAATAATAAATTAGTCAATTATCACACAGAACTTAAATTTAAATATGGTAAATATATAAAAATAATTAATTTATAATTAAGAGATAATCTTAATAATATAAAATAATATATATGTTATTTATATTTTCCAACTGATTTAAATAATTTATTTATTTATTCCAAATAATAAAATTAAATAATATATAATGTTCAATTTAAAATATTTCAAAATGAATGTATGAAATTTAAATGATAAATGTATGGCTTTAAGAAATAATTAAGAATTTAAAAATAAAATAGAAAAACGTTTTATTTTAACAAATATTTTTACAGCATATTTAAATAATTAACTGCGAGATCAAACTTAAATATGAATGATATTTTATTTAAATTTTACAGCCCATCTTTTCTCTTTGTTTATGCATCGAAAGTTAATTTTATAAAATATAAAGTAATTAAATTAAAAAATAATAAATATTTTAATATAAATATAGTTGATTTAAAAAGATTTCATATTAAACTTAAAATGTCAACCTATTTAAATTAATATTATACTCTACTTTTGTACGATTTAAAATATTTCAGAATGAATGTTAAAAATTTAAATGATAACTTTATGAATTAAAGAATTGATTAAGAGTTTACAAATAAATCAGAAATATTTTACAGCATATTTAAATAAATAGTTGAGAAATCATACTTAAAAATGAATAATATTTTACTTAAATTTTACTGTGCATCTTTTAATTTAATTTCTTTATTTCGATTCCTAGTGCTACAAGCTTATTATCTAAGGCACTAGTCACTATTATAATCACGGATTTTTAAAAAATATAAACATTAAACAATTTACAATAATTAAAATATGGAAATATTAGCAAACTATAATTATTTAAGCTTTAGATTTCAGTAATAAGATTAAATTTTTATTTACGTTTACAATTTTAAATTTTCATAAATCTATTGTGATGCATGAATTATTACTATTACTTTTATTATTTTAATATTATTTTTAATTAATTTAATTTATTTTTTTTGTATTAAAATTTTTTTAATTATCATATTTTCATATTTATCTTATTGTAGTTTTATTTGATGTATCTCTCAAAATTATCTCTGAGTGTATGTATCGAAAGTTCATAATGCTGCTGCATGGATAGATAATGTGGCATGCCAGTTCAATGGCTGCAACAGCAACGGTTTTTATGTTGCCACTGGCAAGTTGCAGCTAAAGTATCTGCCAGATACGAGATACTTGTACAAACATGCAGCACAAACAACACTCAACACACAACAAAGCAGCTTGTTGTTGTTGTTGCCTCTTCTTTTCTCTATTCTTTTGCTTTCTTTTCTTTGCCTCACTCGATTTCTGGTTGAGGCTTTTGTATTATTTATGACTCTGCTAAGCATGGTATAGATTTGCGACTCTGAGATAGATAATAAAGACAGAGATGGAGAGAAAGAGAGAGAGAGTGAGAAAGAGCTGCCGACAGCAATTGATTGTGGATGCATCTCAATTTCAGCATGTGCAATTATTAATTGAGTGCTTTATGCATTTTAAATGCTAGTTTTTATGCAATTACGATTTGGTGATTAAAAGCAAGTAAATCATTCAGCATAAAGTTAATATGCAAACAAAGCAAAGCATTATTAATATGGGCATAACGAATACTAAATACTCTACTAAATTTCTTATTAAATAATTATATATTCATTTTCATTTTAATATAAATAATAACAATTATTTAATAACTTTTCTTTTAAATAATTTTAAGTAAAAATAATTCAAATATATGTTCAAAAAATTGTCACAAACTCAATAAATTCTTTATAATACTCTTAAAATCAAAAAAAATATGCGCTTCAACAATTAAAATAAATAATGCGCATTTAAAATATAATCATTTAATTTGCGCCAATGTTGAAATTTAATTCTAGACAATAAATTTTGCTGAATGCTTTAGCCTCAAATTAAATTAATTAAAATGTTAAAACTATTCAAATAACTGTACAATGACAAAGTGTGAAAGTAAATACCGTTAATTGAATACTTCAATTGAATTGGATTTTAAATTTTTAATTGAAATCAATTTTTTGAGACAAATGGAATTTTTTTATGAACAATTTTTGTGTGACAAAAGTTTGCGTTTGAGTCGATGACACAAATTAAGAATCCAGTTAACAATCTGTGCAATCTAGAGGCTGCTTGCCACGCCCACTAGTATTAGGGCCATATGCGCCCTAATACTAATTAACTTTGAACGTGTGTTTAACGACAGCTAAATGAACTACCAAAAACAGACGAGAGACGATAGAGAGAGGCACAAAATGGAAAAGATAACGACACACTCATTATCATTCTATGCACACACATGGACACAGAGACAGATATACAATGCTTGCCACATGCCACATGGGGCAGGACACGACAACGACATCGACACACGTTTCACACGCAGAAGACAAAGATTTTTGGATTGCACAGATTGACATAATGACAACGAAACGCCCAAATGATTGGCCTTGACTATAAGCCAAAAAGGGGGGACATGTGTGTCATAGAGAGAGAGAGAGAGAGAGAGAGGGTATAGGTAAAGGGAACTCTGCAATTATAGAACCTGCCACGGATAATTCCAAACAGAAGCCGAAATTTGCCAACGTTTTATGTGGCTTTAAAGAGCCGAAAACCAAAATGTTGGCAATCTCAACCATTCCAAGTTAATAATCATCATAATCCCCCATGCTGTGTGTGTATTTCCGAGACGATTCATTCACTCACACACCCATGCACACACACACACACACACACTCACACTTGAGCTTAAGTTCTGGCATTTAATGAGGCTTTCAAAACAATTATGTGTTGTGCGTGGCAAGTGTGTGTGTGTGTGCGAGAGTGTGTGTGTGTGGGAGTGTAGTTGACATTATTAATATTTAAGACTTTCTTGCTCGAACTTAATAGGGATTTGCTGTTTATTTTAGTTTGTGAATCAGCCTAACCGCAAATGAGAGTATTGTTTTCAAAGTAAACGATAAGAAAATACCCTGTAATTAGCTATGAAATGATGATAAAAACACCCAATTGAACTCATAATTGTTTCGAATGCATAATAAATTAAATATTCCCTAACTCGAATCAACATTATCCAAAGAAATATTCGAGCTGTGGAGAAATTCGACTTATAAAGTTATTATTCTTAAGTTTATTAATTTTACTGCCACTCATTTAGCTCGAGTTAGAGAGAAATTCGAGTTATAGAAGTTCGAGATATGAAAACTCAACTATATATTCCAAAATTGTTAATTTATCATAGCTATTACAATATAGCAGCTACATTTTGTTGAAGTAAAAACTAAAAATAAAATAAAACTTATAATCAGGGGTGCCACAGGAATCGCTTTCGCTTAAATTTGACTTAAATTTGTATTAAATTTATGTCAAGTTCAAGCGAAAGCGATTCCTGTGGCACCCCTGAATATGTTTTTTTTATTAAAATATTATTTACTTAGCTACAACAAAATCATCAGTCAACATAAACTGTATAAATCTGAAAATACAGTTATTCAGGGGTGCCACAGAAATCGCAATCGCTTGAATTTAACTTAAATTTTATACAAATTGAAGTGAAAATCAAGCAAAAGCGATTTCTGTGGCACCCCTGATTAGCTACATTTTCAATTAACGATTAGAAAAAAGTATTTTTAATTAATTATATTGTAAAAAATTATTATTCTAATACTTACTGCCAGTAATCAAATAATAATTATTTAATCTCTTGAGAATATTTTCGAAGTCCCCAAATGCTGAAGTCCTTAAATCTTTATTTAAATATCAAAAAATTTATCTTAAAATTTCTAATTGTGTAAAATTATTTAGTTATTATTTTCAATTAAATAATGTTCACGGTTTCATTGATTCATTGTTGAATCTGCGAACCAAACTTACTTTAAAGTTGAAAATCTGCCACTTTAATTATAATACCCTCTGTGCCTCATTTGCAATAATTACTGGGTATACTGGGGTAGTATGCATTTCTGACTAGCTTAATGTCACCTGAGCATGGTCTAAATTTAATTAAAGTTTTCGCCTGTTTACAGTACACAATAGTTGGGTTTTAGTTAAGTTGACTTTAGTTTAAGTTTAGTTAAAGATAAGCATATGTATGTATATATAGATGTATGTTATGTTTGTATATATGTCTAAGGATACTCGAGTCATTGTTTGAACAACTCGACTTTGGACTGGTGTCTGTTGTCGCATGTCGACAGTCTGTCTGTCTGTCTGTCTGTCAACTCATCGCCAGCTGATGGAGTGTGCGTGGACATGACCTGTTGAGAAGTGTGGAGGGGGGTGGAATAGAGGGGGTTGAGGGAGGAGTAGTCAGGGGGGTTGAAAGCCACAAGTGTGTGTGCTTGTCTTGAATGTTAATATTTGCGCTTTCAATTCGCAGTCGCTTCAAGTGACAATTTATCATCGTGAACTAACTATGCACCATCCATCTCTGTCTGTCTCCCTCTCCCTCTCTCTTTCTGTGCGCTTTTGCTTTAAAATGCGCAACGTGGCAACACTGGCAACAACCACAATTGTGTGGCATGTAATTGAAGCATTCCCCATTTTGGACACTGGACATTGGACAGTCTGCAATTATTTAAACATTGCTTCTTGCATTTCCTGCCATTTAATATGAATTAAATCTGAAATTCTTATGAATTTGTACGAGTTTTGTTTTGCCAACAAAAGGCAACACAAAATGCATTTGTCCATTGTCCTCAAATTGCTCATGTATATATGTGTGTGTGTACACTCATATATCCTTTTTGCTTTGTCAGCAACAATGCGAGAAATCCAAATAAAAATGTACGCTTGTCTTTTGTCTAGTAGTTTTTAGTACCAATTTTAAGACCTTCATAAAATTTTTTGGTATTTATTTTAAGTGCTTCAATGAAAATTGCTGACTTTATTGAAATGCTCGTCCTACAATTATTATGACTAAACTGTAAAGTGAGCGGACTTGCCATTATCCTGTTAATACGATTGTCGTTGTTTTTTATTTACCTAGCAAGAAAACAATTCATCAACAAGTGTAGGGACAAAACAGGATGTGTTTCTTTGGCCAGAGCGTTGAAAACATCCTTGCGAATAAATTATGAAATATTAAAAATACTCTAGAAAAGAGAAAACATTAGAGAAGGGTAGCTTATACTAATTCGGAATACTTTTGTAAAACTTGCAAAAATTAAAACCATAACTTAAATCAGCGGTGGGCACGCAGTGGCTCCGGGAGCAGCGGCTGCTCCAAACTTAGGAAGACTCTAATAGGAATTCAGATTTCGTGCCCACCGCTGATTTAAATAAAAGGTACGAATGGTAAAAAGCCGCAATTACAAAATTGAAATAATAAAAAAACATTTAGAGTACAAGAAGTTATCAAATATATTTTTAATCTCAACATTTTCTAATTTTTATCTTTCCAACATTATTTTGATAATTTTATAAATGTCACAGAAACATATTTTCTAACTTAAGTTTCTGCACGATTTTGAATAAAAGATTTTGTATTTTGACTGTTCGTTATTTTACTTAGCCCTAATCCTTATTTGGCTTACTAATTTCTTATGCCAAATAAGATTCTTCCTTTTTTTGACTACTTTTACTTTTAAATTAATGCATTGTTACAACTTCATCAAAATATGAAATTTTTTACACTTGCATTCATTTCTACAGGGTATTCTGAGTCGACTCTCTGCTTGTTTGCTATCATATATAAATTATGAATCTACTAAAAAATTGTCTTGCTTTTGCATTGACTTGCCACAGAAATATATTTTTGTGCTGCAAATTGAAAAACGAAAACTGATCTTATGCTTAGTTTATTGCCAACAGCTGCTGAAAGATTTGTTGTTAAATAAAATATTTAAATAGGCCATCTCAATGCGTAGAGGACCCTTGTAAAGTGTCCTTAAAGTTTGCACATGGATTATGTTGGGGAATTTGTGTGCTTACAAACACAACAATAACAAACAACAACAACAACAATAACAACAAACAATAACCTTTAGGCCCGGTTTTAGACATGTTTTTATAAAGCCTTTTTACTTTCTTATTTTTCTTTTTCTTCTTCCTGTTTCTGTTGCTGTTTCTGTTGCTGTTTTCGAAAGGGAGTCGTTTAAGGTCACTCTGTAAGCATTTGTGTATCTTTTAGGGTTTGTTGTTGGTTTTACGGCTAACCGAGCAAATCGTTTGAGTTGGTCATGCAAAGTGCCAAAGTTTTTACACCCCTTTCAAAGAGTTGGAAAGAGGAAAAACACAGATTCAAATGGATGCTTAAGTAAAAACATATTAATAATGGACATGTTGCCATAGTGCGTTAAAGTTTTAGTTTTATTGCTTGGGAATTGTCTGTGTTTTCCTCCCTCCCTCCCTCTCTCTCTCTCTCTCTCTCTCTTACTCAAAATGTCCCTCTATATGTCTCTTTCTAAGCCCGAGCTGAGGGATACTCAAATCCTTGCTGAACAGCAATTAGCAGAATTACTGCAATTGATAGCTATAGTTGTAGTTAACACTTCACAGCACAATTTCTGATTTTATTCTGGCTAACATAAATTAAACTAATTTCATAAGTTAAAAAACATAATGTTAAACATTTATTATAGATTAAAAAAGCTTATAAAATTACTGACAAAGATGGAAACAATACAAATTACTTAAAAAAAATGTAATTAGAAAAAAATATTTTATTTTTATTAAATTTTTAAGTACGTTAGCATATTGTCAATCAATCTGAGAAATCAAAGATAGTGAACAGTTATTATTTTTCGACTTAGCAATTATTTTTTTATAATAGTCTGAAAAATGGGCGTTCAAAATAATAGTAGTGATGAACATATTCAAATATTCTAACAACAGTGCACTATTACATGAATAAATATCGTACAAAACTATCGTATTCTGGGAAAACTATCGGAAAAACTAATTTTCACATTTTTCTACAATTGTTTTCCATTTTTCTAAATTTTTCCAATTTTTTTTTTAATTTTTCCAAAAACAATAATTATTATTTTTTTTTTAAATAATTGTTTCCTATAATGCCAATTGCTTATTCAAATAATAATTGAAAAATTTTAATTGCCATTGAAAATGAAAAGTAATTAAAAGTTTTCACTAGCACTACTTTTTTCAATGTTAGTTAAATGCAATTCCATTAGCACTACTTTTTTCAATGCCAATGAAATGCCAAATTTCTTAAAAAATAAGTTAATTAGGAACAACTCTGATTCGAGCTTACATAAAATAAACTAATTTTATAAGTTGGAAACATAATTGCAAACATTTACTAAAGATTAAAAAAGACTAAAAAATTACTGACAAAGATGGAATTAGAAAATAAAATATTTTTGTTTTACCAAATTTTTAAAAAATAAATGTGTTCTATTTTCTTTCATAAGAAACAAATTATAGAATAATAGTATGATGAAAATTAGTATTTTCAAATAATCATAAACCTTAAAATTAATAAAAGTTTATTCCATTTCCAGAATACCAGAATTTATACAATTAAGTACTTTATATTATTTTTGATTTCTTAAACTCATTTATCATATTTTTCAATGTGTATACTTAAAGTTGGTTACCCAGTGTTGCCTTAGTGATTGCAAAAGAGGCTCTTTTCGGTTTAACTGACCAACTGACAATGGAATGTAATATGCAAGTGGTTGAGGTATTCGGCTGCATCCTTTAATTGAACTGCATTGAATGGCAAAGACAATGGCAAAGGCAGCTTAGAATAGAAAAGAGGATTTGTAAGGCAGCAAGTCGGTGAAATTTTCAGTTCAGTTCAGTTCAGAAAGAGAGTCAGACTGACATTTGTGGGTTGCATGTTAGAACGAAAGGAACAGGGAATGGAAATGGGAAAGGAATGGAACCGGGACAGACAAGACAATTTACTGGATGCGGCAGCTGCAATTGCCCCTAAAGAAGGGGCTGAAGTGGAGGAGGTGGAGTCAAAAAAAAATATCCCCTTTCAATGTGTGTGTTGATTTAATTTATGGTCGCTTTGCGTTGCCCCAACAGCAGTTGTAACCATCATGAGGCAGAGGAGACAGGGGCTGTCTGTCCAGTCTGTCCGCCGTTTCAGATAAATGTGTCTGTAGCTGCGACAATGGGTACATTGGCCAAAACAGGCAGCACAAAATGTTGCCCCCACCTAAAAACACTGCCCAATTCTCTACTACTTCTACTTGCGGTTACATTTTGACCACAGCTGACTGACCAGACCAAAAACAGGACAGAGACCAGAGACCAGAGAAAGGTAAACTGCACTCCCGATGACGAAGTAGATAAGAATAATTTATGTTGATGCCGCATGAATTGTGTGTGTGCAACATGCGCAAATTAGACATGCAGACAAATTTATTGGTCCGACAAATCTTCATTCTTTTTATTCACACCAACACCCAAACCAAAACACCCCGTTTGAAATTGGCTTAAAAAAAAGGAGTATACTAATATGGCGGGAGAGGGAAGCAGTAGCAACAGATTTGTCGATAGTGAAAAGGGCACAAAAATAAAGGAATATATTCCTTTTGAAAGGCCGATGGAAACATATGTTATAGTATTTAATATTCATTTGATTCGTGATTCCATATGAAAGTAAATTAAAATGTTTTCGATAAATTTTCGATTATGTACATATTTCCATGTTTTTATTTAACTTTGACTTTTCATAACTCTGCTAGAACTTATCAGATTTATATGAACAATGTCTTCTAAGTCATCATTGGACCCCTTAATTTATTCTACATTTAAATTTTGTTGGTTACTAAAATTTGAATTTTTGCGAATAATTTAGATTTTTTGACTTTTTAATCATTATTTGACCCCAAAATTTATTTTACATTTAGATTTTGTCATTTATAAAATTCAAATTTTTCGATTAGTTTCGATGTTGAGAAGCAATGACTTTTAAATCAATCTGTGCCACAGAAATCTCTTTCACTTGAATTTGACGTACATTTGTATGAAATTTACGTCATTTTTCAGGTGAAAGAGATTTCTGTGGCACCCCAGAATATTTGACCTCAAAATATATTCTACATTTAAATTTAGTCATTTAAAAAATTTAAATTTTTTTGAATAATTCCGATTTTTGCCATGCTAACCCCTTAAAGGATTTTTAAAAAATTCTAACTCTCATAACTTTGTTGAAACTTATCCGATTTTGGTAAACAACGACTTTGTTATCAATATTTTATCTTTAAACTTATTCTACATTTGAGCTATGTATGTATGTATGTCAATTTAAAAAATTAAAATTTTTTCAGATATTTTTGAAAATTTCGAGCTTTTACAACTCTGCTACAAATTATCCAACTTAGATGAACAATGTGTTTTTATTCAACACTTGACCTCTATAGGAATTCTACTAATAATTTTTTAGTTTATTTGCATTTTTCGACTATTTTGCATATTTTTCCTCTACCAGTAAACCTTTGGCTAAGGCTGTAAACTATTTTAATACTTAATGTCTGCTATTTTAGTCATTTCAAAATATCTGACAGAGCAAGTTATTGTTATTATTACCACATTTTCTCCATTATAACTGTTGATGTAGCAGCCAACTGTTAAGCACTTTCCGACTGTCTCCTTCATCTCCATCCCCCCTCCACCTGCCCTCCATCTTCCCCCTCATTTTGTTGAGTTTATATTTAGTTTTGAATGTGTTTTGCCGTGCTATGAAAATAATTTTAATGGCATTTAATGTACGCAAATGCAATAGTTAAAAGCTTTTCGCATTTCCCCCAGCCAAATCTGATTATTTTGTGCTTTGTTTTCACATTTCAAGTTGCAAATTTTAATTGTTTAGTCAGCTGATTTGTGTCAGAGTTTTGTTGGCGAGTGTAAAGGTGTAAATCCCGGTGATGAACGCAATTAGTGCGAAAGTTGAAGGCATTTCAAATTTGGCCACTGCAATCACACAAAGCAAATTATTAATGTGCAACTAAAAACAGAGAACAGAGAACAGAAAACACAAACTTGCAAATCCGACAAAATGCAAAGGACACGCCTGAGTAATGAGTCCTTTGGAGTCCTTTGGACCATAACCCAGCCACAGACGCGGCAAAAAGCATTCAACATTCTACATTCTTTACTCTATGCGGTTTTGGACAACAGTGCACAATAGTAAAAGCTTTGTGTACATTCCAAATGAGGAAACATTACAAATGTGCGGTTGGTTTTAATGGAGTTGAAGTTGAGGCAGAAAACTGACAAACTGACCAAGAAGTGAAAGGATATATGTGGTCAACATTCATTTCCGTACCTAATAGTATGTATTATAATTCATACTATATTCGTGACCAATCAAAATGCATTCCACATTTGCTTTATGTGTGCTTATCCAATCTCAACTAAATAAATTTGCTTGAGCGCAAATTGAAAACAAACAACAATATCAAACATTAATATATTCCACACACACACTTTGGAATCTCTTTTATCCTTTCATTCTTTTTTATCCTTTTTGCAGCGATGCAAAGTGTAATTGAAAAATGTTTACTATTAAATTGCATTGATGGCATGCAAATTGTAAACGCTGCTCTGCATAGAATCAAAGCAAAATTATATACAATAGATTAAAAAATATAAACATAAGAAGATTTTATGGTAATAATTTAGCAAAAAAATAAGCTGAAAAGCATTTACAGATTTGTATATATACATTTATGAATAAGGCAGAGCAGAATTTACTTAAATAATGTTCCATTTTAATATTTTGTTATTCAACCTTACAACTAAAATTTGATAAAAATACAAGCTAAGCTTAAATAAGCTTTTAACAAAAATTTAAAATAAAATACCATTAAAAAGTTAAAAAAATTAAATATCAACTTTATGTTATTGTGTTTAGATTTGGTTTTTTCCGATATCCAACCCAAAAAATAAAGTTTAGAAATGCGTTAAAAAGGGGGATAGAAATTTAAAAAAAAATTAATATTAGTATATTTTAATATACAAATTAAATGGTTTTTGAGACTTTCATTTGCATTTATTTTTATGTAAGTTTATAAACCATTTGAAAACTTTATAGCGTATTAATCAATTGGAAGTGTAAATAAAACATTTTTTTTAAGCAAACACTGACACCACCAAAAATTTTAATAACTAAATTTATATAATGCTGCAATCATTTATTAAGTGCAAATACAAAGACAGTTAAATTAAAAACACGTCTTTGCTTATAATTCTCAAAGGGTTTTAGCCGGCACTTATTGAAATGATCTGCTAAAGCGTCAACGAAAAAAAAGGAAAGTATTAAATTGAAAATGAAAGCTCATTTCTAAGCCTTTTATGGTCGTTCGGGCTCTTAACTGCTTCACATCATTAAACACTCTCCAGTTGATTGTTGCCAAATTGCTTAAAGCGATTTCAATACCCAAAAGCGCACTAATTCAGCGCTTTACAAGCTGAATGCCAACAGCAATCTCGTATTATTGTAATCCAGCTGAAATTCAATCAAAACTCTGCCATTTTCACTAAGTCACACCCACAGTCTGCCCGCCCCCGCCACGCCCACTTCAATTGCCGGTTTTCTGGTTTTTCCGCTGGCAGTTTGGCCAAAAAATCAAAGACGACGACGACAAAAGCGAAGGCAAAGTCATGGAAATCGCAGCAATTATCTGCCAGCACCAGAAGCTAGAGTGAAAACACACACACACATTGACACATGCACCCACACACAGATACACACACACACACTCACACACATACATACACTTTCAATTGGCAGTTCGCTGTTCGTAGCAAAATTGTAACGAAAATCATTGAGCGACAGTCCACACAAAAAAAAAATGGAGATTGAAAAAAAAAATAATATTTACTTTTACCATGACAATGTCTCTGCTTTTGGGACCCCCTTAACCCCTCCCCACCAATGCACAGTGGGAAAAAACGTTAGATTAGCATTTAGTAATTCATAATTTCGAAACTCGAATATGGCGTTTTCTAATCTATTTGATCATCCTAAAACATCTTTAAAATATTATTCAGGGGTGCCACAGAAATAGCTTTCGCTTGAATTTGATTTAAATTTGTTTGATATGTATGTCAAATTCAAGCGAAAGCGATTCCGTGGCACCCCTGATTTTTTAAGTTTTTAAAACGATTTTTATACAGTCGTAAGAAATTTATGTAGCAAAAAGCCACCACACGCACAGTTTTAGGAATATAACATTTTTTTTGGGTAATTAACGTTATCCATTATAATAAGCTATCATTCTACTTAATAACAACAAGATCGGCTAAACAGAACGCTAGTAATGGCTGATTTAAGTTTAAAACAATGTAAGTGCCTAAAAGTATGCAATAATTTTTTTTGTATATTGAAATAAGTAACGGGTATCCTACAATCGGGAATTCGACTTAAGCCTATAGGCAAAAAGAAACAGACGATATCTTTGCTATATTTGAAGGCATCAAATCATAAAAAATAATCGTACGATATTTCCCACTGTACTCCGCCCACTGCCACACCCACCCACACACCCACCCACACACCCACCCACTCACTCACTCGCTGAAACTTTGATGGTGTGCAAGTTGTTTGAGATTATCAATGGGGAATGGGCCAAGTAGGAAAATGGAAGGGCAAAAGGGAGCAAAAAGGAGAGAAGAAAGAGGAAGAAAGCAGTCACGGGGTATTATTGGCTTCTGATTGGGGATTATGTTTTTAATTGACAAACTTGAATAGATAACGACGTTGTCAGCAGGAGAGCAAGTCGCATAAAAAGTGCCGACAAACGAATGCATAACAAGCAACTTGTTCTTGTTCTTGTTGTTATCCTTGTTGATGTCCTTGTTCTTGTGCTCCTTGTTGTTGTTGTTGTTGTTGTTGTTGACATAAAATGGAAATTGATACGTAGCTTATTGCAGGCATCGAATGCTACCTCAGCCCCTTTTGACCTAACGAGCTGCCAGATTGCAGATTGCAGAGTGAAACATTTCAACTACCTCTTCTATCGATTCTCTGCGAAGGTGGCAACCCTACCTGAGGACATATTGATTATGCTCCTTTTGGTGGCTATAAAAAAAAGGAGCTTAAACCTATAAATAAAGCTAATAAGAAGTGGAATATGGCTAAAAGCAAGTGGAAACCAGCAGTAAATTGACTTATTAGAATTATCATTCTGAAATTTTATATTTCAAGGCTAAAGAGATATAAGAAGTATAAGATATAAAAGTCTAAAAAATAAATAAAATTTAAATTATAAATAAATCGATTTTAAATGAAATTTATTTAAAATTTTTCAATTTATTTGAATTAATTTTGAGTTTAAATTATGAAAACAAAAGAGTTTAAGATTTATCAAAATATTATTCCTTTATATGTTTGAATTACAAACACGGGCAAAACCGCATTGCACTCGCTTCTTGTATATATTTAATTTTGAAGATATAAATCTCAAGTTTAACATTTGAATTATGTTTGCTTGATTAATTATGACAAATTGGATGGGAAAACATTTGAAATGCTGCTGCTGCTTTCGACATTGCCACAATCACAATCACAAAGGGTTAAATACAATAAATAAACTGAGTAGATTCATAACAACCCATTGAGTGCAGACTTAAACTCAATTAAGTACAATACAAAAGCTAATTGTCGTTCTATGTGTGTGTGTTTTTGTGTGTGGTTCTAATCAGTTTAAGTTATAAACACAAACTTGAGTGTGCTCGACAGGTGGAAAAATGGAAACAAAAATATTAAAAACAGCAAGAGAAATTCAAAAACTTTTCTAAAGGTTTAAAAAAAGGTAGACTTTATATTTATGAATGTTAGAGCAATAAGTAAATTTAATTTTTATAAAAGTTAAAGCTTTTTTGTGCCCTTTAATTTGTTCATTTTATTATCTAAGGTCAACTAAGATCAGTTGATCAAAAGTGCTTTTTAAAATTAAAATCAACCTAATATGATATTAAGTTAATATATTATTAATTTATTTTCAATTAATATATTAACTATAAGTTAATATAAATTAATATAAATATAATATTAATTAATATAATTATATTATTAATATAATTAATATAAATAAAGAAAAGGTTCGAGTTATGGAGATTTTCGACTTGTGGAGTTCTTTTTCTTAAATTATATAAGTTCTAAATATGGCAGCTTAACTGTATATATATTTATGTATAACATGACAGTTTTTTGCATCATCGTTTTTCAATTCAATTGAATTTTTGTAAAGTGTCCAGCAAAATATGTTTGATATGAGGCATCAAGCAAACTTTGAATTGTCAAAAATGTAACGAGCTTTTTCCCCCTCCCCTTACACATCTCTTCTGACTTTTCTTCTCATATCTCTTCTCTCTACTCTCTTCAGCACTATTGCCAACCTTTTTCCTCTGTTGGCCGTTGGCTCGTTTCGCTGACATAAACTGCATTGAAATGTCATAAAAATTGAAACACGTTTCTCCTCGTCTACCTCTCTCTGTCCCACTCTTTCTCCCTCTGTCTCTTTCTCCCTCTCGCTGTTGGTTAACCAGCTGCCTCGTCGTTTGTCCTGCTGCCTTTTGGCTGACTTTGAATGGCAGTTGGCTTGTGTCGCATCGTGTTGTTGTTGCTGCTGTTGTTGTTATTTTTATTGTTGTTGTTGTTGCTCCTCCTGATGCTGCAGTTGTTGTTGTTGCTCGGTTTTCGGGCTGCTGCTTTGCATACAAATAACGTTAATCTTCAGCCCTAGTCCGTCTGGTTCTGGCCAGGTCTATTCCCCCTTCCCTCTGCCCGTTTTGACCCATTTCGCTGACGTTGCGCTTTTGCACTTTACACGTGGCACGGGCCAATAACTAGTGGGCGTGCCCATGGCCATGCCCATGTGTGGGCGTCAGTTTTAGAGGCTATTATGAAAATTTATTGTTTTACGTGCGAATAATTCTTTGGTGCCTTTTTGGAATGCATTTTCGTGTGGAACTCGACGCTTTAATCGAACACAATTTCAAAACTTGAAAAAATATTAAAGGTTGAAGTTATGGGTATCATAAGCTAAGAAATTTAACTAAGTAAATTGTTCGGAATGCAAAAATTAGTAATTTTAAATAAAAATGGTCAGAGTGTTAAAACTTTGAACATTTATTTTATTAATATTAGAATTATACACTTGTTTTTATTTATTTGAGTGCAATTTATTGATAGATGCGTTGGCTAGCTCGAGGATTTTAGTCTTGATTTTTGGTCGATATAAACAATAATTAAGAAGCAACATATTTTTTGTTATAAAATATTTTTGATTTCCACCTAACTAATTGCTGTTTGCCCAATAGTTTTTCCAAATTTAAACTTACTTATCTCTAATATTGCTAATACATATTCGTTGTCAATTTTTGGTATTCTTAGTATTACGTTATTTTTTGTTATAAATTATTTTTGATTTCCTTTTTTCCCAATTTCTGTTTGCCCAAAAGTTTTTCCAAACTTAAACTTGCTTTTAAACTTGTTGCTAATTCCTAATATTCCTTGTATCTGTTGCCAATTATTGCTATTAGTATTAGGTAATTTTTTGTTATAAAATATTTGTGATTTCCACTTTTCCCAATTTTTGTTTGCACAATTATTTTTCCCAAATTTAAACTTGCTTTTAAACTTATTACTAATTTCCAATATATCTAATACTTGTTGCCAGTTTATGGTAATCTTAGTATTAAGTATTTATTGAAATTGTCCATAAAATATGCACAGTTATTCACAATTAATTATGCAAACATCCGCTGTAGACAGATCAGAAGACCGAGCAACGCATCCCGTGACCCGCAATCCGCAATCCCAAATCCGCAACAAGAAAAGGTCATTAACTGCAGGTAACTCGACTTACAATGCCGCACTTCAAGGCAGCTAACACACAATCACAATCACAATCACACACACACACACAGATATACTATTTACCACTTGATTGTGGGCGTGTTCCATACGCCCTAAAATAACAAGCACAATCGATTTGCATTTAATTGCATCTGCGGCTACACAAATTTGAGGCTCGCAAATTCTGTAATCGAAATTATTGTTCACATTGTTGTAATGTTTACACATTTGTTTTGTTTGTTGCTTTAATTTGCTCAACCAAATTTGTTCTACACATGATTGTAATATGTTTCAGTGTATGTGTGTGTGTGCTAAGAACTCAAATTTGAATTTGAGCTGTGTGTTTTATGTGCATATTCTCGTATTCGCATATTGAGGGTGTTAAGTGCTTTGCACAATTCGAAAGGCTTCACCTTTTGTTTATTATGTAATTACCAACTGGCAACTGGGCGTATGCTTAATATTTGCATGTGAATGCCATCACAGTTTTGTACAGTTTATTGCAAATCTATTGGCCACACTTACATAACGCATTTCTAATGGCCCACAAATTTATTGTGCATAATCTAGCAAAGAAATTTACTTGTTTGGAATAATTACCAGATGGAATGGAATAGAAAGCAAATGTTTGAATGAGTTAAAAGTGGCTGTTAACTTGGCTTAATTACCGATTAAAAGCAATATACATTTAATTGTATGCTTCAATATTTAAATTCGTATTTTATTATATTTATTTCAATTTTTCTTGTGGTTTTGTAAGAAGAGAAATTATTAAATATTACGCTAAATTAATTTTAAAGGAAGCCAACTTAATCGTATGACTAAATTTTAAATTTCTAAATGAATTCTTAAAGTTTTCTTAAATAATGAATTCTTAAATAATGCTATAGATGAAAAAACTTATTTATTAATTTATTTGTATGCTTAAATATTAAATTTCGTATTTTATTATATATATTTCAATTTTTATCGTGATTTTGTTGGCATATCAATCATTAAATATAACGATAACTAAAATTTAAAGGAAGCCAACTTAATCATATGCTTTAATTTTTAATTTAATGATAATAATGAATGAATTCTTAAATTTTTTTTAAAATGTGAAAAGAATGAAAAACTTTTTTTATTTAGGTTTTTAATTATATATGTATTTATTTATTGTTTTATTTATTTTTTTATTTTTTTATTTATTTTTTTACTTATTTATTTTTCATTTATTTGCATATATATTTTTTTTTATTTATTTATTTATTTATTTGCATAAGTATTTTTATTTATTTATTTATTTATTTGCATAAATATTTTTATTTATTTATTTATTTATTTAATTATTTATTTATATATACTGCATATCTCTCGTACACCCTTATTTTTGCTATAACAGCTATGTAAGTAAAGTTATCACGTTAAAAAATATATTTGAAAGGTCGCTTAAATTCCGATTGAATGATGCAAAAATTTTCTTAACCCATTATCTTCGAAAATTTCGAACTTATGTAAAACACTTTTCAAAACTTTTTTCTTCGATTTTTTCCAAAAATGTTGGGATGCAAAAAAAATTCTTGGAACAATTCAAAGAGTAACTGCAAAAAAAAATTTTCAAAAATAATTTTGCAAAAAAAAATAATTTTGCTAGATTTTTTAAAATTGTTTGAAAATTGCAAAAAAGGCACTTTTTGCATGAAAATGAGGAAAAAATGGGTTAAAATGGTCATTTTTAGGATTTTCAAAAAATTTTAAAAAATACTAGCAAAATTATTTTTGAAAATTTTTTTTTGCAGTTACTCTTTGAATTGTTCCAAGAATTTTTTTTGCATCCCAACATTTTTTGGAAAAAATCGAGGAAAAAAGTTTTGAAAAGTGACTTTTACATAAGTTCGAAATTTTCGAAGGGTATTTAATGGGTTAAGGAAATTTTTACATCATTCAATCGGAATTTAAGCGACCTTTCCAAATATATTTTTTTTAACGTGATAACTTTACTTACATAGCTGTTATAGCAAAAATAAGGGTGTACGCAGAGATATGCGAGTGAGTGTATATATATTTTTTTTTATTTATTTATTTATTTACTTCATTTATCTAATTATTTATTTATTTATTTTTGTAACTATAACACTTTTCTTTAATTGAGTTTTCTTTTTAAGTTTTCAATCAATATCACTTTCAAGTCTTTATCCAACACCTTTTCCGTGTGTTTTCCCAACATTGACTAGAGCTAAAAACAGATATTAAATTAGAATCATCAAGGGCAACTTAAGTGTTGCAATAAATCTAGAGCTTAACATGTGCTGAGGCTGCTTCACAAACGTGACTAACATAAAGACATTCAAGTTACACTACACTACACACACTTTGTTTTTGCTGTTGCTGTTGTTGTTGTTGCAAAAGAGGCTGGTGATAAATTAACGCATTAAAAGGCAAATGGAGAGTGGGAAATGGAGAAGAGAGAGAATGCGGTCATGTTTCAGCTTTTAATAACACAAATTGCAATCGAATATGCGACGCAGAAGAAGCGAAAGATACGAAAACAGAATGCTAAATGAGGGGAAGAGGGAGAGATGGAGGGAAAGAGAGAAAAGGAGAAGCAAGAGAGTTGCTAAAATCAATTTGTTTTGTATGCTAATATTGTCAGCTGTTGGGCAATTGTTAAAAGCATAATTAACATGAATTAAGAATCCGTTCAAACTTCAACAGCATTGGCAATCGATATGTTATCAATAGATAGAGTCATGAAACAAACAAACACACACATAACCATATGTTATAGAGACAGCAAATAGTTGCACATAAACAAAGTGCACATATTTACACAACGACAGCACAACTATTTCAGCAACAGATACAAAGATACATAGATACATAGACACAAAGATACACAGATACATGGATACAAATGGTAGCCTTATTCAAACAGCATTTAGTGCTGCCTGCAGTTTCTGACACTGCTGCCAAATATTGTGCAACACCAACAGCAATAACAAAAGCAGCAACAACAACAACGACAACAACATCAAAGGATCAAACTCATGCCTCGACTGGTCAGCAAAATGGCAAATAATAAAATAGCTCGACAAATGTAAATAAACGTGTCCCCAACATTTCCCCGACTGTCCCAACTAACTGAGACAAAAACTGTACACAGAAAAAATATATAAAAAGAAAAGACATTTTGATTTTATCATAAATTTAATTCAAGAAAAATTTTCTAAAATTCAAGCTTAAAATTCCAGTTGTAAACATTTATTTTTGAAGATATAATTCTAATAAAACTTTCCAAAATTCAAATTTAAAATTCCAGTTGTAAACATTTATTTTTAAAGATATTATTCTAATCAAATTTTCTAAAATTCAAATATACAAATTTCTTATTTAATTAAAGATTTTATTTAAGTATGTGCATATTTAGACTATAATACTAAAAAGATCTTTTAAAATTCAGGAATGAAATTACTTATTTAAGAACTTATTTAAGAAATACTTTTATAAATAAGACTAGATGCAAGTCAACTTTTAATTACTCTGCATTTAAATATTCAAAAAAATGCCAAAATATTAAAATCAATTCTTATATTTAAAAATAACTGCGATTATTTAAATATTTGATCAAAATGAATTGAAAAGCCCAACTAGAATCAAGTATTCGGTACTTAATTTAATAAAATCTCAAAATTCTTAAGCTGCCAACACAGTTTGGTATTGATTTCATTCCCAAAATCCCGCATTATTTTCTTGCCGTGTAACGTATCTATGACAAACATCTGTTCTCATGGCAGTTGTTGCATCGTGTGGCACATTTCGGAAATTGGAAATTTTCGCACACAAATTCGAAGACAGATCTCAGGTAAAATTGCTGGCACAACAGCAAACGATAGAATGTGTGTGGCAGGCAGTGTGGAAGGTGTTTTGTGCTTTAGGCTTTGGGTTTTGGGTTTTTCCTGTGTACTAAACGCAACGCCCGCAGATCAGTGCTCACATGCCACATGCCACATGCCACTTGAGGCAAAACTGTCATTGATTGACGCCACGTCTTTTGATTTCCCAAGTGTGAACAATGCCCTGTTGTTGTCAAACACACACACACACATACAAACACACACACATAGACGCACAATGCGAGTTGCATGCAACTGCAGCTTCCTTTCATGCGACTTCCTGTTGTCATCAAAGATTCCATCTATAGTATTGTAAAAAGACCAAAACTGTTACAACTTTTTTTAGAGTAAATAATAAATTATTAACAGTCAAACTTCCCTAATTCAAAACATCATTATCCAAAGAAAAAGTTTGACTTGTGCAGACTTCGACTTATAGAACTATTTTTTAAAGTCTTTTAAAGGAAACTTACATTTCATTCATTTATAAATACATTTCAAATTGCAAACTTTTCATGCTATTTTCAACGAAAACAGTTGCCAATTTGTTCAAGACCTGTCAATATTCTCAAAATTTGGTTTTTTTATTCTTATGCTGTATTCAGAAGAAGTTCCCGATTCAAATGACATCATTTAATTTTCTATCTTTTAATATAATGAAAACGTCTTTACTGTAAGATACCATAATTTTCAGCCACTTCAATTTTTTTGGTCCATTTTCCAATTCCTTAACTAATAAGATTGAATAATTTTTAAGCGATAAACATTTAATAAACGGGCCATGGTAAATAATCTTGCACTGATGCGCTAATAAAGAAGTACATAAAGTTCGTCTTTCCTGAAGCTTTTTCACCAGCCTATGTAATTGTTGATGCAATATTCTATCATATTGCATCACCATATGTTAATGTATATCAATATTACATATTTAAGCGATCCGGTAACAAACGCATAAATCTGAAACTGGAAGTTCGAGTTACGGAAGCGTAATTGTATGTAATTTGCTAAGTAAACGCTATTTAGCTCGATTTAGAGAAAATTCGAATTATAGAAGTTCGAGTCATGGAAGTTCGACTGCATTTGTTTTCTTTTTGAAAAATTAATATAATTAAATAAATAAAATATTTAATTAGGATACATTTTCAAGTTGTAGTTAATTTTATGACTATTATTTGCAGTTTTTATTATCAAAAATGTTTATAAAAAAATTAATTTAAATATCAAATTATATTTTTAATTAAAATTAAAAGTTTATCCTGTAAATTAATATCTAAGCTCATTACTCTTATTTGCCATAACTGGAAAAATCTGTTAAATAGCTAAGTGCATTTGTTGAGCACATTCAAAATTGTCTGATAAATGACCCAAATAAAGTGGTTCGACCATAAATTCAATTCAATTTATAGGCGCAAAATAACAATATTAAGTTCAAATTTCGTTTAAAATGCAAACTGATTTGCTAACTGGACATTGCAATATATTTTTGGTCATAAACAATTTTCCAAAATGCTTTTCGATTTATTTTACAAACATATATTGTAAATGCTGACAATTGACAAATCAATTTTTGGCATCAATTTGCATGCCAAATATAATGTTCATTTCAATTGCAAACATGCTCTCATATATATATGTGTATGTATGTGTGCGTATACGTAATTTGATTGTAATGTTAAACTGATAAAGTGATGCAATTTTCCGATACAAATCAACGCCCAACTGTTGCACATTTCGCTCGATGAGCGCACAAATTCAATAAATTATGTTTCAATTTAAACGGGCCAGTGCGGAAAAGTGAAAAGTGTGGAAAAGCGATAGCCGGAAATGCAATGAAAAGCGCAAAGATACAAGAAGTTCTTTTAAATCCACCAAGATAAAACGACAAATAATTCAATAGTAAATTGCAATTAAAGCAAAATGCAAATATTTTCTTTAATTTTACTAAAATTTCATTTGCTTAGAGACTTTCACTTGCCCAAATAAAAACGAATTGAAATCTGTGAATATCACACTTTAAGACCAAGTCAAGAATCTGGGCATTAACACGCTTTTGTAAATGTTTAAATTGCGTCTAATTGCATTTGCATATTTTGATTATGTTTAGGGGAAATGAAAGTGCCAAATGCATTGAGCTTAGCTATGCTATTTCAGTTTGTAAGCGGGTTGAATCGGGTAAACCCCCCACCCTAAAGCTCAAACAGGAAATTTGAGTGCAACGGAAGTGTGTGTCAAGGCAAGAAGGAGAATTCAATTGAAGGAATCTTCAGTTAATTTGTCGATTATAATACATTTAATTAACTTGCTCAACTTTCTTAACACGTCTCAACCATTAGGACTTTTATAAGAAAAAGTAAAAGTTATATAATAATCAGCAATTACTAGCTAATAATTTATAGTTAAATTACTCGCAATTAATGTAAGCTCAGGCATTTAAGTGGCGCCATCTACCAGTTGGCAGAAACACTTACCAGTTTTATCAGAGAAAGCGCCATCTGTGCAATTGGTATTTGAACAGACAGCTTTGTTAACAGACTTGTAAGCTGCCAACTAACATTTCGTTTGTTATGTTAAGCAAACATTGAACAGCAGATGGCGCTGTTTGAGTTTGAATTTGAAATTTTCAAAAATCAATTAAAATTTTAATTTATTAAATAAAAACAGTTTAAAAAAAACAACAAAATCCAAAATTTTGTAAAATAATTAAGTTCAATTTAAAATTGGTTGAGGTTGAATGCGGCGCAATATTTAAATTAAATTTCTATCTATTTTTTACTTACTTTACTTTATGTGAATAAAATATGTTTGTTGACTAAAAATAATTGTTGATTTTATTTATTAGATATGCGCGACATTTGTACAACTATGACTATGAGATGATGCGACTTACTAACTAATTAATACATATTACAATCAACGTAATATTAAGAGAAAACAAATACAACAGACAAAAGAAATTCAAGTGTATGACATTAATTGTGTGTGTGTGTGTGTGTGTTCGTGTGATTGCATATGTATTTGTGTGTATATACTATTTGCCTTTGGCCTAAAAACAATAGACAAATGTCCAGTAGAGCGCATTGAAGGCCAAAAACATGCCAGGAAATAAAAGACGCGATCTTCGATCGATCCACATGGCAATCTCCTGTGGCGTCATGGTTGTAAATGTTGGCGGATCCTTATCGGACTTCTGGTCCTTGTCAATGTTCACAACGTGATCGTTTGTCGAGCGTTCGCTGCACACGGAAACGTTGTCCGCACACTCAGTTCTTATAATTGGAAGATTAGGCTATATGAAAAAAAATTAAAAATTAATAAAATAATAATAAATAAAAACAAATAATATTAAGAATGCCAAAATTTGGAAAACAGATATGCGAATAATTTAATTTTAAAATGAAAAGAGGAATAAAATAAAAGATTATTTTTATTTAAATTTAAAAAAGGAAAACAATGGAAGGGCGACATTAGAAAAAATTAAATCAATTAGGAAAATGTTATTAGATAATTAATAAAATTAATTTTAAATTTAAAAATTATAAAAATCCGAAATCGAACGGAGAACAGAATTGCGAATAATTTAATTTAAAAAGAAAAGGGGAATAAAATAAGAAAAAAAATTTTAATTTAGATTTAAAAGTGGAAAACATTGAAAAGTCAACATTAGAAAAAATTAAATCAATTAGGAAAATGTTATTAGATAATTAATAAAAATTAATTTCAAATGGTAAAAATTAGAAAAATGCGAAATCGAAGATATTTTATAAAAAAAAAACTGCACTTTAGAAGAAATAAAATCCATTAAGCAAATGTTTTTGGATAATTAATAAAACTTATTTAAAATAAAAATCCGAAATCGAAGATACATATTTTTTAAAAATTGCGAAATTAGTTAAATTATTAATTCAATTATTTGTCTAATAATATATTCTTCCCTTATTTTCATATTTATTTGGATTGGCCTAAATTTTAATTCTAAATTTTGTTTCTTAAAATTTTACTCTTCCTTAAATTTATTTGTTATAGGTACAAGTTTTATCAGTATTGATTTCTAAACTTACATGAACTGTGAGATAATTGTTAAATCCAGGATTGACAGTGCCGTTGCCATTTCGCACACTCTCCGTGCTGGACACGATGTTATCCAGGCTGGAACACGATCGCGCTCTCGACTCGTTGCTCAAACTGCCGCCCAGTTGACGGCGTGAGGGGCGTGGCGTTAATGTGGATTTGATAATGTATTTACTGTTGACCTTCTTCAGCTCAATATTCTCCTTGCGTCGCCATATCGTGTTGACAAAGGCAAACTCCACCAGACTGCCAAAGATGAAGAAAGTGCAGCCGATGAACCAAACCTCAGATACCTTAATATAGCTGACTTTGGGCAGAGTTTTGCTCTGAGACGAGGACAACGTGATAAAGGACAACATGGTGCTGGTTCCTATATTAAATTGAACTTGAAATTATATCCTTTCTTTTGTTAAGTGTATTTGTTAGCTTACCTAGCATTATGCGTGGCGGGGAGGCATCTGCCTGCAGCCAAAAGGACACCCAGGATATGGCCACAATCATCATGGAGGGCAGATAGTAATCCAACAGATAGAAACCAATCTCACGCTGCAAACTGACCGTAAAGCTCAATGAACTGTAGTTGCCCTCTGTAAATATATATAATTAGAGATAAATTAGAAAACTTACGAGAAAGAATGTTTAGCTTTATTTGATCATTCAATTTTTGACCGATCGCTCAAATGACAGCTGTATATGCAATAATAAGATATCCTCAAACACAACAAAGTGGATTTTCCTTATGCAGATTTATGATATAGTGACTAATTTGACATAAAAATAAAAACATATTTTTTTATTTAAAAAATATTGCAAAAAAAAATAAATTCATTTTTGGGATTTTTTTTAATAATTATAAAAAAGAAAACGTATATTTTTCTTGTATTTCCAAAATAATTACAAAAAAATAAATATAAATTTTTTGTATTTCTTAAATAATTAAAAAAAAATGAATCACATTTTTTTGGTATTTTTTTAATAGTTACAAAAAATTAAACTGATATTTTTTGTATTTTTTTAAAATTAAACAAAAAATTAACTTATATATTTTGTATTTCTTAAATAATTACAAGAAAATAAACTCATATTTTATATACAATTCTTAAATAATCAAAAAAAAGTAAACTCATATTTTTTGTATTTTTTAAACAATTACAAAAAAGTAAACTCATATTTTTTGAATTTTTTAAACAATTCCAAAAATAAAACTTACATTTTTTTCATTTTTCAAAATAGTTCATTCCAAAAGATCTTGCTTTTTGTATATATTTTAATTGTTCAAATTGTCACTTGACTAACTTTAAATACTTCAAGGCCTACTATGAATACTTGACTGCGTTGCAGATTTCATGAAGAATTTAAAATACCCTCTAATAAATAAAAGAACTGAAAAACTTACCAAAAGCGCCGTGTCGCATATTAATGTTATCCGAATGCACAACAGTTGTGTTGTGCCAAAATGTAACCAGGTTAAATTCAGTGAGACGCATATCAGGATCAAAAGATATGGGCGTGTGAGCCTCCCACTCCAGCAGCAAGTCAGAGGTATTATACATCCCTAAAAATAAATAATTACATACATAATGCTGATTCATTCAATCACAAAATATTTTGCTAGACTTACAGCTCTCCAGGATCATTGAGCAATATTGCTGATCGAAGGGAAACTTCTTAAAGTTCATCCAGCAATAGAGCGATGCCTGCAGTCTTGTGGAGATGATCACGTTGCCGTCGCGTGAAATGGAGGTGAGCACATCCTTCTCATCGGTGCCCAAGATGCTCGACTCTCGCTCGTTGGCAAAGAATATGTGTGGCAGCCAGAGACGTTCACTCAAATGCTTCTGACCCAAAATCGTCTCCCTGCGCTCGGGCGCAAAGTCCCTGTAGGCCAGACGCTTGTCCTGAAAGCTGAGCTGCAGCAATGCGTGTGTTTTGAATTGCAACAGATCCGAGTTGAGATTCTGCAACAGGTAGACATAGATGCGTGTCTTCACCACAATGGGCAGACGTCGACCCGTCGAATCGTATTCGATGGGTCGCTCCAGGCGATCGTAGCGACAGACGTGGGTCATCCTCTGGATGAGCTCCGTGTACTGCAGACTGCCCGCGTTGGCCAGCGAGGGACAGTTCTCGTCCACGTTCGTGTCATTGATAGCGCTGCAATGATAACGATAACGACAACGTTGCGTATGAGTAATATGTGAAATATGTGAATATGTGAAATATCATATGAGTAAAGGCTGATAAAAAGGATACTTATGAGAAAAAGACAAATCACTTTGAAACTGATTAAATTGTGGCGATATATTTTTAAAAATATTATGTTTGGTTTTTAAAATATTTACAAAGCAATTATTAAAATTATAGATAAATAAATTCGTAATTTTTATAAATATAATGGTGGCTTATTGCTGCTGCAATAACAAAGTTACGGTTATTGTCGTAAAAGAAAATTATAAATTATTGCTGTTCAGGGGATTAGCAAAGAAGCATTGAACTGATGCTTATCAGTTGTCAAAAGTATTTACACACATTTAATTAGCGTCAAAATTATTTACACAAGACTTGTTTAATTCTTTTCTTGTTAAATATTCAATTGAAACAAAATATTTTATAGCTACATATATGTAAAATTAAGTATACGATGCGGATAAGTAATTTGTGTCGGAAAATACGATAAAAAGGACAAAGGAGCGAAAAAGCAAACAAATTTGAAACTAATTACTTTTTGGAGAAAATAATTTATCAATCAAAATTATCAAAAATTATTTTAAATATTGTTGTTCTATTCCTAAAAATATTAAAATAATATATATTAATATATGAACCTGAATCTTTTATAAATATATGTAATATTAAGTATACATTGCGAATAAGCAATGTGTGGCAAAAAATACTGATGAAAAATTTTTTTTATTTAATTTTACTATAGGTCTTTAAGGTACTTAGATCAACAAAAACAAAAAAAAAATATAGAGATAAATATAAAAAAAAATATATTTTATTTATTTTTGTCAAAGCAATTGTTTACCCAAAAATATACCTAAAATTATTAGACACACAGGGCGTATGAGTAACGTGCGGTTTACAAATATCAAATTGTGGATTTTTCTAGAATGCAACACACTAAAGGAAAGAGTTTTTTATTTGCTATATTATATTATTATATTAATATTTATATTCGAGCTTAGTTGGTGTGTTAATAATGATATTACTACCTTATGTAACGTATGAATTAGATATGCGCCCCATAGAAAATCCACTTAAAAATGTGATATAATTTACATTTTTAAAGCGAGTGCGGCATTTCAGCCAACGCTGCGTATGAGTAATATAAGAAAATTAAAAAAAAAATTGTTTAATAGCAGTTAATTCATATTTAAATGCAGCTGGCAATAAGCTGGAGCACGTTCCCACTTCCCAATTCATAAGATGCATAAGATTTTCTAATGCAAGCAAAAAGTTCAACTTCAAATTTTAATGAGCGTAGACTTTCTTAGATTAGCAACTGGTATATATTTGTTTTACGGTACATTTACAGTCAATTATGAAAGTATTTGTGCATCAGCTGAGTTGCGAAAAGTGTAAGAGACTGGGGATGCAGCTGTGCAAGCTCATTTGGAACTAAGCCGAGAGAGATATTTGCCAACTCTGCTCTATTATTGATTATAATTATGAATAATAATATTATTTATTTACGTAGTGTATTGTATTGTGCGACAACAGCAGCAGCAGCAGTAGTAAACAAATGAGCAAACAAACCAATTCAATTAGTGCACTTGGCCTGATCCCTAACCAGAAATCCATAAATAAACCGAGCTCCGTTGACTACATTTCTGGTTTTGTTTTCAAATATTTACCTATTGACATTGCATTTAACTGCCAGATAATAATAATTTTAATTTTCTAACCTTATGAAAAGCCCGAAAGTCGGCAATTTGTGCCGCCTTCAAATTATGGAAATAATTCGAACGGGCGTCGGCGGCGTATACTTAATAACCTGATTCGCACGAGAAATGTATGTTGATATATTTCTAGATTTCATGATAAAATTTGTTTCACCTTATCAGCTGTTGCAACAAAGTGAATCTTCTACCTATATTTTATTTATACAAAATTGATAAACCTTTTGGAGTTTATCACAAAAATACGTGTACAAGGAAATGCGTTTGGTTACATCTTGTTGCCACAATTTCCTTATCAGTTTTATCAGTTGTGTAACAGTTACAGTATAAAACATTAACTGTATATTTTAAAGCAAAATCAAATACACTAAAAATTATTGCCAGCTATTTTTGGTATCCAAGAAGAGGGAAAAATATCACGAAATGTTTTATCAGTCGCAATTTTGTTTTTGTTTTCTTGTGCTGCTGCTCTTTGTGCTTTTTGCCCAATTTTGTAAATGCCCAAAAAGAAATTAAAAATTTTAATCATTATCAGCAATTTCTTTGTGCCAGAGAGACAAAACAGAGTCGAGTTGATGAATGGAAAATCAAATATAATATGCAATTGAATACTATTAAAATTTAAATATTACCTGATTTCTGTTTGCAGTAAGCCGCATATAACTATTACTAATAATACTTTGCTTGTGTGCACCAAATTTAAATACTTCATTTTGTTGAAACACTTTTTAACTGGTTTAATTTGTGTGTGTGGCATTTAATTTGTTAATTAATGCGTTAAGTTTTCACCGAGTGCTCATGTTTTTGAATACACTCAAACACTTTTTATGTCACACGCTCGATTTGCGTTCAAACTTTTATCCTCGAATCGATTAGATTTCAGTTTTAGATGTGCATTCACTTTGCCGATTTATATTTCATTTAATTTAGTAACAATTTAAATAGTTTTGTGTGTTTATATTTTATTTTATTTTTATTGTATTTTGTTTTTAACGAGGACTGTTGCTTCTCGTTGTCGTTGGCGCTTTGAGCTCGCGTCGCGTTTGCGCCTCGCAGAAATACCTGAACTCGCACTCTCTATCAACCTGTCCGCGCTGACGCTGACTGCGACGTCGCGACGTCTGCCTCTGCCTCTGCCACTGGCTCTGCCGACGACGACGATGCCTCAAAGAACACTGAGCCAAAAAACACTGAGCAACACTGAGTAGCGGCAGAAACTGTAACCAACTATTTAGTTGTTGTCGCATTCGTTGCCAAAATACAAAAAGTATTGTTCGTATTTTGCTGATAAGCTAAACAGCAACAACAACAACAGCAAGAGTGATAACAACAAACACACGTCGGCTTTTGAAGGTGTTTTAATGTTTCAGTTGTTCAGTTTCTCAGTGCGTCGGTGTTGGCAGTTGAACAGCGAAAAGGCGACAGCGCAGGGTCGCTGGAGATCGCCTCTCTTTATAATAACTGGCCACAGCATCAGCAGCTGCAGCTGCAGACAAAAGCAACGACTATTAGATACCCTATGACCACGAAATTCTAACTTAATAAGCGTAAAATTTAGCTAACAAAACTTAGGTGTAATTTGCTTTTTTCTTAGACAAACTTTTACACTTTATCTATTTATTCATTTATATATTTATTTATTTATTTATTTATTTATTCATTTACTTAGTTAAATTAAATTAACTAACTTAGTATGATATATAATAAATATGAATTATGTTTATGAAAATTTAAATTTAAGCAAAAGGAATAAAAAAGAAATTTAAAACTAAAAGTTTAAAAGACTGGGAATTTTTATAAAAAAAATTTAAATCTTGAAAATCGCATTAGTATAATCGTATGAGTAGTTTTGTAACATTGCTTATCATTTATGTAAATATAGAAACTTTGTTATTTTTATAATGCTTATCTCAGAAATAAAGTTGTTAATTGATACCAAAAATTTTTATTGGAACAAATTTATCCAATTACGACAAAGACAAGGAAATATATAGTAATTTAGAATTAATTCTAGGCTACAATAAAATAAATAATTTTATTTATTTTTATACTTATGAAAACCAAAGAAAATTCTATGTAAAATTCTTAAAATATTTTTAATGCTTGCATATATTTAAAATCTGTAATTATGCGACAATCACTTAATGTTTTAGATCAGTGGTCGGCACCAACACATTCATATGTTTGCATTGCGTTAGTGTGCATTTATGTTCGCCTAACAGCGACGTAACAGAAACAAATCGCAGCAGCGACGCATACGTGAGCGTATTATTATTTTTCACATATAAATAACTTTTAATACTAACATACTTAATTACATATATTTCTGATTTTTAAAAACATTTTATAGCTAAATCTTCTCCCCAATTGCTACAAACATTACTACAATTTTAATTGACCCTCATTGTTTAGTACATAAATTCGCAACAGTGTTGACTCTTAAATGGCATATATAATGTGAATAATAAAACTGTAAGCCAGACTTACTTATCGGAAGTATTACATACAACTGGCTGCTGTAACCGGTATCCAAAGACTAGGGAATGCGTTTGTAAAAACAACAACAACAGCAACAACAACATGAAAATAGAACGAAGTCGAATAAAAAATAGATATAAATAAATAAATGCACATCAACAATTATGAATGTGCAAATGGATGCAGAATTTCTTGTTCACAGCATTAACATATGTCTAAAAGAGACAAGAGAGGGGGGATAGAATGTGTATGTGTGTGTTGAGTGTGTGTGCTCAGGTGTGTTTAAGCCAATAATAATTAAGCGATTGCCGTTTGCTTCAGTTTGTAATATGTATTTGCCCAAGGCACACGCTCCGATCGATCGATCGATCGATTGTTTAAACAAATGCACTCACAGAATCCGAATCCGAATTCGCACATGATTTAAGCAAATTAATTATGAAGTACAGCATATAAATAATTATATAACATGTTCATGACAACATTCGATTTGTGGTTCAATAAACTGTCAAGCTTTGAAAACTGTTTAATTCTTATCAGCTTGCAATTATGATGAACAATCATTGATTATTGATGATAATGTGACATCCATTGATTTAATGGTTGAACAAACTTTTCAGCTCGCGAAGGGAATTATGCTTAAAGGTCGTAACAAACACAACAATAGCAACAATAAAAACAACAATAAATTTAAACAACAAATAAAAGCAGCGAACGTGACATAGAGAAATGTGTGACAATAATTGGCAACAACAAATAAATGAGTTAATAACATTACCTATTGATCAATTGAAACAAAGTTGCGATTCCGATTTGACGGTAGCTAAAAAGCCCTCAGCTCTCAGATCATGCCTTGTTTGAATAATTGAGTGCCGATTTTATACCCTGTAATTGTAGTTAGAGGGGTAGTTAAGTTGGCAAATTAAAAAAAAATGTTTAGTGGCATTTTTTCTATAGTTTCAATTAATAAATATTTCTTATTTTGACAATATTATTTTCTATTTTACTTAAATCTTAAATTTTACCAGGCAAATAATATTAGTTAAGTATGTAAGTATTTATTTTAATTTATAAATACATTCTTAATTTAATTTAAAATAAATATGTAGAATTCTTTAATAAAGTTTATGTTTTTTAATAAGTTTATTTTCATACATTTCACCTCAACATTTTTTTTTTGTTTGTTAACTGATTGAAATGTAAGCTTTCTACAGGGTATCTGCGCAGCTAAGCATGTTCTTTGAAATCGTGATTTAGATTTCAGTGAATAATTATGATTAAATGAAAATGACTAAACGTATTGTTAATTGATTTTTAATTAATTACGACAGCTTCAGTTGAGATACAATCAAACAATTCAGAGAAGCTTGAGATTTTTATAATATTTAAACATATTCAAGCTTATAATGCCTTTGAGATGAGTCTGTTCTCAACACTTTTAGTTTAAATTTAGATTTATATAGAACTTAAAGAGCTTTATAATATTTAAACAAATTCAAGTCTGTTTTCCACACTTTTAATTTAATTGAAACCATCAAATGCGCGTCAATTAGATAAGATTTAAAACTCAAATAGTAGCCAAAATCTGCTCGTTTATTTAAGGATAATTAACTTGTTTATCAGCTCTTGAAGCTGTCAGCATAAACTGTAGATTTGCCCAAGTTAAAAACACGTTTCTTTCTATGTGTCTATAAATAAACACAGTTAGAATTATATGTATGTCAATTCAGAATACTTGAACCGGATATTTGCTTTGGAAATTCATAAAAACTAAAGTATTTTATTGAACTTTGGAACTGCGTCAATTTACATGTTGACCAAGTTAAGGGAATTTCAGACGTATTTATTTATTTGTTGTTGTTGTTCTTATCAATACGAGTACTTTAATTAAATAACTCTCGAGCAGCTCTCTGATAAACTAAACAAGAAAGCATTTTTAATTAATGCTCGTCTGTATGTCAAATAAACAAATTGCTTTGTTTTATTATTATTATATTATCAGACGCTTACTTTCTACTGTCATCATCCAAAAGAAATTGTGCTCAACAGCTACACGAGTATGAATGTGTGTGTGTGTGTGTGTGTGTGTGTGTTGGTGTGTGTGTGTATGTGTGTGTGTATGGAATGTATGCTCATACAACATTTGCTCTCCTTGTGGCCTCGAGATCGCAACGAGGTGTTGCTTGTTGTGTATCGTTGGGTTCGAAGGCGGCGACGCACAACACGGCGTATGCGTGTTTTTTTTTGTTTTTTTTTTCGCCCATTTAGAGGTTAAGCATTTATTTATTTGCATTTTTTATGGGTCGCCGAAAATGTGATTTCATATTTGTGCTGGCCAAATATTGACTTTTTACTGTTGAGCCAACAAGCAACCATACAAGTTAATGAAAAACCGTTTAAACACGTGATATAATTCGATGCATAACGGGAGCTTTGTACTTTTGCCGACAGACAGAGAAAGAATGAAAGACAGAGACAGATAGAAAGATAAAGAGAGAGAAAGATGCTGCTGATGCCATATTTGGTATACTTTGTATCAGAGCTGGTACATCTTTTGTTTATTTGGCAGTTAAAATTAGTTTAAAATGAAAAGTAATAAAAATAAAACATGGGTAGAAATAGAAAACAATTTGCAAAATAAAATAAACATACAGCTAACATTGAAAATTCATTTTTTTTTGTTCGTGCTTTAAGCCGAAGTATAATAAAATAATTTGTTAAATTCAATTTTCTATTTTATAAATTTAATATAAATAGCTCTATACAATTTTAATTTAAAAAAAATATGTATATATTTTCAGGCCTGTTCCGGTTTTCACTTTTTACTTTCTAGCATTTAGTGATATGCAATTATTCACTTTGAATTTAGATTAAGTGTTTGAAAATGATCGTTTTTTACCTTATCGGACTTAAATTATTTAACTCAAAGTGATATAAATCCGCTGAATATAGCCGAAATGGTATTAGAGCAGGTGAAAGAATTTCAACTCCGACAAATCTTGTAGAAGATAAAATTCGGAACAGGCCTGAATATACTTTATTTGAAAACCCTTAAAAAAAACCCTATTTTATTCTCATTTAATGTAACCATAGATCATTTTCGTGTTTTTTTTTTTAATTGTTTTGCTATTTAGAATTTCTTTAATTTAAATACATTTTTTAAATCTATTTTATTTTCGTTTATATTTATATTGTTTTGTCGACTGCTTTTAGCTTGACATTAAATAAGTAAATAAATACAAAAAAAATAAATAAAAAGTGGCAAGCGTGTCTGTAGCAATATCTTAATAAATATTATCTTTGCCATAGCATGAGTCACAGACACCCCGCTGCTTTTTGGCTAGGGTGTGCCATATTCTGTGGGGTAGAGAATGAAGTAATAAATTTTTTATCTGACAACGTGACAAGATGATGATGATGACAACTTTTCGGGCAGACAGTTACTTGTGTTTGGTGGTCCGCTTAACTGGGCCAATAAAACGAAAGCGAGACAAAAACAGAGAAAAAAGGAAAAAACGTTTAATTAATTAAAAGTGATTGCACTCTGGCTAAGCAAATATTTAAAAGGTAGGGGATATACCCAATTGTGAATGGGCAAATATCATAAATAGACATGACAAATACTTGAAATTAATAATAAAATTCATATTTTGCCGAGCCGTCGCGACGTCCGTCAAAAAATTGATAATCAAATCAAATCAAATCAAAATTTCAAGTCATTTCAATTCAAGTCAATTGATTGCGGCTAAAATTAAAAGCATGACAGTTACAGCAATTGCTACTAACAATTGTCCTAAGTGGTTTATCTCTCTCTCTCTCTGTCTATATCGGGCAACACTCGAGTGCTCTACAATTAGGGATACTAGAGTGTGTCCAGAGTTCCACAGTCAGAGTCAACAGTTGACGGCTCTCTTATCAGTGTGACGTCTGTTCGCATATGTAAGACTATATTTATATTCATATTTGTATTTATATCTGTATCTGTGTATATTATTTTTGTTAGCATTGCTTTATTTAACTTTCTTCAGGCCAGCCATTTTTTTTTTATAATGTGTGATATTTAAACGTGTCGTGTGTGCGACTATCGGGCGTATGCGTAATATCTTGCACTGGTCCAAATCTGTTCACAAACAGTTACAAATTTATAATCTAATGTTTATAAAATGTCAACTGGTCGACAACCTTCATCTACATCTTCATCCTCTCTCGCTTTACAGCTCAATCAATGACTCAGTTCTCAGTCCCGTTTGATGACAATGCGACATAATGTGCGACGTTTCAAGCAACCTGCCGCAATATTTTTTATAAGCATTATCACAGCAGCAAAGTCTCTTCTCTCTATTCTAGCTTGTTTAACAACAGTCTGTCATTTTATACTGATAAACATAATAATTATATCTTGTTATCGAGCATTGATGCTCGCACTTCCTGTGTTGCCGCTTTTCATAAATATTCATGAAAATTGGCAACGTTGCAATGTGTATTTAAAGTTGCTTTTCGTGGGAATATCAGAGTCAACTTTTTACTCTAGAAATAATTTAATTGCTTGCACTTTGTGATAAATAAATATTCATGTAAATTGACAACATTGTGTACTGTATTCAATAATCCTTTTCTGTGAAATTGCATTTAACTTTTTTTGTAAGAAAAGATTTATAGTTGCTATAAAAATTATTTGCCAACAGTATGAACCATCTAATTGCTCTGCTTATGAGTCAATTTATTCTAAGAGGGTTTTACCCATTGCCACATTTATCTTCTAACGCATTTTATCAAATTTAAAGCAAAGAATGGTAATTCCCACATATCAAGGTGTGAAAATTGACAACGCCGCTTTTATTAATGATATCTGCACTCTATTTAAAAAATAGTATTTATTCGATTTATGTTTATGTTTAAAATAAAAAACTATTTTATTTATTTATTTATTTATTCCAATGGTAGTTTAACCATTTATCATTTAATTACATTTTTTAATTGTCATGCTAGCTAGCATATTTTTACTTCTTGGTCAAATACAGTGAACCACAAATGTCTTCATACAGCATAAATTAGTAAAATTTGCGTATAATTAAGATGTTTTGATGAGGTTTTCTTATATTAATCTTTTATACAATTAAATCCCGATATAAAGATGAAAAAATTTGTTTAACCCATTAAGTGCCCATCGAAAATTTTAAATTTAAAAAAAGTCAATTTTTCAACGATTTTTTCCAAAAAATATTTTGATGCAGAAAAATTCTTCAAACAATTCTAAGAGTGAATGAAAAAGCCACTTTTTGTGTGAAAAGTAGGGAAAAGGGGTTAAAATCGTCATTTTTGGGATTTTCAAAATATTATAAAAAATACTAGCAAAAATATTTTTGGAAACATTTTTTTTGCATTCACTCTTAGAATTGTTTGAAGAATTTTTCTGCATCAAAATATTTTTTGGAAAAAATCGAGGAAAAAAGTTAAAAAATTGACTTTTTTTTAATTTAAAATTTTCGATGGGCACTTAATGGGTTAAACAAATTTTTTCATCTTTTTATCGGGATTTAATTGTATAAAAGATTAATATAAGAAAACCTCATCAAAACATCTTTATTATACGCAAATTTGACTAATTTATGCTGTATGAAGACATTAGTGGTTCACTGTATGCGCTTAAAGCCAAATTTACTTTGTCTGTGCTATAAATAAAAGCTTGTGACATGTTTTGATTGTTGTTTGAGATGATGCGAAGTGTTTTGTTTAAATAAAACGAGCTATCCATGATTTATAAACTGAAATGATCTATAGAGGAAGAGATTGTACATTTGCTTAAGTTTCAATTAAATAACGCTAAATAAGTTTTTCCAGGCGACTTTCACGCTTAAGACATAATTGTAGTTTATTGCTATCATTGAAATCTTTTCACATTGAGAGGAGGTAAAATAATTAATTATAAGCAGCTGCTGCTCTCGACATTTTTTTTGTTGACAACCACAGCCCCCGACAGTAAGGGGGCGTGGCACATAAACATAGTATTCAATAGAACTAACTATGAGCTAACATGAAGACAGCCTTCAATTGAATATACAGTACAGTATGGTAATTAATTTGACAAAGAAAATAAATATTAATATTTTGAAGTGAACTGAAAAACAAAAGTGTATATAATACAATAAGAAAATTAATAAATTTTTTTTGCACTATTTTTTCTTTGTCAAAATAACTACTTGACCCACTGTAAGTTTATCTACTTCGTCGTCTCCTTTGCGCCTCCAGCGGCGATCGCTGGCGATTTGGCAAACTCTTCGAATGTGTCTTTCACCTTCTTTATGCCTCGTCCCGCATAGCATGGCAGCATGTGCACAAAGCGGAATGAGTTTTTCACGCCCTCGTTGTAGTAGTGTTTGGCCAGGAAGCGCATCTCTCCAGCCCTGGGCAGCTTGGGCACTTCAAAGGGCAGTTTTTTCTGCGCCTGCTGCACATACGGACAGAGCTGGGACTTTACATTGTTGTACAGCTTATCCGTTTCCTCCGCATTGCCCCAGACGCCAGCTTTGCGGGTGTAATACACAGTTCCGGCCAACAGACCGCCGCGTACCAATAATCTAACAAATATAAATACAAATGTTAAGGTTACGTAATTTTTGTTTGGTCAAATTCGCCTGAAACTTACCCAATTACCATATTGTTTCGTTTGCTTATAGGCTACGGAAGGGGAAGCGTGTTCAGTGGATGGTAATCCAAACTTTGGCAAGTCTGGTCGTTGGTCGTTAATTGTTATTAACTAAAAATCCGCACAAAGTGTGTGGAAAAACAACAACTGTGTTAGTGATGCAAAAAAACATTGCGCTTAACAGCGCGCTGTTAGCTAACAGAATTGCTCCACAGCTAACGAAACTACTCCACACACTTAACGAAACTGCATGCAGTCGTTTAACGAAATCCAATCAATTTAAATTAAAATTTTGTAATTTAAACACTTTTCGAATTTTAACACACATATAATTCCTTTTATTAATATAAATATTGTTTGCATTGCTAATGGATATGGATGTCTCATGCAATAAACAGTAATATAAAACTCTTTGCACATCAATAATGAGCACATTTAACATTTGTTGGGTTTATCTGATTTTCAATTATCATCATAAGTACAAATTTCTTCATATTTTGTTTTTAATTTCAGTGACAATACCTGATTGCACTAAATTTAGTTTAATAGGTTTTTTGGTTTTTTCGTTCAACACATTTATAAGAAACATGGATTAAGAAACATTTCTCTCGGTTTTATAAATTAACACTCAGATATAAAATACATATTTATGTGTATAATTCTTTATATGATTATCAATATTTTTTCTTTTGCCTTTTGTGAACTTATTATTTATAAATATTTCATTTGTTTGTTGAAAGATATAGAATAGCTAAGTTTTGAGTTGTTTTAAGTATAAACATAATATTGGAATTGTGACACTCTCTATAAATAATTTTCAGTTTCGTATTGCTTTTCATTGTATTTGAACAAAATTGACATATATAATTAATTAAACTCACAATCCATCAAATCTATTATAATATTAAGAACATCAGTCTTCGCTTGTAAGCTGATTGTATTAATTTTTCTTTTTATTATACAGTTTGATAATGTACTTTGAAAAGAGTTTTGAAAAGGTTTTAAGTTGAAAATTGGAATTAGAGAGCACTTAATTGTTAAAAGCTCGCTTTAATATTTTTCAAAAAAATTATAGAATTTGATTGCTATTATTTGTTTTTAGTGTTAACAACAATTAAACTTTTGAACGATAGGAAGACTACGTTTTTGAAACACATAAATATTTGAAATAGTTGTCGTTTTTTTTTCAATACATCGATTAATGCCTAGGGCAACACAGTTAACGATTTTGAGAAGTAAATAGATTTTGAGATCGTATCTAGACGGTATACTATATATATATATATATATATTCTATATACTTTGTAAACCTAAATTCAAATTCGGTGTACCAATTCTGCAAGTTTTTGAATACGGTATAATATGCTTAGTTGCACGCATACTATGAAAATAATTTAATTTGGATTTAGAATGTATTTAAGGGCCAAACAATAGTAAAAATTGACATTCCGCTTGGAAATCGGATTAGTTTGAGAAAGTTATGCAAGTTAAAAATCTGGTAATTGCACAATTCAAGCATTTCATCATTTCAAATAACAAATTTTTAAGTTAACAAATAAATAAAATTAAGAAATAGAGCTCATCACTCTACGAATGAATTTTTGCTAACAAATAAATAAAATTAAGAAATAAAAACTATAATTATGTGTGTTAATTAAACATTTGAGCACTGTAGTTCCATCTATGTTAAAGTAACTGTCGTTGGCATTTGGTTACTAAATATTCCATACACTCGTCTTATCTACAGGGTATTTAGACTTCTTCCTTAACCACTTCTTTTACCACTTCCTCTTGCTTCTTTGGCGTAGTTGCTGGCTCCGTTCTGGGAGGATCCTCTATATCTACAGAGTTCTCTCGCTCCGTTATATCCGGCATTTTAAGTGAAAAACTGCTCAACTTACGCTCGGCAGAGCCTAGAGAACTTTGGGAGTCCGCTTTGAGCAGAGTGGAGCGACGTTCGTTGATGACCCTCAGGGAGTCGTACATGTGATCATCAGCACTTGTGGAGCTCGCACCGCGCTCCAGGGAGCGTATGTAGAACACAGAGTCATCCCGCTCGTTGGCTATGCCCGGCTTGGGTCTGTAGAACTGCCTGGAACTGTTGCTTCTGTACAGCGTGCTAGACTGTTAAAAAAAATATTGGGTTGTGTTTTTAGATATTTGTGCTTTAACTTTCGAAATACCAAATATCATAATATAATTAGCTATAAAATATTTTGATTTAAATGAAAACATAATAAAATGTCGAAATTATTATGAATTCAGTAAAAGCTAAAAGAAATTTAAAATTAAAAATTTAATCAAGTTAGAATTCTCAATCGGTTCTCAAGTAATCAAAACTGTAAAAAGATATCTTCATAAATGGTGAAACGAAATTACCATTTTTTTATAGACTCAACTTTTCATGGGAAATACTTTATTTTCAATTTTAAAAATAAAAAAAACAGGAATAGGAAATACCAAAATAAACTAAAATTAGCTTGTGTATATTTTCAAGAGAAAACAAATGTATAAAACAAAACACAAAAAGCTTTAAAAAATACCAAACAAAAGCTAGATTTAAGTTGTGTAAATTTTTTAGAGAAAAAATAAAAATACCAAAAAGTAACTAAATTTAAGCTTTTGTAAAGTAAATACATAGAGCTCAAAAATACCAAAAAACCAAAAAAAAGTTTTGCATTTTTTATAAAAAAAATCTCAAAATATTCAAAAAAGATACCAAAAAATATTCAAATAAATTTGTGTTTACTAGACTTAACTCTTCATAGGTTATACTCTGTTTTTCCAATTTAAAAAAAAAAAATACCAAAAGCATTAAGAAATACCAAAAAAGCTAGAGCAAGCTCAAAAAATAGAAATACAAATACAAAAAAAAGAACTAAACTTTACTTTTTTTAAGTAATTACAAGAAGCTAAAAAAAATACCAAAGAAAATACTACAAAGAAATAATAAACAAACTCTAATAAAAATACAAAATGTACATAAAAAATACAAAAAATAATACCAAAAAAAAATATACAAAAATAAATAAATAAATTTTTGTATTTTTATAAAAAAAAATCCTCAAAAAATATTGAAAACAATTCGCATTATCCATGTGCTGTGATTACCTTCTGCTGTTGTGGCAATTGAGGCTGATCTGCACTGCTGCCGAGTGGCAGGAAGTCGGGACGTGGTTTCCTCGGTGGCAGGCTGCTTGTGTTGTGCTCCAGCTTCGCCGTTATCTCGCTGCAGGAGACGTTGCACTCGGCGTTGACATGATGACGCTCATCGATTATTTCGATGCTCTCCTCCTCCACCGCCGGCTCCATGCTCGACTGTCCCGACAGTTGACGCACGGGCGGAGGCGGCTCCGAGCACACCGACAATTGGCTGCTGCTCAAGGACAAAGGACAAAAGGACAATTGCAGTGTGACAGTCAGTTAGTGAGTGAGCTTGTCAGTTTATATGTATGTGTACGAGTACGAGTATAATAATAGAATTTGAGTGCTTCACTTACCGGAACTCCTTCTCAACGGATGGCGTTGCCGAGGGACCGGAACTGTAGCGTTTCGGGGAGCGTAATATTGACTTGGGCATCACTTCCGGACTGTGCAGATCCACCTGCACCCGCCGCGAGTCAATGCTCGAGGTGCGACTCGCCACCGAGGCACAACGCGCCGTCCAGCGGCCGCTGTACGATGAGTCCGACATTGTCGAGTTTCTGCAAATACATTTAGGTCCAAATACGTCATTAGACCAAGTTCATTGAATTAAGTGAGTAGACATTGATTAAAGTTCATTACGAAGACAGAATAGATATCAAGTTAAATTGTTAGACAGACTTATAATTTTATATTTTCTCCTAAAAATTTAAGTTATTAATGCAATTAACCCAGGAAAACACTTTAATGTGCTTAGAAAGCTCAAAATGCAAAACTAAAATTGAAAACGTGCTTTTAAAGCTCCAAATGTTAAGAATTATTAATGTTTTAATGTTGCTTTGTATTTAAATGTGCTTTCAAAGCAAAGTGTGCAAATAATAATAAAAGTGGTGGGCTTTAATGAGCTTTGAAAGCTTAATAGGTAACTCTTAAATAAGTCTTCGATCTGAATAATAGTTTAAGATAAATAATTATAAAAAATATATATATTAAATGCTTGCTTTAATGTGCTTTCAAAGCTCAGAGTGTAGCTTTTAAGAACATTGTGTGCTTAAACTAAAACTAAAATCTTTAAATTATTTAATAGTAATAATAATAGCAGTAGCTTTAATGAGATTTCAAAGCTTAGTGGGTAAGTCTTAACTAAAGCCTAGATCTGAATAATAGTTAAAAATAAATATTAATAAAAAATATATGTATTAAGTATAATGTAATAACTGTAGAGTGCTTTTATGTGCTTTCAAAGCTCAGAGTGTAGCTTTTTAGAACATTGTGTGGTTTTAACGCTTAAACTAAAACTATAATCTTAATATTACTTAATATTAATTATAATAAAAGTATTAAGCTTTAATGAGCTTTCAAAGCTTAGTGGGTAACTCTTTACCAAATCTTAAGTCTGAGTAGTAGTTTAAGATAAATAATAATACAAAATAGGTATTTTAAAAACAGTGTAATGATTACAAAGGGCTTTAATGTGCTTTCAAAGCGCCTTGGCGTGTGTGTTTTAGTGCTGCAAACAGGTAAAACATGCAGTGTTGGTAAATAAATGAACGAAGGAAAGTATGACAGATTTTGAGCTGGTGTCATTTGGCAGTGCTGCGCCTGCCGCCTGTGCCGTACTTACCGCCTGTGCCCCAGCGGACTGCAACGCTCTCGATCCCGATCCCGATCTCTATCCCGATCTCGTTCTCTGTCCCGTTCCCGTGCAGCTGCTGCCTCCTCCTGTTCGATGGGCCGCTGACGTGAGAGCACGTGTCTCTTTGCGGTATCGGAGCGCTTGTTGCGCTCCGCGCGTTTCTCGCTGCCACTGTGGTGTGTGTGTGCCACGCCCCCGCTGGAGGCTGCGCCCATGCCGGCATCAAAGGACGAGGCGTGCCAATAAACACGACTCGCCGCTGCCGGCGGTTGCAGCAAGGTGCATGTGGCATATTCACGCGTGGCACGCTGTATCAGGCTGGAGGAGTTGCTAATGATGCGTGCACTGGAGGCACCACCAGCACCCCCTGAAATAACACCTCCCCCGGCACCAGCAGCGCCTGCAACTCCCGCTGAACGCGTGTTGCGCACGCGTCTCACGCTGCTGCTCGACATAATTTGTTGTTGTTGTTGTTTGCGTTGTTTGTGTTGCGAATGATGATGATGATGATGGTGATGATGATGACGATGATGATTATGATGACGTTTGCAGCACAATTGTTGTAGTTGTTGTTGGAATTCCAGCGTTGTATTGTTGTTGTTGTTGTTGTGCGACGAGAACAGATTGCATGGATTAGTGTCGTTGCAGGCAGATGGATTTGAATTTGAGTTTGAGTTTGAATTTTGTTGGTGGATGGTGGACAAATTGGGCACGGAACCGGTGAAGTGGTGGACAACAGCTGTGGGTGGACGACGCTGTTGTTGTGGCGAGAAGCGTGTGGATGCGCTAATGGATGACCGAATGCGAAAAAGCATGAGAGCGAGAGCGAGACAGACATATGTACACAGATCGAGAGAGAGTGAAAGAGAGAGAGAGAGAGAGCAAGAGAGCATGTATGAGCGAGAGTAAGCGAATTTTGAGAAAAATATGCACCAATTCGGTGAGTATTCCAAATTTACAGTATGCAATGCTTACGATTATGTGGGATCAAATGCAACAAATAAATATTTGACATAATCGTTACAGGGATGGACCACCCACAACTATCATCTCTAAGGAGACATTGGTGATACACTTTCCTCAACTGTCATCTCTAATGATATGTTATGGATGCACCTCATCACTCTACCATCACTAAGACAAGTGCTAGAGATGGACTCTCTCTCAGGCTGTCATCTCGCATACAAGGGAAACCCTCTTCTAATTGATATAAGGAATAGAAATTGAAGGGTGCGTTTCTAGTATTTAAAAACAAATGCAACTCTCTCTCTCTCTCTCTATGCTAAAAATGAACTCTTCATCTACCATCTCTAGTATTACAGATAAATTCTTCAATTGTCATCTCTTATGAATTTGCAGTAAATCAAAATTTCCCTATTTTCAACCCTTATACAGATTCCGATAGTCTCATTTATTCAACTGAGATCTCTAATCTTAGAGATGGACTTTCTAACAGCCTTCTTTAATATCCATGCTAAAGATTAACTGAGTCAACTATCATCTCTAATGAATTGCTTTAGCATCAAGTCTCTCATATTAGAGATGAGGCACTCCAACTGGCATCTCTACTTAAATTCTTGAGATGGATCTGCTTTAATTGCCTTTGCTAATATTAGATATCGACTCTGTAATTTACTCAAAGCTCATCTCTTATATCAGTGATGAAATCTGCAATTGTCATCGCAAATACTCATGCTAAGGATGTTTCTTTCTAAATAATCTTTCTCTCTCTCTCTTTTTAATCCAAATGTCATGCTGGAGATAAGCTATTCAACTTTAATTTCTAGTTAATGCTAATTTAGCTAATTTCTAATTTAATGCAATAGAATGAACTCTCTAATGAACGCTCTATATTATTTAATATGGGATATACAACTGTCATCTCTATTAATAAAGATGAAATTCTCTCATGCTAGAGGTGAAACTACTCATCTACCATCTCTATAAAAACGCTCATATCTAATATTAGGGATGACTCTCCCATAATAATTTCTTAACTTCTCTTATTATTTAGATATTGGTATATTCGCTTGATAAATACCTCAGTGACTTGGAGAACTTGATGAGCTCGGCTGTCAGGGCTTCTCGATCAAAGGGCTGTTGTTGCTGCTGTTGGTGTTCCCCTGTCGCACCTGCCACCGCCTGCAGCTGCTGATGCGCATCGCCAGGTGACGAGCGAAAGACGCCAAAGTGCTGATCCCAACGCGTCGACTGATACTGCGCACCTACAGAACAAAGCACAGGTGTATATAGTCTGGCAGTTTTTTCACACTTTGTTTTTATTAGCACAATTGCCAATAAGAACTATTATTACACTTCATTATTATTAAAGGTTGTAATGATTTTATCAAAAATTAAGCGAGCATTAAAAAAATTACCATTAATGAAAATCAAATTGAACTAACATTGAAAATAGTACTGGTAAAATATCGAGCCCTATTTGCGACAATAACGTATGCGCCAAAACGCAATTTTACAGGAGAGAGTTTTTTAGGTTTCGTTAAGTTGATTTCTTCGTGTCATTTGTCGCTTACGTTATTATTCACAGGTCAATATCTCCGTAAATATATAAAATAAAAATGTGATATTTTAGGTGCAGATGCGGGTGGTGTTTATAAACATATTGGCATAAAAAAAAAATTTTCGGAAAATGGCGCATACGTTATTGTCGCAAATAGGGCTCGATATAATGAAAATATATTTTATTAACATTTAATGAAGTACTGCTAATGAAAAGACTTTTAATTAAAATTACAAAATGAAAATAACAAATATTTTCCTTAATGAAATTTCGCTCATTAACATTGATAAAGTTCTTCTAATGAAAATAAATTTCATTAACATTAAAAAAAGTATTGCCAATGAAAAGACTTAATAACAATTACAAAATGAAAAGTTATAAATATTTTATGTTATGACATTAAATATTGTTAATGAAAACTTAATTTCATTAGCATTGATAATTATTTATATTATTAATAAAGTTCTTCTAATGAAAATAAATTTCATTAACCTTAAAAGAAGTACTGCTAAGGAAAAGACTTATAATTAAAAATACAAAATGAAAAGTAATAAAAACTTTTTGCTATGACATCAAATAATGTGAATGAAAACTTAATTCCATTGGCATTGATAATTATTTATATTATTTTAGAAAAGAGCTTATGGTATATTTATTAGTTATTTATGCTAAAGTTTTGATAAAACAGGAAAAAAGTGAGTTTAAATCTTAAAACGTCACAAATTTAGGGAATCTAATGAAATTAAGTGCTCATTATAATTATTTAATGCCAAGTAAATAAAAAATATAATTTAAAGTCATGCCTTAATCATTAAATATTTTAATGCCAAAAAATTGTAAATTAGACTTACCCATGCCACGCCTCTGGGAGGAGGAACTGCCCTGATTGCTGCCATGTCGAGCCGAGTTCTTGTTGCAGCTGCCGCCGCCGGCACGCAGACGAGCTGGAACGACTTTGGCGGCCGAGTCGCGTGCCTCGAAGGTCATCACACAGGAGGCGACGACAATGAAGCCGCCGAAGCCCATGACAATGGGACCGACATACGAGAAGTTGTTCAAATGGAAACCCTTCAGATCGTTCTTGACGCGCACCGTGACATTGCCGCGCAGCTCGGAGCCCATCGACAGGTGATCGGCGTAGTAGCCCAGGGTGGCCATGCCCGCGCCCACCAGCATCAGCGTGAGGCCCAGGATGAGGGCGCGACAGGCGTGCCAGAGGCACTTGGAGGACATCTTGCCACGCACCACCTGCACATTCCACGTGGCGCCCGAGGCGGGATGCGCCCGCCTCAGATTGCCCACCGAGTGCTTGCGTCGTGTGGTGCCGACACCACCGCTGCGACGTGACGGCATTACAACCACAACCACAACCACATGGACGTCGCAGTCGGATGCTCCTCCCTCTGTGCGGTATTTATAGACCAATCGCAATCACAATTCCGATTCCGATTCCAGTCACAATCCCAAGAGCTGCTCATCAACGTCGGATGCGCTGTGGAAAAAGTTGAATAAAAAAAGAGACGAACATTAGAAGACTTTGAATAATCAGTTGAATATGTATTCATAATTTACACTCGTAAATGCACAGATAGTTTAACTGTAAGGTACTCTATAATTCATTTGGAGCAAGCGGTTACAGTCGAGCGCACTCGACAGTAGAATACCCTGTGCCCAGGCACATAGAGTACCCTAATAAGTATTTTCAGTTCACACTTAACCGAAATTAGTATACATAATATTAGTAAATAAGATCATCCCAGATGTATATTATCTTGATATATCTCAAAGAACCAAAAAGGGTATCGTAGTGAATCATAATTTTTGACCGATTTGTGCTATGACACTTTATAATATAGCAGTAAAAATAAACTTGATTTGCGCATGGTATTAAGAAACCTACATAACAAATTTGAGGTCTCTAGCTCTTTGATTTTCGACCGATAATTGCTTTAACTTCTTGATAATATAGTAGTCCGATAAAAAACTAGAAATATACTTGATTTGACAGCCTGGTATTAAGAAACCTACATACCAAATTTGAAGTCTCTAGCTCTATGATTTTCGACCGATTGTTGTATTGACAGCTTTACATAATATAGTAGTCCGATACAAAAACTCAAAATAAACTTCAACTGCGCCTGGTATTATGTAACCTACATTCCAAATTTAAAGTCTCTACCTCTTTGATTTTCGACCGATTTTTGCTTTGACCGCTATATAATAAAGTAGTCCGATACAAAACTAAAACATAAATTTCAATCTGCATCAGGTATTAAGAAACCTACATACCAAATTTAAAGTCTCTAGCTCTTTTAGTGTCATAAGATTGACGTGTTTCTGCAACATGGACAGACAGACGAACAGTGCTAAATCGACCTCGGTTTTTGATACAAACTAAGATTTTATATATATCATTACTGCCACGCCTCCTTCTGCCTGTTGCATACAGTTGACAAAACCATTATACCCTTTTCTGCACATTTTTAATGGGCACAGGCTAGAATAAATGCATTTTAGCTCTTACTAATGAACCCTTTTCACCTAAATACCCTGTATAACATTTGAACTAAAATACTTATAGGAGTATAAATAATTGTATTTTAGATTTTACTTATAAACTAATATTTTTCGAATGCCCTGTAGAAATGGGAGTACAAAAATTTTAAACCATGTAGTAAATGCACATTTAGCTATTACTAATAAACAAAACTCTTCTTTACCTTAATACCCTGTCGAAATGTGAATAAAATACTTATAGGAGTATAATAAAATATATAATAAACTTATGCTTTTCACCTGAATACCCGTAAGAATAGCTTTTCCTTATAATCTAAACTTTTTTCACCTGAATACCCTATAGAAATGCGTATAAAAAATTAAAAAGAGTATACAAAATTTAATTTTAGCTTTTACTAATGATAGTTTTTCAATTGAATACCCTGTAGAAATGTGTTTATTGCTGTAACAAAAGGAAGCAAATGCGCTGTGAAACAATACGAGTAGTTAAGGACTTGCTGTCCGTCTGTCTCTCTGGCTGTCTATCTGTCTGCCCATCTGTCTATCTGTCTCTCTGTCTGTCTGTCTGTCGGAATAGGTTTGGTATTCATTCATCCACCTGTTGTTGTTTTGTGTATTGCACTAAGGTCATTCCAAGTATGAATTTGCCCGGGGCATGTTTAGACAGAGACTAGAACATGTAAAGCCAAGTAGTTGTTGTTATTCTTGTTGTTGTTTGTTGTGTGAACAATTAGTTGAACGACAACAGCAACAAACTTAGTGCCAAGAATAGCAACAAAAGCTCGAGACACTTGAGAGGAACCGCAGCAGGCAACGCATCCGCACAATTAGCAAGAAAACTCAGCACGAGAAGATGCTGAAGAGTGCGAAAGCAGGATGAAGGTGGATGGGTAGGGTGTAAGGGGTAGATGGTAAGGGGTAAGGGCGCAGGATACCAGCGGCTGACAGCTGAAGGATCTGATAACAAGCAGCTGCCGTGTGACATTTTTCTATACCCGTTACTTAAAAACTAAGTAAAAGGGTATATTGTGTTCGTTGCAATGTATGTAACAGGGAGAAGGAAGCATTTTCTGAGCGCTATCAAATATTATATATATTCTTGATCAGCATCAACAGCCGAGTCGATATAGCCATGTCCATCTGTCCATCCGTTAACTACTATTGTTAGCTATTATCCAACTAAATCGTAACAAGATCGGACAAATAGAAAGGTGGTAATGGCTGATTTAAGCTTTCAAGCAATGTAAGTGCCTAAAAGCATGCAATAAAAAATATTTTAAATTTATTTAAATAAGCAAGGGGTATCCTAAAGTTAGTGAGCTAAATTTTAGCCTTCTCCCACTTGTTTTCTTGCTCAAGCGATACAGAAACAGGTGTGCAAAAAGGAAGGAGAAAGATGGGCAACTTAGACTCTTATATTATTTATGTAACTACAACTACACACACACACACACACACACAGACACACTTATGCTAGAAACTCACACACTTGGCATAATTAATTACTTACGCGTCTCGAAATTTAATTGATATTTAATTTTTACTGCGCTTTAATTGCAGCTCATTTTCATTAGAATTTTCATATTAGGTGCAGATTTTCTGCTTTTTATTTGCTTTTAATTTTGTGTCGAGTTTTTATTCATTTTATTTTGATTTTCTTTTATACTTTTATGATTTTAGCTTAGCTTTTGTTTGACCTAAAACAACTTTGCACATACACACAAGCATTTGTGTATGTGTGTGTGTGTGTGAGTGTGTACGTGTGCGTGTGTTTGTGTGTGTGTATGTATGTGTGTATACTTTAGGTATTCATTAGCAGGCCTCAATTGTCCTTTGTCCATTGTCTTGATTGTAACAAAAAGCGAAGCACATCATCTTGATTGCTTTATGTGAAAAGCATTTTCCTGCCTTTGTCTGTCTTTATGTGTGTGTGTGTGTGTATACAAGAGGAAACTGGAAAAATCACTTCGAATTTTCACGTTTAACGCACTTTAAACTATTTGCAGCTGAACTTTATGTTCAAAACGTAGCACGATGGTCAACAACAGTCACAAATTTTATATAGACGAAGGACGTCTGCTCCCGACCAGCATCCAAGCGTTTCTGCTGATAAGGACACCAGTCACAACACTTACTAATGAGAGAGAGAGAGTGTGTGTGAGAGAGAATGAGAGCAAGTTAACGCTCTGTGCATTGAGTTTACTCTGGGGCATACAACGAAGAAGTGGCGCCATCTATGAACCATTTGACTGCTGCGCGCAAATTCAAATGCGTATAAGAGTTTATGTTTAGTAGAAGAGAGCAAGAGAGTGAATAGCAGAAGAGAGTTTAGTTCACTTATGAGACAGAAGTGGCGCCATCTACATGCCTTTTGATGCTCCAAGTAAAGTATAACACTTACTATTGTAACAGTATAACAGTCCTCGTCTTACTTACACTGTCGGTCAACGGATTAGGTTCACGATTCAGCCTCCGCGGATTTATTATTAACATAAAAATAAATAAAGTAAAGCAAGTTACAGCAAATAGTTTCAATATGACTTAATCCGAATACTCTGTTTAGTAGCCCTAAAGCGAAATACAATTTAATTGGAAGTGATGTATTGCTGTAGTTGTTATTTATTAAGGCTTTACACGAAAATGGGATAAGCTAATTGAGTATGAGTTTCTGTTAGCTTATAATGATGCTATATGAAACTGTCATACGTTGGCTTACAACTGACTAGAATATCACAATTTTAGAAGTTGACTTGACTAAATTTTTGCCAAAAAATATATACGTCACATATGGGCATTATCCAGGATAGAGAACGCGACATTCGTACGTCTTCGCATGCAAAAAAAAACATGGCCCTAATTAACATTTTCTATGGATGTTTTGTGTACGTATTCAATAGCATTTTATCGACACTTTCCTTATTATAGAAGTCAAGCTTTGATGACTTGTCGTGTTCAAATCATGTATAGAAAACGATGCATCGCAATGGAAGTCGTTTTTGACTTCATCTTGAAAAATGCAAAAGTCTATAAATGGTGAGTAAGTATTTTGTCAGCTCAAGATCTTATCATTATTATTGAAGAAAATCCCTAAAAATCCATTTTAAATAATACATTACTATCATGTAATTTATTTTACATGTAATTCATTAGTGATTTGTAATGCGGCATCGCGAACGTGACAAGATTTTTATTTAGTTTGTTCCTAATTATTTTTTTATTTTGGCAATTTACAGAAACTTAGCATAAAATATAGAACAAGTGAACTTAATTGCAGTATAAGAGTCTATCTGTTTAACCTATTGAATTTCTTCTAGCGTATCTTGCTGAACTAAATAACTTGAATACATACGCTGGCTTACAACTGTCAGAAGATGCAAAATTTTAGTCAGTTTGACGTTGGAAATGCCCAGATTAATAATTTGCAGAAATCATACAAAATATTAGAAAAAGTGATCTAAATAATATTTTAAGTTTGACTAGCTGAAAGACTGTTTATTTTGAAAGCAAAATCCACCCCAGCAACCCCTTAATCTGCACTGCTTAAACGACTTTTCGACCTAAAACAACCCCTAATAAAATTCGGAAATGCCGAAACTCAACAAAACTCAACGAAAAAAGCTTCGCTCGCTAAACATTTCCCCAGCTGAGAGCCGAGTGTGCAAACGAGGCAGAGATTTCGTTGTTTTGACGTGCTCGGCTCAGAGTCAACAACAATTCAAATTCAACAATCTACGGATTTTGGATGCCGTCAGAAGGACAGTCATAAACGAAGTGTAACGGCGTGTTGACGTTTCCCAAATGCGCAACGGTAGAACGAACTGAACCGAAACAGCCAAGAAATCTAATAACCATCTAACCATCTAACGTCTATTCAAACAGTCCTCGAGTTGAATTCAAACAAAACTTGCGTGCAAAAAAAAGCGAGAAATTATAAATATTTGAATTTCGTACTCGTCACGAAAAATGTTTCAGTTGTGAAAGAGAAATGCAAATTTGCTGACAAAAAAAAAATTATTATAAATAATATTCTAGTTGTCAAGTGAGAAATTTAAAAAGATTTTAAAGTGCTTTGAGAAAATCAAGGGCGTAGCTCTTTTACGGTTTAAAAAATATATATTGTGTGCTGCTAGTGAAATTGTATCTTCAAGATACTTAAACGCGTATGTTACTAGATACAAAAACCAAATGGAACTGAATTACGTTACACATACGCACTGTGTTCTTTTTTTTTCATTCGCTTTATGGCGTTAATTTACATTTTTATTTGCATTACAAATTCAGTTGCTGATTGAATGGACAGCTGCCTGATGTATGTTGACTTTTATAATCCAAATAAATCTGTATATAGGGAATATAGAGGATTCATTATGAATGCAACAAAATAACAAATGGGATTCTCTGTTTTCTTTTTTCTATTTTTTTTTGGTTGCCCCAGTAATGGCAAGCAAACATTGTACATAAATATTCGTACATGGGCGGTAATAAAAAGCTGCCAAAAAAGTAGTTTATGCAAAAGAGGTTTAGCTGTCATATTGAGCTGAACACATGTCTGTCTGTTGCACCTACATCCGTTATTTGGGGCACTAACAACAAAAAACAAAAAACCAACAAAACAAAACAAGGCAAGGCGAAATTTGTGTGTTGTCGAAGATTTAATACCCTGTCATAACGTGGCTATATAGTATATAATATAGCGTAGTTTTTTACATACAACATACAAAAAATGGTAGTCAGCTTGAAATATGGGTTTATGGGCTCGTAAATGTTTCCTGCAATGCGTGACTAAATTATTATAGCTTACGAAAGACTATAAAAGCCCCTACACATGTCAGCTGAAGATAGCTTTAACTGGGCTTTTATTAAATACGTCATAGATTTGTTAACAATTATTACAGATAATTGCAGGCTGAGCGCAACAATGCATTGCCTACTTTCAGGAGGCGCATTTATTAATTACACCAATTATAATTGCATACTCTTAAGCTGTGGCATATAAAAGGATTTGTTGGATTAAAAAAGCACGCATATTATTAGTAATTGAATAAAAAACGCGAATAATAATTGAAATTTAAAAAACATACCTTATTATTATATGGAAAAATAAAAGCAACCTAATTTATTATGGCATTTTCTTACGCTGTGGAATGTAAAGTTAACATTTAAATTAAAGAAAATTAATTTAAACGCATAATTAAATAACAAATGTAAATTTCAAATAAGCCTAATTAATTTGGTGACAGTGCACATAATTTGAAATACTAATGGGAAACTAAATAAAATACATAAATTATCCAAGGCATATAACAGTTTTCAAATAAAAATATGATTGCATACTTTTAGGCCGCGACAAATAAAAACTACACCAACGGAATTAATTTAATTGAAATGTGGACAATAAATAAATGTAAACAAATAGTTAAACTAAATATTTAATGCAATTAGCGACAGTGGGCATAATTGAAATGATAATGAGCAAACCAAATAAATGCAATTAAAAACGAAAATAACTAAACATCAATAGACCGCAATAGTACCAAACCAAAAAAAATAGAAAATAAATTAAACAAATATTAAAAACTAATAATAAAATATCGAACAAACAAGTGACAAGTGACTAGCGTGGTTGTGGATTGAATTGCTGAATAAACAAGCTCAATGCAGTTAGTGAAATGTGTTTTAGTTAAAGCAAATTCCAAGCAGGAATTCACAATTGCAAAATGCGTTTAAATGCAACAACAGCAGCAGCAACAACAACACGCATTAAAGCAACAACAACTGCAACAACAAAAACAACAACAAAAGCAAAAGCAAAAACCAAACAAACAACAACAACAAGGAGATTGACAACATTGCCTAAAATTGAATATTTTATATGCAATCTAATACAATTATTTGTAGTAACAACAACAATTATTTGTACTGCTCGTGCCATTAACAGTACATTGCTGCAGGCTCTGGCGGCCGAGGGCGTGGCCGAGGGGGGCGTGTCAGAGGGGGAGGGGAACATGGACGCGTTTAGCGGTCAATTTGATGATCCGTCGTCGTCGTCGTCGTCGTCGGACTTTGCCACAGCGGCAGCGGCGGCAGCATCATTTCAATTTTCAACGGCTGTGCCACACACACACACACATGCACACCAACTAGCACACGCACACACATAGCCGAGCACACACACACAGTCACACACACACACATACACACACACAAATGGAGTCGGCAACAACGTTACGTGTTAGTTACGGTAAGTGCCAAAGTATTAGTGTTGCCCAGTTTAGCTATTTAGCTAGATTTGGCAATATTTCAATTTTTGAAAGCAAGAAAATTTAAAAATTATGCTATAAGCTAGAAATAATTCACTACTGCTCGCTAGATAACTTGTGAAAATTTAATTTAGGCATACGAATAATTTAATTTGTACATTTGTTTAACACCTAAAAATCTTTTTATTGCTTTAAATATTATTTTAAAACTAAATTAAAATTTTTGAAAGCTGCAAAATTTTTTAAAAATTTATTAGCTAGAGATCCAGCAGTTCTAAAAAATTAATTTAATATCTTTTTAGATTTTCAGATAACTTCATATACCAAATAATAACAATAAATTCTTACTAAAAAGGTATTAAAGGCAAACATAAATAATATAAGACATATTTGGAAAATATATATCATAGTTTTCTACGACTAAAAATCTTTTAAGTGGTCAAATATTTATTTTTAAATTAATTTGGGAACCGTCAAATATAAAGATTATATTGATAAAGTTGTTGATATCGGTAAAATAGCGTTTTTATAATAGACAAGAAAAACTTAATGTAATTTTTACCAACCCACAAAATAAGTCTTCAAATTAGAAGCTATATACAAAAATAGACAATAGACAAAAAATTTTAGCTATTTCTAGCTATGCTTTTGTTGAATTTACCTATTATTACCCTTTTTACTATTCCCTTAAAATGAGTTTTAACATTATAAACTATATACAAAAATAAATGATAATCTTTACCATTTTTAACGACATTTTAGCTATTTCTAGCTATGTTTTTTTATAAAAGTAGCCACTTTAACCCCTAAAATTCCGTCAACACTGTAGCGTACCTCAATTGTGCGGTTATCTGACTGATAGAAGAATGTGAAATGTAATTGGGCAACGCCCACAGCCACGCCCACGCCCATTTGCCCATTTGCAGTACGTGCGGCCTTGAACTGACTTCCCAATAAGACAGCAAGACAGACAAAGTGAAGCACTTGCCAATTGGAATGCTTACCAAAACTTAAACCTCACGAAAAATTCCTTTAAAATTAAATTTTGTCAGCTTCCTTTTGCAATCCGTTTCGCGAATAAAAAACTTTATCCTTACCTTACTTTTTCAGTTAACTCGGAATTTTTTGCAAGGAATCCTTTTGTTGTACTGCTGCACAATCTGCGTAGTTTATAAAGAGGCGAACTTCGGAGAAATTAAAGAACTTTTTATGCAGAGTGTGTTAAACACAAGTAACAAATGCAAGAAATGCAAAAAATGAAATGAGATCATTGATGTGTGCCATGTTATTTATAGTCTCATTAATCTCAAGACATTTTTTGTTCGTTAAGCTGACGATATTTTTTTGCTTTCTTTTGGTTTGCAAGAGAAAATCGGTACAGCTTTAACCTTATACGAACACAGTTGACCCCCAAAAAGAACAGAAAAAAAGCCGAAAAACGTCCCGTCAATGTTGTTACTTTATTACAACGTATTAATCACAAGGCTGTTAGCAAAAGAAAAAAAGCAAAGGTCGAGGAATAAATACCCTAAACAGAGTGTAATAGTTTAATTAAAGTTGAATAAAAAGCAAAAAGTAAATTAAAAGTATTTCATATGGAGTATCAATCAAGTATGTTTCTTCTCTCATACCAAAGAAACAAGTATCTGTAAAATCTATATTTTCTATACTAGTCAATTGAAGGGTCCAAAGAAATTAATTTCCATATATATTTTAAACAAAATTCCTTGGGTTGAATCAAAAATTACTTGCAATATTTGCTCTACGTATTGACTAAGATTATTTCTTATAGATTTCCAATTTTTTTGTCTAATCAAATAACAAATTAATCAAATACTTGTAAGTAAATTATATAAATCTGATACCAAAGTAATTTCATTATAATCAATCTATTTTATTATATTTCCCATTTTCCATTTAATTAATACAAATTCTCTAAGGACAGTTTTAGTTTTTGTAGCATACTTTTATGTGCCTCAGAAAATTGAATTGTGTGCTTCCCTCAAAAGTATGCTATGAAATGTGCCATTGGCAAGGGTATAATAAGCTCGAGCGTGAACTGACACATATTTTTTGATGCTATGTAATGTAGAAGAATGTCCTTATGATTGTCAATGTCCTCAAACTCAATTTACTGTTGTCCTTTCATTATGCGACATAGATTCCAATGAAATCGATAATTCCTATGCCGTCGCGGGAGCAGCAGCTGCTGATGATGATGATGATAATGATGGTGATAATGATGATGATGAAGCTGCCGCTGCTGATGACGTTGAAACCGTCGCCGATGATTACGTCATTGCATTGGGACACAGACAAAATACAACGAATGAGCAAAATGACAGAGCAGCAGCGACAACAACAACAACGTTGGCTACAACAACAACAACAACAGCTGCGGCAGCATCCGAAAATGGAAGCCAACTAATGAATGCAAAAAAAACACAAGATTTATTATCCTTATCGCAGCTGAGTTCATACCAAACACAGAAGAACGCATCAAGTCTGAAAAATTCGAATGTGAATTCCAATTCCAACTCCAACTCGATTGGCGGCGCCTCATCTGGTGGCAACTTCCAGCAAATTGGCTCGCAACGCGTCAATGGCAATATCTCGCCATCATCTGCGTCACCAGCTCACAATTTTGGCTCAAGCGGTCAACAAGTTGCGGCTAACGGTAGTTCGATTATGGGACCCACCTCATCGACATCCTCGAATGTGCGCAACTCGGCTAAAAAGGTGGAGAGCAAATATGTACTGCCAAAGCAGCAGAAAACCGATGCGCCCATGCTGAACTACATCTTCGATACACATTCGGCGGCTAACAAACATCATCATCACGATCAAAGGTAAGTTTCTAAGTATAGACATTTTTCAATTCAATTTATCTATAAAATTTACATATTTAACTGAAATCTACTACTTTTTTTTAGTGTACTTACACTGATTAACAAAAAAGGCCGGCTTATAAAATTAGGAATAAATAAACTTTTGGAGAAAAAAAATATACACTAGTTTATAATTTTTAATTGAAACAATCAATAGTTTTTTCTTATTTTAAGAAATGGAATTAAAACAAAAGTTTCCCTCTCGAAACTAAACGTGTTCCCGACCATAAGATAGCCTTTACTTATTTAAATATATAAAAAAAAATTATGTTACATACTTTTAGGCACCTTTTTTGATTAAAAACTTAAAAAAAATCATTACTACCGTTCTGTTTGGCGAATCTTGTTGAGATTTAGTTGGATGGGAGCTAATAATAGTTAACGATAACGTTAACGTTTAAGAAAGTATACTGACCTATTCCGGCTTTCTTTTTTTATTTTATAGCATTGAGTGAAATGCATTTATTCACTTTGCATTTAGGCTGAGTAATAAAAATTATCGTTTTTCACTATAAACATACATATATCAATCCAAAGAATTTTGCCGAAAAGATATTAAATAAATTCACTTATTATTAAAGAAATTCACTTCCGCAATATCTTACCGAACTGTGAAAACCGGAACAGGCCTAATTATTATTTTTTCGATCACGGTATATTTGATTTATTACCCATCTGAATGAATCCCATGAATCTAATTACCATTTTTTTATAATTATGAACCAAGTAGTTCTTTTGTTAGTTTTCCAATTGAGGTCAATCCTGTAATTATCCATCAAATTTTTCATAATTATAATGAAGAAACTGTCACTTCAACTGTCACCCAACTTGTGGCAATAATAACAGTTTCCTTACCTATCAAAACTTTCCCAAATCGTTAGGTGATACCTTAAGGTAACTTATTACCTACCCCAACTCTGAATATTGTAGTGATGTGCTACTCATTTATCAATTTAATTACAACCCTGTCATTGTTATAAATATAGTTTTTCTAGTTTTTTTTCCTAAATTTCCAAGTCGTTAGTCTGTAATTTGTCATGAAGTACTGAGAAATTCTACAAAAATTCAACTCATCAATGAATATTTAAGAAGCTCTCACATTTAATGTGTTTTGTCCCAACTTGTGACATTAATAACAGTTTTCATAATATTGTTGGTACTACCCCGAATCATTGGAATATTACGTATTACCTAAATATTCAACCCTTAAATGTAATCTACCCCAGATCAATTTCATCTATAATTTTCTGCTCATTTATCAATCTAATTGCAACCCTATCATTATTATAAGTACAGCTATTAAATATCCTTTTTTTGCTATTTTTACAAAAAGCTGTCAGTCTGTAATTATCCATCAAATACTTGTATAATTTCCATAACAATGCATAACAAGAATAAATATTTAAGTAACTCTTACATCAATTTGCGGTCTACCTCAAAATTGTGGCAATAGTCGTAATAACAGTTTACCCGAGGTCCTTTCCACGTGTGTGCTATATCCTTGCAACTTAAGTTTTTTGAAGACTTTCGTTTGGCCGTAATAAACATTAAGCATAAAGGGAAACAATATCCGACTTCGAATCCTTACTCTCACCTAGACTCTTACACAGACAAACATTAAATACACCTGCTGACCAATAAAACTGCATACCATATATATAAGTATCTGTTTTAATACCCGTTACTTCAAAAATGTGTAAAAGGGTATATTGTATTCGTTGAAATGTATGTAACAGAAAGTCCTTCTGTCCATCCATTAACTACTATTATTAGCTATCATTCTGCCAAATCGCAACAAGATTCGCCAAACAGGACGGTAGTAATAGCAGTTTTAAGTTTTTAAGCCATGTAAGTGCCTAAATGTATGCAATAAAATTTTTTTTTTACATATTTTTAAATAAGTAACGGGTATTCTTTAGTCGGGAACTCGACTCTAGCCCTTTCCACTTGTTTTCTCCCTTCCCTGTGTGTGTTTGTTCGAGTTTGTCCTTATTCGTTTTTCATCTGTTCCGTTCTTTTCCCTTGCAGATATGGGCCACACTTTGAGGACGTGCAACGCGTTGGACAACCAACAAATATGACTGTTCAGGCGGGTAGCAGCATTCATTTAAATTGCAGAATTTCATTGCTGCAAGATAAGACTGTAAGCATCCATATTTGAGTGTATGAGTACTACGAATATTACTTCATTCGTTCATTCGTTTGTACCTAGTTAAGTAGATACTTACATTTTTCGACTGCTTGTCAAGCGTAAGAAACACACAGAACTTATAGAATATTGACTCAGAAAACTCATAAATGTTGACGCTGGTGACAAAAAATGTAGTTTTTTCTTGAGTAGTCGAAGACAGTAATTTTACTAACCGAACTAAGTAGTTTAATAAAGAGTTTGGAAATCATTTTTAGTATTCATCACGCTAGTGACAAAAGTTGTTCTGTCTCTTTGAAGAGTGACTTTCTTTACTACAAACAATATTATGAGTCAATGAGGAAAACACAAAAATTTTAACAAAAAAAATTACGGTAGTGACAAAATTAGTTATTCCTCTTTACTTCTCCAAATATTTTCGGACAGAGCTGGAAAAACATTTTTACGCCTCTTCTCAGAGTAACTTTTTTTTACTACAAACAAAAGTTTCGAGACAAGCAAGTGAATACTCATATAAATTTACGCTAGTGAAGAAAAAGTCAATTATTTTTTTAGTTGGCGAAAATGGTCCTTTTACTACTAGAACTAGGTAGTTTTGTATAGAGCTAATTTTTTCTTTCTTCACACTTTCCATTTAAGCTGGAAAATACTCATGCGCTAGTGACGAAAGATACAATATATAATAGTTATTCCTTGAGTAGTCGAAAACAGTCTCTTTAGTGCTGGAAATAAGTAGTTTCTTAGATAGAAAATCAGTTTCAGTACTCATCACGCTAGTGACGAAAGCTGTAAAGCTTCTACAAAAAAATGACGTTCTTTACTATAGACAAATGTTTCGATTAACGTAGGAAAACATTTATATAAATTTACGCTAGTAACGAACGTAATCAGAGACAGTTTCTTTACCACAGAGCTGGCAATCATTCTCAGTAATTATCAAGCAAAAATGTCGCTTAAGTAAAGCTTTCGTTTGAAGAGGATATTATGTGATACATAATTGACATTTCCTACAGGTTTCTTGGGTGCGACGTAATGCGCAAAATGAGGAAAATGCATTGGACCTGCTCACAGTTGGTCTACACGCCTATACGGGTGACAAGCGCTATAAGATGGAGTTTCAGTATCCCAACAATTGGCGACTGAAAATTATCAATGTGAAGAAGGATGATGAGGCGACATACGAATGCCAAATCTCAACGCATCCACCCCGCGTTATACAAATTAATTTGCATGTGAATGGTAAGTCAAGGAATACCCTTACTATTTGAAAAACAATCATATGGAAAATATACGAAATTTATTTATTTGTGTAAAGTCAATTAAAAGTAGTTAAAAATAATTTAATAGCATTAAAATTTGAATTATAAATGAAGATTTTAAATAAATAACTTAATAAAGTAATATAAAATTATAAATTCTATACTGAAAAGATAAATAACATGAAATTATAAATTAAGTTTTTAAATTACTGACTTAGTAAAGTAATATAAAATTTTTAATTTCAAACTGAAAAGAAAAATAAAATTGTAGTTTTAAAAATTTGAATTAAATTTAAATATTAAATCTCTTCCCATTTCTTATAAGCTCCCAAAGTGATGATTGTGGATGAGTACGGAGATCCACTGCAGGAAAAGTACTACGAGATTGATTCCACCCTGCAATTGTCCTGTGTGGTGCGAAATGTGGCCATGAGTAGCTCGGTGGTTTACTGGAAGCACAGCGAAAATGTGCTCAACTATGATGTCACGCGTGGTGGTGTTAGGTAAGTTAATTGTAACCCTTTATGAGGGGAATACCTTATTAAATGTGTCCCTTTATTTAGTGTTAAAACCGAACTGATGGAGGATGGCGCCAATTCGACGTTGTCTATTGCGAAAATCCACAAGGCTGATTCTGGGAATTATACGTGCTCTATTAGCGAATTCCAGAACTTTACAATTGTGGTGCACATATTGAATGGTAAGCTAGGAATTACTCTCTTAATCTAAAAAGATCTTTATTTATTTTTTTGACTAACTATAATTTATATTTATCTATGCTTATACTCTTAATTTGTTTTATTTTCTCTTTTAATTATTATTTTTATAATTTATTCAATGACTATATTATTTTTTCTCAATTTTTAATCAAATGGTAAAAAAAATTATTAAAAATTCTCAGTAAAGCTAACTTTATTTATCTACATATGTATATATTTCTTACATAGTTTTAATGTCGAATTATTATTTGTTTTTAATAAAGATGATTTTTCACTCCCTATACTCATATTAACCTTATTTATTTATATAAATAACCTTTTAAAAGCTTTATTTTTTTAATTTATTCGAACAGAAAATTATTTTCCCTTATTTAAATTTGAGCTCAAATGTAACTTACTTAAAATAAATAAAATTTCAGTAACAACTTTACCTATTTTTTTTTTAGTATTATTAATATATTTTTTAATTTTAAAACTCAATAGAAATAGTAGTTTTTAGTTTTATTAATATTTATTTATTTATTTATTAAATGTCAACTAAGTACAGTTGACCAAAATTAATATGAAAATAGAAGTTAGGTAATAAAAAAAATTAGCTTATATAAAATTAATTAAGTTACCTGAATTGATAAAAAATTAAAAATCTGGGGATATTCAAACTATTTTGAAAATTTTATTTTATAGTTTTTATTCAAACTGATAGAAATACATTTTTTTGGTTATTTATTTTTTAGTTTTATTATTAAATTATATTTTTTATTCAAATAAATAGAATTTCTCTGGAATTTAACTTGACACTCGCTTTTCTTATAAGTAGGCGAGAGCTTTGCGGAGCTGCACCATGGAGGGGCAGAGACTGTGGCACATGCAACGTGGCAATATACAATGGGATTGTATCTGCTCCTCCAGCTGCTGCGATGGATGCAATGGAATTGTAGGTAAAGGTCAACTGAGCACAACTGAGCACAAGACGCCTAACTTTAACTAAGTTAAATTATGATAAACATTTATATATATAAAATGATGTATTAATGGTACGAGTTTAGGCATTAACTGTTCTCCTGGTATTAAGTAGACTTCTTGTGTACATTTTTGTTAATTAATTGTAAAGAATTTGAACAAAAAACAAGTTATTAGAAATAACTAAAAAACTAAACGAATTAGGTTACAAAATAAAATATAAACTAAATTGTTAACACATAAGCAAAAATAATCTAAGTAAAATGCCTATAGATATGATATAAAGATACTGAGGCGTGTTCCCGTTTACGCCCAGAAAATTTGATATATTCGTTAGCATCAAAATTTGTACATGTAAAAGCGCACATAAAATTAATAATAATATTAAGTTCAAATATGCAAAAGATGCCAACGAATTTCCATAAAACAATTTAAAAATTAGCAACAAATTAAAATTAAATGGCAAATGTGTGTTAAAAGCATAAAATAAATACAGGAAAATGTAAGATAAAAATAAATATATAAAAAATAAATGTGGGCTGGCTTTTTACAAGTAAAAAATTCAATAAAATGGGTAAAAGTTATAATAAAAAGAAATTTTGTAAGCCCAACACACACACACCCATACACACTCAAACACACACACACACACACACCGTCACAGTACTATTTGAAGCTAAAGCAGCGTAAGAACATGTGTAATTTAATGCTTACAATATATATAAATAAATAGTACATAAGCCGAAATATGATTAATAAATAAAACGACACAATGATATGATCCTTGAGCATTTTTTAACAGCCGCCAGCTCGACTTGGAAATACCCTGTAAGCAGCTCATGACAGTCGGAACAGTCGAGTGCACCCGACAGTAATATACCCTGGGCCCAGGAATCGGCACGCCAAAGTTTTGATGCCAATGCAATTCTCATACTTATCCTCAATTATCCATCTATCACCATATATGATATAAATGAGTCATTTGAACCGATTTACCCGATATCTTAAAATTTTAAAAATAAAATAAAATAAAAAATTATTATAAAAAACGAAAAAAATTTGTTGACCAAGTCAGGAATCGAACCCACGACCTTTGCCGCACGGGCGCGTATCTCTAGCATTAGACAGACAATTCAAATAAATGAAAAATATTTAAAAATTAAAAAAAACCATCTGCATCGACCGGGATTTGAACCCCGATCTCACGTTTCGCTGGCCAAGCACTTATCACTTCCACCACTCTGCCCCTTAGACTGTTGCTGGCAAATTCGATATACATTATCGACGTACATTCTTGCGGAGTAAATGTAAATATAAAATGAATTAATTGACCATTTAGCTTTAAGTCGCTATATTTTTCAAACAATTATATAATAGAGAACTGGTTTACAACTTCAACGTGACACTTTCAGTGCTTATAGCATTATAGATAAATGTATTATCAATTGGCTTGTATTGTTTGGTAATGATCTTGATAACCTCCTGGGCAGCACAACCGCCTGCAAGCAAAAGAAGTGCATGAATATGGAATGCCCAAGTGAATAGTGGGTATATTTATGTTACCAATAAAAGCCGAAACCGCATGCAGCTCAGCGCCGCCATAGCGACAGATCTCATGGAGCACATCGTCGCTGATGGGCACATGCAGGCCCAGATCGTTGAGCATTTTGCTGGCGATGCTCTTGAGACGTCCAATGTCCTGTTCGACGGCACACTCGCCGGGAATGCTGCCGCACTCGCTGAGGAAACGCTCATAGGCGCGCAGGGCAAAGTTGTAGGCGGTTAACGTGCCCTGCAGCTCATTGTCCTCAACTGTTAATTAAAGGGAATAAATGAACAACTTGCAAATTAATCTATTGACCATTTCATGCACTCACCCAGCGGCAGCAGGCGGCAGCTCTTCTCGTACTCGTCGGCAATGCGTGTGCCGCGCAGGATCGCCAGACCGGCAGCCTCGCGGCACAACAGACGCACAGTACGCTCGTCTATGCTGTCCGCCGGCAGCGACAGTTGCTTGAGGTAGTCCTGGCACTTGTGGTACACCTGATCGGCATCCTGCAGCGCCTGCTGGCGATAGATGTGCTGCAGGGCAATGTACGAGTCCGTGTTGGCCGTCATGTCCGGCAGCACGCCCGGCAGCGGCAAATAGCCCTGGTTCTCCTCCACCACAAAGTGCTTCAGTGCCTTGGCCATAATCCAGAAAGCATCACTCTGTTTTTTTGATGAATTTAAAATACAATTTAAGGATTAAGCTATGATTATCAATCATTGTCATTAGTATTTAGATTATTTTTGCTTAAAAGTCGAACTAATAATTAAATTACGATTTTTTCGGTTTTTCCCAATGATTACGATTACAAAATATCAGAAAAATAAGTTATAATGAAAGCAAATTCAAAAAATAGTTTTTAAATGTGGAAGAAACTTATGTATAGTTAAAAAATAAAGATGAAACATTTTTGTAATAAACTGTTTTGTTAAAAATAATTTCAATTCACTTAATAAGTAGTCAAAAATAATCTAAAAAAAAATAATCAAAAATAATCCGACTACTAAAAAAAATTATTTTTGATTAGTTTTGATTATTTCTAACTGCTTTTGAATAATTGTAATAATTTTAGATTATTTCTGACTTTTTGTAATCGTCATCATTACCATCATACCAAAAACAATTTAATTAATTAGTAATTCTAATCGAAATTTAACAGGTATGCTTTGCAAATAAGTTTTCACCTTTTTGTGCAGCTGTTCGCAGGCATCGTCCTCGAATATGGCCTTGAGCGACTTTGGCACCTGGCCAGCGCCAAATGCTGTATTGACCGCCTTGATGGCCTCCTCGTAGTTCTCCTCATCCGCTTGCATGCCCGCTCTGATGGCTTCTTTCAAGCTTGTCTTCTCCTTGTAATTGCCAGGCGCCCGTTGTCCTCCAACTGCGTGCTCCTGCTGCCAGACTTTTAAGTATTTGTAGAGAACCAACAGCCAAGGCACCTTGTTGGTCACTTCTGTGGATTCTAAATGCTCTCGCAACGCCTCAAAGGGCTGTTCCAAGCGCAAATCAAACTGACGATTATCGGGATGAGCCTCCACAATGCAATGCTCCCTCAATTGCAGTCGAATCGAGCCAATCATGCCTAGGGAACGACAATAGACAAGGGGCACATTGGATTCCCACAGGCGATTGGAGAGCTGCAGCAAGGACTGCTCGTTGAGATTCGAGGCAATAACCAAGTCAAAGCTATCAAAGAAATTCGGGCGATTGGCCAATATGTAATCAACACTCTCGTCCACATAATCGCCGTTCACATCCGGATTGAGCTCCTGCAGCAGCTGTTTGCAGGCCAGAGCTTTGGATTTGCCCAGATAACTGCCATCTAAAAAGAAACTATTGGCAGGCTTTTAATCATTACAATTAAGCTGGGAATAACAATATACAATTGATCAAGTAATATTTTTGATAAAGCAAAAGAATTCGCTCAATATCTATAAACAGTGATGCCAATTTGGCCTATTTTCGGATAGATTTGTCTGGTTTTCAACCTGGAAAAATCTGAAACATCTTCTATCAAAAAATTTGGCTTTTTTTAGATTCAATTGAATCCAAAAAGAATTCTATTCTACCAATTTTGGAACTTTTTTTAAATGGAAACGATATAAAGGCGAAAACAGTTTCCAAGTACGCCAAAATTCCCCTCTTAAAATGAGAGAATGTTGAAAATACGTCAAAATTTTGGCAAATACCTAAAGATGATAGGCAGCATGGGCGAAGTTAAATGACAAAGAAAAATTACGAACAAATCATTGAAGATGCTTTAAAACAATTTAAATTAAAAAAAAACAAATTGGAAAAAAAGATTGGCCTTTTTTTGGCTTTTTTTTTTAGTTTTTCAGCTATATTTTCCATGTTTTAGTGGCTGTTGTCTTTTTTTTGGAAAATATTTGGTACAACTAATCTTAAATATGTGGCTTTATATATAGCTTTATTCTACACTTTTCTAGCTTGCTTTAATAATGCAGATCTAGCTTTTTCAGACCCTGAAGTTGGGCAACACTGTCTGGAAGTGCTCTCCCTTAATAACTATTTAAAATAGCTTTATATGTACCTTTTCTAGCCTTTTATAGATTGTTTAAAAATGCGTATCTAGCTTTTTCAGGCCCTGAAGTTGGGCAACACTGCCTGGAAGTGCTCTCCCTTAATATCTATTTAAAAAAGCTTTAAATATAGCTTTTTTTATACACTTTTCTAGCTTGTTTTAATAATGCAGATCTAGCTTCTTCAGACCCTGAAGTTGGGCAACACTGCTTGGAAGTGCTCTTCCTTAATAACTATTTAAAATAGCTTTATATGAACCTTTTCTAGCTTGTTTTAAAAACGCAGATCTAGCTTTTTCAGGCCCTGAAGTTGGGCAACACTGCCTGGAAGTGCTCGCCCTCAATATCTATTTAAAATAGCTTTAAATATAACTTTTTTCTACACTTTTCTAGCTTGTTTTAAAAACGCAGATCTAGCTTTTTTTAGGCCCTTAAGTTGGGCAACACTGATGTTTCTCACAAATGTAACATCACTTGCTCTCCCTTTTGACTACTTTTGCCTTTGTCAAAACAATTACTTGACCTGAACTGCATGTCTACTTACTTGTTGCCCAGATCCTCCTCCTTTACGGTGCTGCCATCCGCCACAGTGAAGCCTCCAATGCCGGGCAGCACGAGTCCCTTTGCCGCCTCGCAGCCCACGGCCGTCACATTGACCACACAAATTGTTGCCGCCTCCAGCAGTGTCTGTCCGTGCTCGCCCCAAAGTCTGCGGCGACACTTCAGTCACTTCAATTACAAAGTTAATAAGTCAGACTTTAATTACCTGATTTGTCTATCATATTTCTTGCTTTTATCTGATAATTCGGGCGATTTTGGCGGCGCAGGCGAAGACATCTTACAAGCCGGTTGCAAAATAATTTGCAATTTGCAATTGCGATCAAGTGTTGCAAAATGCACCAAACTATCATGTAGTGTGTCATCGATAAGTATCGCTTGGAAACGCGCCAATTGATATATTCAAAACATTTATTAAATAATACGTATTACATTTCACATTGTTCACATGGTTTTAGCATCTGATTTAAAATTTATTACGTTCAACTTTCGGATCTTACTCAACTACATACAAGAAATCAGTCTTTACAAACAAATTGTATTAACTTATAGTTTTTTTTTTCTTTAAACATAACGGCAAAAATAATACCACGTTCTGAGCAAAACCATAATCGTTTGGAGGGAGGAAGGGCACTAAATATTATTTTCATTTACTAATTGTACAATAAATTATGCTACAGTTGTAATGCATTTTTTGTTAGTACATTCAACACGATAAATTAATTGTATAATACCACATCTCTAATTTGCCTCGTTTTTCAACACTTGCGCACATGAGGGCACATATGTTTTACAATTACGCTTTGGTACATCATTCGCGTTGTAATTTCACAACGACTTGCATTTGTTGGCTACATTTTGTTTTCGTTTTCGTTTTGCTGCTGTTAAACAGAATTAACATTAAACTAAATACAAATTAAAATTATCACCGAGAGAATGCCAGCCAGAAGAAGTACTGCGTCGGCGGCGGGGACGTCAAGAAACAGCGGCAGCGAGACAAGTCCAGGTTCGGAGGATCCCGCATACAAGTTGAAAAGAAAGAAGAATAATGAGGTAAGTGTAAACAAGTGATCAAAAAAGAGAGAGCAAGGTGAATTTTAGAACAAAGTGACGTATTCACAGTGGAAGAAATAGTGAAAGAAATATACAAAGGCTGTGTTGAGCAGTGCTGCCAATTTAGCTTTTTTCCCGTTAAATCTGGCTGTTTTAAAGTTCAACTGTGGGAAAAAATTTAAAACAGCAGGATTGGAATATTTTGAATATTTAAAAAAAAAAGCATGTTAACGCTTTCACAAATAAATTATAAATCATTATAAATTGATGATTGATCCAAATTTGTATAATTTCTGCGTTGTTTTTATTTTTTTTTATTATTGAAAATTTGTTAAAAAAGATTTTTTTTTATTGAAGTTGTCTCACAAAACCTCTAGAAATTCGGATATCAATTGCTTTAATAAGTAATCTAATAAATTTTCGGTGTTTTAAAATCAAAATCGCTGAAACTTTTTTTGCGCACATATTTTCAGTGCCCCAAAAATCACGTTTCAAATTTCAAACAGAAAAAAAAGGGGTAATTTCTGCGTGGTATCTATGCGGCAACTCGTTGAATAAAAAAAAAAAAGTTGTATTTAATAGAGGGTATTTTATAACCTCTGGGGGTGCTACAGAAATCGCTTTGCTCTTGAATTTCGAGCTTGAAGTTTCGTTTTTTGTGGCACCCCGAGAATCGATTTTAGGCTCGAAAGAATTTTTTGCAGGTGACCCACTTTTTTTTAAATTTTGATAAAAATTGCACGTTTTTGATGTTTTTTTTGTGTTTTACATGGTTTACAATAAAATTTCAAAATTCAATTAAAAAAAAAAGTAGAAGAGACCCGCAAAAAATTCTTTCACCTAAATTCATTATAAAATACCCTCTATTTGATACAATTTTTTTTTCAAGAGTTGCCGCATAGATAGAAAATTACCAAAAATTATTTGTCTTCTTTCTGAATTTGATATTGAAAAGTCTGTGGCTCTTTCGACTTTTTTCCCACTAAAAACAGCTTTTTTGCTTGCGTCAAATGTTGGCAGCACTGGTGTTGAGTGAATACAATGTAACCTTGTTAATACTTCACCATGTCGATCGCTAAAAATAGCTACAGGGAAATTTTATCTAAAATTCTGTAATATCTGCTTTTTGATTTACTTATAGGCCGTGCAGCGCACACGTGAGAAGACAAGGAAATCCGCCGAGGAGCGAAAGGAGCGCATAGAGAAACTGAAAGTGGAGAATATAATGCTAACGCAACAAATCAAATCCGAAAAGGGTCACATTAGTACGCTGCGCAAATTGATCATCAAGGGACGGACGAACGAGGATCAAGATCGTCTCATTGATGAAATTCTAAACAACTCCGATTACGGCAATAATCAGAACAAGGACGTTGACGTTGACGATAACGAGGACAACGACGATACAAAATGACAAATGAACAATTAATTCTAATTTACTTAATATTATTTACATATTTTTAAGCACATAATATATACATATATTTACTAACCATCGTAAACATCGAGTTTTTCCATGTGCAATGAGAAAACCTCGTCCATTTTGTTGTTCAAGTTGTTGAAAGAGTAAAGAATAAAAATCGTCTACAATGTTCCGTTACTTGCTGCTTGCCTTCTGTCTCAGTCTTCTTGTGTTTCTTTGTTGTAGTTTCTGTTTTGGTCACTTCCGCCTTCTCTCAGCTGAGCATTGATTTATTGCACTTTTCATGTGTATGTGTGTGTGTGTGTGTGTATTGCTAAACGTTAAATTTAGTCTGTGCTATTTATTGCTGAATTGCCGGGTGTGTATTTGGTATGTGAATACGTTTCTTTTTCATTTAACTGGAGTTTTAACTATGTAATTAACACCCCCGGCGTGATTTAACAGCTAATTCAAGTGTTGGAACGTCACATGCCAAAAACCACAATGAAAAATTCATAGCCAGCTCTGAATCAAATTAAATGATGACCTTAATTGACGGACGCTGACGTGTGAGATTTACAGCAAGTTCTCTGATTCTCGATGTCATTTACGTTTTTTTTCTTATTTCCATTTATGTTTCACGTAACTTTTTTGTTTTGTTTTTTATTGTTGTCCCATGCATGAGTGAGTGAACAATAAAGAGTTGCTCACCGAAGTGAGCAAGTGAACATGTTCCTTCCAAATTGCTCTTTTCTGCTCACTTGCTCAGTCTTGTTCAGTTGCTCTGTTTTGCTCTTTTTTGTTCAGTTCATCCTTGTTCAGTTGTTCTTATTCCTTATTTCCTTTGCGCTATGAATTCTGTTACGGCACTTTGCGTATATTCGTTAGCTCATTTTGGAGAAAAGTATAAAAAAAAGTGAAGGGAAATAAATACTTTCGATTGTCTTATAAATCGTTTTTTAAAGGGACATTCACAGAAATTATCACATGTATTTTATATAATTGGTTTCATTAAATAAATAAATGGTTTCATTAAATTTGTATTTATTATAAAAAGATAAATTCATATTTAAATTTCCCACAAATTGCATTTGTAGCTCTGCTGTTATTTAACAGCAGCTTTAAATTAACATTGAACTGTTATAAACAGCTACCGATACAAATTAATCGAAATGCTATTGGCCGTGTTCACCAGAACAAATCGACAACAGAATATCGATGAAATTTTTATGATTATTCTGGTGAACGGCAGTGATTAGCAATCATGATTTCAAATTTTGTGATTATGATGACTGAAAATTTCATCACCAAAATAGTACGCTGAAGTTCTCTGATTGTGATGCTTTGTTATCGATACAACAAATCGTAATCAACAGAACACAAGATTTGAAAATAAATAGTACAGAATTAATAAGGAAACCACTATATTAATATAAATTTGGTCTTCTAAAAAAAAATTCAAAGAAGACGTTGAAGTCTGCGTATTTTTAAGGAATACGGTTAAGAAAAGTGCTTTAAACTTTCTCATATAAAATATTAAATTCGCATACAATATTGGCTAAGTTATTGATTAATGCAACATATCATCTATTATTTTAAATCTGGTCTTTTGCTGTGTTCATTCCCATTTCATTAAGCATTGGGCGCCAAATAGTTTTGAATTCTTTAAATAATTATTAACACCTTTGACAAAAAAAGAAATGACAACTTTGATTTTGCCCCAAAATTTCATCAAAGCGTTCACCAGAAGCCCATCGACAATTTTTTGATTTCTGATACTTGATTACTGATTGATTTGTTCTGGTGAACACGGCCATTGCCTTGTTGCTAGAGGTGGAGAACTATCGATGGCACTATCGGCACTATCGATGGTCGAGCACTATCGAGTAGAGGTGGAGAACTATCGATGGCACTATCGGCACTATCGATGGTCAAGCACTATCGAGCCGCCATCGATGGCAGACCTGCACTATCGATAGTGAGCGATAGTTTTTTATGACGCTCAACGCGTCATAGGAAGGCACGCATTTGGCATCTGCGGAGCTTCGGAAACATTTAAGTTTTGTTTTTAACAATTAAATATTTTTGTGACATGGAAAAGTTCCTTACTATAGTCGAAAAAGGTAAAGAAGATAGTGATGTAAAAAAACATCGATGCATCGAGCATCGATGTTTCTTCAGCGATGTTTCTCGATGTTTTCCGATGTTTTTGTTGATGCCGATTTATCGATGTTGCATGGCGATGCATCGATGTTTTGCAAAACATCGGCTGCCGCACTTTCAACACGCCATTTTCGCCGCTCTGACAATGAGGTTATAGTAATTTGGGCAGTGTTTGCAATGCCTAAGTGAGTGTATTTATTAAAATTTGTCAGAGATACTTTGGCTACAAAAAGGCTTACATATGTCGTTTCAAAGTTCTCATCAAAAAGTTTTCTTGTAGTTTGTGTTTATACTTTTAAGTTAAAAACTGTTTGAAACTTTAAAACTGCTATTAAAGCATACTGTTTTAAGAGAAAATGAGCTTTATTAAACTAAGAAATTTTATTTTTTTTTTAATGGTTTTTAAACATTAGACATACATCGATGCATCGATGTTTCGACCCGATGTTTCAACCAACATCGATGTTTCATTTTGGAAACATCGATGAGCATCGACATCGATGTTTCCACTCAAATTTACATCACTAAAAGAAGAACGTAACGGAACTGAACCAAGTCAGAGCGCAAGTTCAGAAGGCTGGACAAAAAGATTTAGATCGTCGAACTTTAACAAAACATTATAATTAAAAACGAGTTTTATATATTTTTATTTGTATAATATCTAAATTAATACCAATTCATATTTAAATTGAAATTTTATATAAAAATTTATAATTTTTGGAATTTAAAATACAAAAATTCTCAAATTAGTACACTATCGAAAACTATCGATAGTTATCGATGGTTTGAAAAATAATATCGCTGACTATCGATGGTGCTGACTATCGATAGTTCTCCACCTCTACTATCGAGCCGCCATCGATGGCAGACCTGCATTATCGATAGTGGGCGATAGTTTTTTATGACGCTCAACGCGTCACGGGAAGGCTCGCATTTGGCATTTGCAGAGCTACCGAAACATTTAAGTTTTGTTTTAAATAATTATATATTTGTATTACATGGACAAGTTCCTTACTACAGTCGAAAAAGTTAAAAAAGAACATAACGGAACTGAACCGAGTCCGAGCGCATGTTCAGTAGGCTGGACAAAAAGATTTAGATCGTCGAACTTTGGATTTTACAATAGCTAATAGCGAAACATTATTATTGCGAATTTTATGTATTTTTATATTTATAATACCTTACTTAATGCCAATTTCAAATTTTTATTGGAATTTTATATAAAAATTTATAATTTTTGGAATTTAAAAGACATTAATACTCAATTTAACACACTATCGAAAACTATCGATAGTTATCGATGGTTTGCAAAATAATATCGCTGACTATCGATGGTGCCGACTATCGATAGTTCTCCACCTCTACTTGTTGCTGCTGATCAGGGCTGCATTGAACACAAAATCAAACAAATTCCAGTGCCCTGTTCTAACGGCACATTAAATACTTCCCAATTTGTTTGTTTGTTTGGTTTCGATAATGTCACAAAATTAAAATAGTAAAAGTAATTATGCTGCCGCCTTCACAGAACTTCGTGCCCAATTTGTACACCAACTCCACAATCTACTTGCTAAAACGTCAAATAGCTGAGCATGGAACCAAATCACAAACAAAACTCTTTCAAGCGTTCCGAAACGATGTCCACGATCGCCAGCAATCAGTCGAAGTCGATTTCCAGCAGAGGAGGAATGCCGAAAAATGTGAAGGGCTGCCGAAATTCCAAAATGTCCAGTAGCTCAAGTGAACCTTCAAATTCCAGTGTTCCAAATAATGCAGCAACCAGTTTCCAATACAAAACAATTTCCAGCGAACAGTTCCAAGCCAATTCCAGTGTTCCAAATGATGCAGCTTCCAGTGATCACAGTTCTTATGAACAGTCGGGAAATTATCACAAAACGATTTCCAGCGAAAAATCTCATGGAATTCGGGGATTCTTAAAACTCTTGCCATTTTTGCCCCGTTTTAAGCATAAAACTAATGCCAGTAAACAAAAAATCGCGCGAAAACAAACAGAATTGAGCAGAATTCAAATTTATCCCAGTTCAACCTTAGAAGAAAATGATGTACGCAAGTTAATTCGACTCTATCAGAGTTATGAAAATCTCTACGATCCCAAGCATCCAGATTATGAAAATCGTATCATCGAGGATATTTGTTATTCTAAAATTGCTGCTAAATTTTCCAACAAAACAAGCCATGAACTCCAAAGTCTGCTCTATGAGTTGCGTTTGCTCTTTGAGCGGGAATATACGATTATTGAGAATAGACAACGGCGTTTTGGCCAATTTGTATTGCCTACCATAAAATACTACAGTGAATTTCTGTTTTTGGTGCCATTTTTGGACTTTAAATGGGAGAGCGGAGCCTGTGTTCCTGTCTTTATAGAAGAGACCAAAAGTTGTACATCTGATGGCTCGGATTGGAGTGGGAAAAGCTCCAAAGACTTGGTCTCTAAAGATTTAAGTGGGGAGGAATCTTCGCTGGAAGTAACTGAAGCAGAAGTACAGCCTAATCCTATGTCTAATTATCTAACTAGAGTTCAGGAAAATTCAAGTAACATTGTTCGTCCAGCTGCGGGTAGAAATCTTCTGAATACACCGCCCCTATATGGCAATCAATTCATGTGCTTTGGCAAAAAAAAGCATAAAGCAGAGAAAAAAGAAGAAAAGCTGGAGAATCAAAGTCTGGATGCAACTATAAAGGAACCATTGGAAGAGCAGACATCACAGGCTTTAAAAGAAGATAAATCTTTACAGTCCGAAGCCATGAGCCAAAAAAGAATCAGTCTATCGCAAGTCTCCCAACAAGAAAACTCCAGTAAAACTCCTGAAGAAGTTCCCTCTGTGCCTCAAAAGCAAGTCTCCCAGACACCTTGTCAGGGTAATGATGACCGGGAGCCATGTGAGGCCTATTGTAATCAATATCAAGCACAAACATCGAGTACTTCCCGTCCAGAAACATTGACAATTGCCAATTCCACAAGAATATCGAATCAAACGCATTCTGGCAATCAGCAACAATTGCAAATTCTTTGCGATATGATTAAAATGGAGCTCAGCTCGTCGCCAGATTTCATTTACTTTGATGCCAAGTGGCGCATTATTGAAATTCTAAGGGAAGTGCAAAAGCGTAACTTGATACACAGCAAATCAGATCCGGAGAACAATGGAAATGGAAATGACTCTGTAATACGGCATATTTGCAAATGCCCTTTGAATGCTATTTGTAAGAAACGCGAAGAATCTAGGGAGGAGGAGGCGGCTCCAAGATGTCGTATACGCGGTCCATCGAGGGCCACTCAGTGTCCCTATTGTTGCTGCAAGCGTGGCTGATTAATCCCCTGCTGATTAATCCCTCTTATCAGTCAGCTGATTGTCGGCCCCAATTCAAATTTCATAAGATAAGCGAAAGTTATTGCTTGGCACGATTATCGCTTGGCAGTTTCCCAGCAGCTGCGAGCGAAGATGGAAGATCTTTTAAACAGTTCCAAGTTACTAAAGCATTGGCCTAGTGTTCTTCTTGGTCTGATTCTTGCTCTGAGCATTAAATACATCAGGGAATATAAAAGAAAGCGCTCTGTCAATGCTGTCAAGTTGGCTGGCGAGGAAGATATTGCAGGTAATCAGCATAAAATTTGGTACATAACTCAGGGAAATAAGTATATGTGAATGAAGTTATTTAAAAAAAATTGCTAAAAAGCCACTTTTGTAGGAGGAAGCTTAAGCTATTTTCAAAAAATCATAAAAAATACTACCGAAGAGATTTTTGATTTTTTTTTGCAGTCGCTCCTAGAATTAGTTTGAAGAATTTTTTTGCATAAAAATATTTTTTGTTTGAGACCGAGAAAAAAAGTTGAAAAGCAAATGGGTTAAAAAAATTTTTGTATCATTCAAACGGAACTAAAATAATAAGATTATTTAAAGAAATCTGTATCAAATCTTTTTTGTTAAAAGTATGTTACTAATACTTATTTCCCTGAGTGTAGAACCTGTTCTTAAAAAGTAAAAAGTTCTTGAATAACTACCAAGTACAGGGTATCGCAGAGTCGAGCTCAAATAACTAATATCGTTCTGTTTCCCGAAAATAACCGTTTCATATTTAGTCCCGAAACCGAAATAGTTCTTTTGGAACGTACCGGAAACGGAACAAATATCTGTTTCGGCTTTTTTTTTATAATGAAATCTTGTTCTCAGTCGACTTTTCACAGGAGAATCAGGATGCACTGCAGCCCGCTTTGGAGGAGAAACCACATGTGCCCTTTGTGCCGGGCGGGAATCTTAATCCCGATGGCGCCAGGCGTTTCTATGACCTAGTCAGAGGAAGACGCAGCGTGCGATCATTTGATGCCAATCGGAAACCTGCGATTCATGTAATTGAGGATTGCATTCGGGCGGCGGGAACAGCGCCAAGTGGCGCACACACCGAGCCCTGGACATTTTGTGTTGTGGAGCAGTTGGCGGTGAAGCAAGCGGTGCGTGAGTTGGTGGAGCAGGAGGAGCAGATTAACTACAGCACACGGATGCACGCCCAGTGGATAACCGACCTTCGACCCCTGCAAACTACGGCAACGAAGCCGTATCTGAGTGAAGCGCCTTTTCTCATCCTGATCTTCAAGCAAACGCACGGCACAACTGACGATGGTCGCAAGAAGCTGCACTACTACAATGAAATATCCACATCTATTGCTGCCGGTTTCCTGCTGTGCGCTCTCCAAGCAGCTGGCCTCTGTTCCCTGGTCACAACGCCCCTGAACTGCGGACCTGCCTTGCGGCGATTGCTCGACAGACCTGCGAATGAGAAACTTTTGATTCTGCTTGCCGTCGGCTATGCGGCAGACGATTGCCAGGTGCCGGACTTGCAACGCAAGAGCCTTCAAGATATCTTGGTGAAATATTAAATAAATTGTAATAAACAAATTCCAAATTTAAACACATTTAAAACTTTAGTTTGATAAATTTTGCAGAGCTGCATACCCCGCTTTAAAAAGTGGTGGCTTGTCGATTAACGATAATCAGCTCTACAGCAAAGGCAAGCCTATTGTGAATGCAAGCAACAGCTGTGCTCTCGTTCACAATAAAATATACGATAGTCACTAACAGTGCTATCGCATTTTTCATTCTCTTGCTTAATTTTTGGTTTTTCGTTATAAAAACAAAAAAAAAAAAATAAGAAAAATGCAGTTAAGTGTAACCGTATTATAAAACACTTTGGTCGCAGCTTTTTGGTAATATTCAATACATGTTGATTCGATCGTGCATGAATTATTGGCGAAATTATCGATATCTATGTGGTCAGTGTTGTAAAATATCGATTGCTGTACGTATCAAGTCATTTTACAAATAACTTCAATGTGTTCGGTCGCGCCGTCGGGAAATTATCGAAATTACCAAAGACCCGAGTGAATTAATAAGTAAATATTACAATTTGTTTATAACCCATGTGCAGTCGCAACTGATTGAGAAAAATGCGGGCTTGCAAATACATTTTCAACAATTATAAACGTGTGCTATACTGTCGATGCAACAGCAAATAAGTGGGAAAGAATGAGAGCGCAAAGCAGATGGCAAAGAGCGTCGCGCCGCATTGGTGTTGGTTTATATATGTGTGTGCTTGTGTGTGTGTGTGTGTATATGAAGTAGAAAGCGGCGGTAAAAACTTGTAAGAAACCACACATATTATACATATTTATGTATACAAGTATCTAAATAGTTTTTAATACCATCAAAATTGATTATATCGTCAATTGGAAATAAAAATAATTCGGATTTATTGCACTCTCGAAACTGCAAGTCAAAACAAAACAAACGTGAAACGTAGCCGAAAAACGCCTGCGTGTATCAGTGTTTGTGCGAGCGTAATAAGAAAAAGACCCACAGCAAAAAGGCAAAAAAAAAAATAGTGCATACGAAGAGCAAGCGCAAAACGCAATTGATGAAATTCGTGATATTCACAATTTTTTTTATTAACAAATGGTTAAATAATATTTAAGCCAGGGCTTTGAAACTGCAAACAAAATATAAGTAATATATAAATAACGCCTGGCAACTAAAAAAGGTATTATTAAAACGAATGCAAAGCATAATTGTGCTAAATTGTTATTGCCGACACATTTGCGCCTTTTGTTGCCTTGAGGTGAGTTGTAATTGTTGTAGTTGTTTTCAGTCGGTGCTTGTGCTCAAACTGTACTAGAGATGAGCGCGTGGTGTGTTTTTTTATGGAAAGTATGCAATGCGCGAAACTAAATAAAAAAATGTATCATATATGTAAATTAGAAATACTTGCTTATTGGAGAAATATTGGAATGTGATACATTGTTTCATAATACGATTCCTATAAGTCAGTTTATTTGAGTTTATTTGAACTACATATATTTTTTATTAGAAATTTATAAAAAAAAAAATATAAATAATATAATTGCAAAATATCGGTGTATTATAATTTGCGTCGTGTTGCAATTACACACGCGCTCATCTCTAGTCCAAACTGTACCATATTGTTGTTTGTGTATGGCCAGCCAAAAGCAAAAAGGAGAAAAAGAGAGGGAGAGAGAGCGTGCATAAGAATTGCTTGCTCTCTTTGCATTTCTTTTTCTCCAACGGCGACATGATAATCAGCTGCTGCCAATCGACCTAAACAACAGTTATATCAATTAACAGCTACGATTTACTACGTAAGGCATAATACGTAGTATCTATTCCGTCACGCAACGCTAAACAAACTGGAACAAATATGAGTCGTCTGCAAAAACAACAACAGCAAATTGTTAGCGGGAGCAGTAGCAGCAACAACAACGCAAAGAGCAGACGCAAACCGCCGCCGCCGCCTCCGCGAGAGGATAATGAAATGGTGAAACACATGAATGGACATGCGACGAATGGAAATGGAAGCAAATCAACAACAAAACGACGTCGGCAGAGCGACGACGACGAGCACTTGACCAATGGGATCAGCAGTAAAAGTGTCAAACTGAAGCATCAAGCGAATGCAGTGGAAACAACAACAGTGACAACTTCCAGTTCCTCGAGTGGGCGTCACAACAACAACAGCAAAACGGTTAACTACAATAACAACAACAGCAGCAAGAAGAGCAACGCAAATGGACGTCAATACAACAACAACAATAATAACAACAACAATAACAAGAAGAAGGCAGCAACAGGAACAACAACAACAACAACAACAAGAGCAGAGTTGGAATACAGTTACCGTAATAACATATCCACCATACCCACACCCCCCTCACCCGCATCGCCGGATGTTGTGTGCATTTCGGATGCGGAGAGCGAGGAAGAGAATGAATGTGTTGAATATTATGATGACCAAGAAACGGAGGAGGATAGCGACCTGGAAATCAATGAAGCAACAACAACAACTGCCACCACTAGCAATACTAGGCAAGCCAACAATAACAACAGCAACAACAACAACGCAGCTGCGGCGGCAGCGGCTGCAGCAGCGGCGGCGGCAGCAGCAGCTGCCACACCACCCACAACATACACGATGCCCACGAGCAACAGCACTCCACTGGATCTCGATAATGAGGCGCATCAGCGGGATTTGGAATACGTGACTGACCTGCGCTCCTATGGTGAGTAAATATGTCTAGACTTGTATTCGCAAAATTATGACAGGCTATATGGATCAGTGTTGACCAATTGAGCAGCTTTTTTACCGCCAAATCTAGCAATTTTGAAAGTAAAATTAAAAACAGCGGGAAATTGGCAGAATTAAATTAAATAAATCCTTACAAATAACACGGAGCAAGAAATAAAAAAAAAAAAAGTAAAATAAAGAAAAATGTACATTTACATTTTTTGACTTTGGTGATGTTTTTGAACACTATTTTGTTAGAAACCACTTAAACTTGTATTATTATTTAAAAAGAACACATTTTTACGGGTAAAACGTGTCTATTTTCTAAAATCGGACAATAATTAGCGAAGCTATAATAGAGTTTCTAAAAAAAATTGCTCAATATGTTGATATCTGTGCCATTATTGCCCCATTTCCAACTCGCCCCATTTTCCATTTGTAGTTGATAAACGTAGTATTTGTCCATGACTTTTTTTCTAAAAAGTTAAATAGCTCAGTTAAAGATTACTCGATTTTAATAAACTAAAGTGCAGAATTGAATGTTTTTTGAAACGTACCAAAAGTAAATTGCTTTTTACAAATTTAACTTATTAATTTACGTTAAAAAATACGGTAAAGTCGCAAAATAAACTGTAAAAGTTTCTATATTTTTACATATAGCTCCCTCAATATTTATTCGAGATTGCAGTGTAATACACCGTTAGAAAGGTGTTACTTTTCACTTTCACAATTTATTACAATTTATTGTAGAATGCATAGGACTTTTTAGCTCCATCAACTTAAAAAAACGGTTTTCTTTACCGTAATTTAAAGTTTTGATGTTCAACAAGTTAGGGAGACTTCGAGTTAGGGAAGTAGAATTGTATGAAATTTGCCAAGTATTGCCACTCGATTTTGTTCAAGTTATGGAAACTTCGAGTTAGGGAAGTTCGGGTTAGGGAAGTTCGACTGTATATCTATGTCGCATTCCAGAAGTTTTTTGACTGTAGCACCGTGTAATTGATCTATTGCCAGTGTTGGCAGAACAGCTTTTTGCCCGTCAAATCTATCTTTTTCTTTAAGTTTGATATTTCAGAGCAACTAACTCTTGTTTTTGGGTTGTTGGATGCTTATAACTAAAAAAACGTGATTAAGAAATCCAACTTTTTTTTCTAATTTTTTTTGTTTAAAAATTTGGCTTTTTATTCGACCTTCTTCAACTAAATTTAGCTTTTTTGCTTATCAAAAGTTGGCTATTGATAAGGAATGGGGCGGGGGTGGTGAGTGGTCAATGCAACATGACAACGACCTCGCCCTCTGCCGCTCTCTCGCAATCCTTTCAAAAGTGGAGCACATGCATTTAACCTTGACATACTTTGGCAGACAAACGTAAAACGTGTAGAAATATGTGTGTGTATGTATATTTGGGTGTATGTATATTTGGGTGTTTGTGCATTCGCCCGCTGCAATTCACCCCAAAGTTTGAACTCAACTCATCTCAATTCACCACAGTGCAGCAACAACAACATTCGACAATCGGACATGACGTTGACTGTCTATGCATAAGTGTATACATATGTATGTATGTATTTCATGTGTGTATATAGGCAATTGATTTACTTGAACTTGGCACTGCAAATTGTCCCAGCAACAACTTTGTATATTTAAATACATAGAATTTGTGTATGTATGCAAAACATGTTTGCCTTTGGCGCCTAATTGACAATTTGCTATTTACCTTTGAGCATAAGTCGAAACTTGACACAAGAGCAAGTCTGATAAATAAAAAGAGCGGCAACCTTCCTTCTCTCCCCCTTCCCCTTGCGCTGCCTTTCTGTTATCATGCGTGCTGCTGCAGTCAGCCGATCTTGCTGTTGTCGTAACCCTCTCTCGATTCAAAGTCAAAAAGAGAGTGAGAGAGTGAAAAACTTACGCTCTGTAATGGTAATGGTTGTGTGCGTGTCATGGACTCCGTGCACAGCTGTGCGCTTTCTGTTGTGTGTACAGCAACGCACACGATTTGACAACCTTCTAGCATACCAAGTTTATACGACAGCTTGATATACATAAAAAATATGTATATTTTTAATGCTTGCTCAATTTAATTTAAAGATAAATGAATTTGCAAAAATTACTTAAGTAGATCAATCTTGCAGCTGTTTTCCATATTTTAAAAATATATATTTTCCACATTTCGCCTAAAAATTTAAAAGATACAACAACAGAAACCGCATTTTGTGGTTCACCAATTAAAAAGCTGCTTAAAAAAGATACTAACAAACAAATATCGCTCGGCAAGGCCAGAAATTGCTTGAAGCGGTTTAAAAATAAAGTGTTCCAATAAACAATTATTAAAATTGCCAATGATAAACATTTATTTGTGTTAAATGTGCAATTTTTGATAATCTTTTTGATAGCAATTATCAAAATAACAAGTTTTCAAGCACACATAAAGTTATTCGTGTTGTCATTGCAGTTTAATTTTTGTTCAGCAGTACATTCAGATTAGTTGTTGTTTTTATTTTGTTAAACAATTGAATTTCAAGAGAAGAAATACTAATAAACAAAGCCCATATCACTAATTTCTTTCAGTCGCCTTAACAATTACTGATAAGATTTCTTGGTAATTCTTTAATCAGTGCATTCAAAGTTTACAATATACATAGCTAGAGTACTCGTCAAATTTAAATAGATTTCAATTTCATCATTTCAATTTTTTTTTAACTTTTTAATTTTAAATACAGTCGAATTTTTATAACTCAAACTTTTAAATTCGATTCGATTTATAGAAGTTCGCATTAAGGAATTTCTACTGTACTTAAAGTTGAAAGTTAAAAAATCAATTGCCAATAGCGTTAACAAACATTAAAAATAATAATTCCATAAGACAAAGTCTCCATAACTCAAACTTTTCATTTGAATATTATTTTCTTAATTGTATATTTTCTGATTGTATTTTAATTTTTAATAATTTCTATGTCCACGACTTGTATTCAATAGTTTCACAAATTTTCCCTACAATTGCATGTTGTGTTTGTTGGATCAATAAATTTGTTAGCCATTCAAAAACATTTTTTTCTCAATATTCATTCCACCACATCCAGAAAAGGAGGAAAGGGGTTGAAAGAGTCACTACTCGGTTCATTGTACCCTTTGGACATGAATTCGCACATGTAAATTTCCGACGCGTGTTAGCAACTCGTATTTTCAAAATTAAATATACTATATTAAAAAAATATAATATGTAACTGGTTTATTGCAAGGTAATTTCATTAACCTTTTGGCTTGTGTGTAAACATTTCACAACAAGTTAAACTTCTGATTGAAACAGAAGTTGAATGCACGCCATCTATCGACAAATTTGTGTTATTACTCTTCACTTGTTCCACTTCTCATTCATCTATATTTCCGTTGAAATGGGTAAGAAACACAAATGAAACTCGCAGAAGAAGAAGAAGGAGGAGAAAAGGCCACAGGTTCAAGGACAAATGTCCAGTAATGGCATTCAACTCGCTCGCTCTCTCCCGCCCACTCTATCTCTTTCACTTGTTGGCGCTCTCTCCTCTCTGCCCGGCTGTCAAATACAGTGGGTTATTCGTCAATCGTCGGGTGTGGGGGCGAGGTCAAAGAAATATTAGTCACTTGGAAAATTTTATTAAATGATTGTCCACAATGTTTTTCTTATTTCATTTTTTTATTTGCCGAGAGTGAGAAAATATATTCTATGCATAATGTGCAAATGTTGTGTCTGGAATGTAAATTGTCAAAATACTAGACAGGGCCAATGAACCGTTAAGGCTGTAGGCATCATAAAGTCGAAGGGAGAGAGAGTTGGTTAAGAGGCCGTTTTTGATTGGCTGCTGCGTAGACGTTTTGTTTTGCTCTTTCTGCTTGCACACTCTCTCTCTCCACCCGCTCTCAGTGGGTCAGCCACCTGCAGCAATGCGATTTGTTATTGTGCATTTGTATTGTATGTATGTTGATAGCAGAAAATAAATATTCTTTGTATACAATTATATTTGTATAGAGTCGCACGTGCTGCGTTCCTACTTAATTGCGATAATACTAATCACATGTGTCAATAGTTAAACAAACAATTGCATAGTTTTAAAGCACTTGACTCTCTCGCGCGTTCTTATCTCTCAATGCTTCTTCTCACTTTCTCTCTCTTTGGCGTGAGTGTGTGAACGTTTGTGTATATTGATTATAGTTGCTCTCTTGCTGTCATTATTGCACTCTTTGCTTTAATTTTTATGTTTTCTTCTTTTACAGTCAAATTGTATAGCGATGAGCGTGTGTGCTTAAATGATTTCAAAATCATTCGCGTGCTTGGCACGGGCGGTAAGTAACAAAAATAGTAATTAAACTAAATGTATTTATTAATTAATCATTTATTTATATTTAAAGCGTATGGACGCGTTTTTCTGGTGCGCAAACTGACCAGACACGATGCTGGCAAATTGTATGCCATGAAGGTTCTCAATAAGATAACAGTGGTGCAAAAGCGCAAAACGGCTGAGCATACAAAAACCGAACGTGTGGTAAGTGAAAAGTGGGAATAAGTGCAAAGAGTAACGAGCAACAAGAAGAAGAAGTAAGAAAGCCCTTTCAATGTTGCCGAAACGTGTGTGTAAATCAAAAGCTACATTTACCGTTGCTCATTGAAATGAAACCTTCAGTTGCTGCACGTACACCAAAAAAGAAAATAAGAAAAGAAGAGAGCTGCAGAAGTAACCAAAAACAAAAACGTAGTGAGAATCAAAACGTGCTCAAGACACACACATACACATACAAAGCTCGCTCAACTTGTTGCACCGGCAAAAAGTTAACGGGATGCCAACAAGAGCAAGAATGAGAGACAGAGAGAGACAAAGCTGATCTACTACGTAGACATTTCTGTGTGTGTGTGTTTGTGTGTGTGTATCAAAATTTATGTTTGTATGTGTGCAATCACGACCGGTTCGCGGCATTGAAAAATAGAAAAGCTAATGCAAAACTTGGTTAAATAACTGCAAACAGGTGTAGCTCACCTAGCAAAAGCAAGAGCAGGAGTGAGAGTGTTGGCCAGATATAACAACAAGGGCACATAATTTGGCTAAATCATTTTTATGGCTTTAAAAACAGTGCATTCGTTTGTTTGTATCTCTCTTTGTTGTTGTTGTCTCTCGCCTTTGCTATCTCTCTTACGCACTTATAATTGTACTTATGCCAAGGTACATAACGGTGACTATGACGCTTGTGCTACTAACCCAGATTCGCCAGCGGTAGACAGAGAGAGAGAGAGAGAGAGAGAGAGAGCGAGCGAGGTAGGAGGACAGTGATTGCCGGCTCATTTTTCATGAATTGTTGTTGTTTATTGCCAAAAATGGAAAGGAATAAAGTCGTAAAAATGTGAAAGTTGTACAACAACAAGAGATGCTTTGCCATTGTCTATGTGCGCAAATAAAATAAAAAGAGAAAGATGAAGTAAATAATTTCAATATGAAATTAAAAGGTGGAATAATAATTTTTTCACAGACAAATTGAAGATCTAGTATGTATGTGAATAAATTTCCCTGCTGAGGCAATTTCCAGTGTTTGGGTATTTTTAATTGTACCAAGAAGGAAAATTTCCCAAACAGCTGTTTTGTACCCAGTGTACAGTTAGCTGCTCAATCAAAACTACAAAAGAACAAAACGAATGCAAAAATAAACAAAGAAAGCATAACAAAAATAACAACAACAAAAGCAAATATAAGCAGCAAAGCAAACTGTCAGAAAGTTATCGATAGCTTGCGCGCGTGTTTTAATCGATACTGTGGCAGTTTAAAAGGGGAAAACTTTTATTTTTATAATAAAAGCTCGAATCGTTACAATTTTTAATTAAATATTTTTCAAAAATGTATATTTTTAGGTACTGGAGGCAGTGCAGCGCAGTCCGTTTCTGGTCGGTTTGCACTACGCATTTCAGTCATCTTCAAAGCTGTATTTGGTGCTGGGTAAGTTTGAGATTTTCTCAATTAATTAAATATGATAATTAAATTTTAATGCATTACAGACTTTGCCAATGGCGGTGAGTTGTTTACGCATCTCTATCATGCGGAGCATTTCGAGGAGTCGCGTGTGCGCGTTTATATAGCCGAGGTGGTGTTGGCGCTGGAGCAGCTGCATCAACTGGGCATCATCTACCGCGACATTAAGCTGGAGAACATCCTGCTCGATGGCGACGGACACATTGTGCTGTCCGACTTTGGCCTGTCCAAGATACTCTCCGCCGAGAATGAATATCGTGCGCACAGCTTTTGTGGCACTTTGGAGTATATGGCGCCGGAGATTATACGGACTGGACCGCCAGGTAGGACTGTCAATATTATTTTAAAAATGTTGGTGTTTTTAAAAATATCAATATCGATAACATTTTGATAAGAAAAATACAATACAATAATATCGTTCAACAATAGCTGAAAAATATCGCTAAAAATAGAATTTATCGTTATTTATCGATCCCTTTACGGCAAAAGTAAAGAAAAATATCGCACAAGATTATCGATGTTTATATTATCGTTGAAACTAAATAACGTTAATCGATATCCGATGTTTTTCAACATTTATAACTCCAGATTATTTTAAAAACTTTGGTATTTTTAAAAATATCATTATCGATAACATTTTGATAAGAAAAATTTATTACAATAATATTGTTCAACAATGCGTTATTTGTGTTATCGCTATAAAATATTTATTATCGATATGTATGAAGACCTTTTTACGGCAAAAGTAAAGAAAAATATCGCACAAAAGTATCGTTGTTTATATTATCGTTAAAATAAATAATTGTCAATGTTTGTTAAAAGTATCGTTAATTTCAAAAATATCAATCGATATTTATCAACACCTTTTTACGGCAAAAGCAAAAAAAAAAATATCACACCAAATAATCGATCTTTATATTATATTCAAAAATAAATAATATTTATCGATATCCGATGTTTTATCAACAACCTTGTCACGAGACAAGTAGAATAAAATATGATTTTTACTTAATAATACAATAATATCGCCTAACAATATCGATATTCGTGTTATCGTCTTAAAAATATCAGTCAGAAAATAGTATTTATCGACATTTATCAACACCTTTACTGCAAAAGTAAAGAAAAACATCGTTAGAAATAGATAATGTTAATCGATATCCGATGTGTTATCAACAATCTTGTCATAAGAAAAATAGAATAAAATATGATTTGTACTAAATAATACAATAATATCGCTTCAAAATATCGATATTCGTGTTATCGTCTTAAAAATATCGCTTAAAATATTATTTATCGCATATAATTATCGATGTTTATATTATCATAAAATATAATTATAATTAATCGATATCCGATGTTTTATCAACCGTTTTGTCTCCAGGTCATGACAGTGCCGTGGATTGGTGGTCCGTGGGCGTGTTGACCTTTGAACTGCTGACGGGCGCCTCGCCGTTTGCCACCTCGGACGGCCAGAGTCAGCAATCGGAGATCTCACGACGCATCCAGAAGGAACAACCGCTGATACCATCCTCGTTCAGTGCAAACGCTCGCGACTTTGTGCTCAAGATGCTGGAGAAGAATCCGAAGCGGCGGCTGGGCGGCAATCATAGGGATGCGAGCGAGATTAAGGATCATCCGTTCTTCAACGGCATCAACTGGCAGGAGCTGCGCGGCAAGCGTCGCAAGGCGCCGTACAAACCCACCCTGAATGCCGAGGATGATGTGCAGAACTTTAGCAACGAGTTTACGGATCAGCTGCCCGAGGATCCCGAATGCGATGCGCCGCCCTCACGCATCCGACTCTTCAGGGGCTACACCTATGTGGCGCCCGAGCATCTGGAGCAAATGCGTCGCGACAATCTCTGCCAGATTGAGTACTGCAATCCGGATCTACAGAATATACCCACACGACCCGATGATCTGCAGCTGGGCACGAGCACGGTGAAGGGCGCCTATGGCACCTGCTATTTTGTGGTGGACGTCACCATTGAGATTGTGTTCCTTGCCAAGGTGATACCGCTGTCCAAGTTCCGTGCCTCCGAGGTGGACGCACTGACGTCGTGTGCGCTGGACAAGCACAGTCATCCCAGCATCGTCAACTACCACGGCACGTTCCGGGAGAAGTGCGAGGTGTGGATCATCACCGAGTATCTGTGTGGCCAGGAGCTGAGCGGCTATCTGCAGAGCCACAAGCTCGACGAGCAGACCTGCCGCGAGATCTTCGTCCAGCTGGTGCAGGCGATGAGTCATGTGCACGCCAAGCACTTCATCCACGGCGACCTGAAGCCCGAGAACATCATGTTTGTCAAGCGCGAGGGATTGGACGTCAAGCTCGTGGACTTTGGCAATGCCTGGTGAGTTAGAAGGGGAAGAATTTTGTATTCAATTAAATGGTACCTCATACGAATTCCTAAACTTTTTTAAGGAGTTTTAAAAAAGATGAAAAAAAAGATACACAGAATAGAATTTTAGGAATCAAAAATTGGGAAGAAAAAAGTTGGAATCATAAATTTGGAATTTCAATTAAGAAAAATATTTGAGGAATTTTAAAGGATTTTAAAAACGAAGAAAAAACCATGAATAGAATTTTAGGAATCCAAAATTGGGAAGAACAAATTTGGTGTCATAAATTAGGAATTTCAACTAAGAAAAATATTTAAGGAATTTTAAAAAAGTAGAAAAAAAAACCAAGAATACAATTTTAGGAATCCAAAATTGGGAAGATAAAATTTGGAATTGTAAGGAATTTCAAACAGGGACAGTAACGATTATGATTTTTAAAATATAAATTGTTAAAAAAAAGTTATTTGTTGATTTTTATCAAAAAAATTAAGTGAAAACTCTAATTTTTCGATCTAAATAAAAAATTTATAAAATAATTCAATTTTAATTTTTATTTAAAAATTGTAATTTAACTCTTATTTTCAATGTTTATCTGAGCAATTGAAAACAATATATTTTTTTCCATTTTTTATTATAAAAATTGATAATAAAAAATACTTTTGAAATTTTATTATAAAAGTTGAAAATAAGAATTATTCTTCAAGTTTTTTTTTAAAAATTGAAAAATAAAAATTGACTTAATGTTTCTTGAATTGAAAGGCGTATTTCCAACAGTGACATGTATATACAAAGTCATAGCCAAGGAGAGTCGGAGCGACGTTACCCTGCCACCCCTCACCACCCCCTTGTGAATGAAATGCACCTTTCAGTTCAAAAGACATTTGCATTCAATTTTTATTTTTCAACTTTTATAATAAAAATTGAAGAATAACTCTTATTTTCAACTTTTATAATAAAAATTGAAAAATAATTTATAATAAAAAATGAAAAATAACTTTTATTTTTAATTGCTAAAATAAAAATTTAAAATTAATTTTTATTTTCAATTTTTATAATACAAATTGAATAATAAAAATTGAAAAAATTGGAAAAAGTTAGGAAAAGTATCTTTGGTTTTCCTGTCATTGGAGATAGGCCATAGACCCAATATAGGCACAATATGAACATGTAGATTTTGAAATAAATGGTTCGACAAATGTTGTCTTTTTGCTAATAAATAGGAAAAAGTCGCTCGATTTTCATTAAAATAATTTTGATTTCGGCTTTTTCTAATTTTTGTTTTCCTTATTATTGTTTTTCCAATTTTTTTTTCCCAATTTTTATTTTCCCAATTTTTGCCTTCGTTATTATGGATTCCTAATAACTGTATTCCTAATTTCGGACTCGTAATTTTGGGTTCCTTATTATTCGATTCCTAATTTTGGATTCCAAAATTATTTTTTTCCGAATTTTCGTATTCTGAGTAATATTTTTCGAATCGCGCGATTTTTAATAAAATATTTTTTATTTTGGCTTTTTCTAATTTTTGTTTTCCCAATTTTTGCATTCGCAATTTTTATCTTCCTGATTTTGGATTCCTAATAACTGTATTCCTTATTTTGGATTCCTAATTATTTTTCCCGAATTCTCATATTCTACGTAATATTTTGTTGACATTCGCATATAGAATCGAATTAAATAATATCAATTTCGTATCAATTTCCACAGTTACAACAGTCGCTTTGTCAGCTGGAAGGACAAGCCCCGTTACACGCTCGACTATGCGCCGCCCGAGCTGCTGCGGGATCCCAATGTGGTCACGTATTCGCCGGCCGTGGACATTTACGGACTGGGCGCGACGCTGTACACGATGCTGGTGGGCCATGCCCCGTATCGCCTCTACCAGGGTGACTCGGACCATGGACCCGAGGTGCATCACAAGCTGCGCAAGCGCATGGAGAAGGAGAGCTTCAATCAGACCTCCAAGCGTTGGCTGACGGCGAGTGCGCAGTTCAAGCATCTGGTCAGCTGGTGCCTGCAGAGGGATCCGGCCAAGAGGCCGCAACTGAGCGACATTCTGGACAGCGAATGGCTGTCGGAGCAGAGTCCCGATGCGGATCCCGATGTGGACATTGTCCCAATGCCTGAACAAGTGGTTGTGGATTTGAGTGAAGACACCATGGAGCAGCCCACAAGTGTTCCAGCGCCAGTTCCTGTTCCCGTTGTGGAGCAGGAACCGCAGCCGGAGCTGCCGGAGGAGGAGTTTGTCATACAAGAGTTCTTTGACTCGGACTTTGAGGCAACTAGCGATTTCCTGGGCTTTGATGAGGATGCGCCGCCGCTGAGATTGCCCGATGAATACTATGCGGAGCTGCCGCTGCCACCGATTGTGGCACAGAGATCCATGGAGATGCCACCGCCAGCTGTGCCGCCGCCAAAGCGTGCTCCACTGGTTACTGTTTCGGATGAAGTGAAACCACGTCCGAGGACGCGACAACAGCGTCGCACCGAGCTGCGTCAAACGCTCGAACCCGAGGAGGATTCCAAGGCGGCGCTGTATCTGCTGATGCAACAGCTGGCGCCGCCCGTCGAGACGCCCCTCCCATTGCCCAAGGCACGCAAGTTGCCGCCGCCACGGACCACGACACGAGCACAATCCCTGGATGACTTTACGGGCTTTAGCAAAGTGCAGCAAAAGTGGCGCAAATCTCGCGCCAGCTGGCGACACTTTTGTCTGCTCTTAAATGGACTCCAACAAGTGCTCAAGACGCGCTTCAAGAAGCAGCGACGCGTCTACTATGCGGGACCCAGCATCAAAGCGGAGCGTCTGGACGAGCAGTATGAGAAGCCGTTGATATTCCCGAGGCCCAAGCCGCGGGCAGCGCCAAAGGCGAAGCGACCGCCCAAGGTGGCGCGTCCGCCGACGCGTGTGCAGCCGGAGAGAGCGCGTGCGCTGCGCCAGCGTTATGTATTTGATTGACGGCCAATGGCGGAGGAGGAGCAGGAGCAGGTGGAGATAAAGGAGGAGCAGGCGGAGGAGCTGACGGGGGAGCTGACGGCGGAGCAGTCGGAGGAGGAGCGTAGACAACTGCAGGCGCTGCTCCAAGTGGCAACAACAACAACTGGTGGGCAGTGGGCGGGGCAGCAGCTGCGCAGCTGACGACAGACGACAGATGAAATGACGAACGGACAAAGACGACAACGTTTAAGACGTGGCTGGCAATTGGCAAGCATCTAGTAAATACACTGCAAGAAATATGCATAATAAATACAAAATATGCATAGAAATATGCAAATAAACCAGTGGTGGGCGCGCAGTGGCTCCGGGAGCAGCAACTGCTCAAAACTTGTCGTTGATGTTGTTATAGTGCTCCCGAGTTCAGCTTACGTGCCCACCGCTGATCTAAACATATTGATGCATGTATATAATAACTATAACTATATATATATATATATATATATAAATACGATGTTGAACGTGGGCCTCTAACATAAAACAAACGGATCATGGACCAAGCACCAAAGATCCTGTTGTCAATAAGAAAAAACATAAGAAAAATAAACTTGTTATTTTGTAAAGATTTAAGCATAAGTTGAAATTTGACTTTTTTCTACACACACACACACATTTAGTAAATTTCTATTTACTTAATTTAACTTAGCATATTAATATTATGTAAAAAGTGCAGCAAATTGAAAAATTTTGAAAAGAATTATATTCAAAAAAAAGAAAACAAACAAAAATGCATTAAATATTTGAACATTTAATTAAGTGCAAAGTTAGTTAATTAAGTTTAATTAAAAACAGCAGCAGGCAAAATTAAGCACATAAAATAATAAATACATAAACATATAATATATATATAATTAATCATAATACGCTTTAAGTTGTGCTCTATGTTAAGTTTATAACTAATTGTTAATTAAAAAAAACACCAATTAATTATTAATTGTTTATATTCTGAAATTAAACAATTAAATCTCCTAGCTAACACATACATATTCACATTTTATGCTACATATATATAATTTAATTTACTATAATTTTGCTTTTGTTAATTTGTGTTTTTGATTTCTTTATATTTTGTTAGCCAAAAAAAATGAAATATTTTGCCCCTTGTATGAATTGAATTGAAATAAATATTTAAAATATATACAAATTTAATATTTTATGATTTCTTTTAAACAGACAACAAAAACACATATCTGCATTTTAGATCAAAACAAGTCCCAAAATTGTGTTAAGTGTATAAAAAAAGAAAGCGAAATAACATTTAATAATATTAAAGTTGCCTTTTAACAAGTTGCCTTAGAAAATGAATAAAGAAAAAACATAAATAAATAAAAGGAAAACATTGAAATTACAGTTAAGAGGAAGCCAAAATACAAAATGCTGGGTTATTAATTATACACAAATAAATAATACTTACGATCCAAGGAACCAGACACAAAAGGAAGCAATAGACTCTTAAGAATCCCCATAGAATCTAACGAATAATATAATATAATAATAATTAAAACACACACTCACACACACACACAGGGGACTTGAGAACCTAAATAAAAAGTAAACAATCAAATAAAATATGTTTTTATTAGCATACAATATCATTGATGCATATGGATAGAGATCTGATCTGTCAAGATATTATTATAAGAAGCATGAAAAATGGATTTACGGAACAGATTTGCTTAAACTGTTGAGGACATTGTTTTTATTTTTAGATGTAAAGAATATATATATATATATATAAGGAAACAAAAACTTATTAATTTGCTAGCCAATAAGTTACCAAAGTTTGTACATAAAGTTTAAATAAAATATTTCAAATAATATCAAAACAAAGAAGTTAATTATTAAATGAATTTTAGAAAAAAAAACAAGCGGGAAGGTCGAGCTTCCAACTGTAGAATACGCATTACTTATTTAAATATATTTTATTGCATGCTTTTAGGCACTTACATTGATGAAAAATATAAATCAGCCATTACCACCTTTCTATTTGTCCGATTTTATTACGATTTAGTAGAATGATAGCTAATAATACATAATAGCTAACGGACGAACAGACGGACATGGCTATAATGACTTGGCTGTTGATGCTGATCAAGAAAAAATGTATATACTTTATAGGGTCGGAAATGCTTCCTTCTGAGTAAAATTTGGAAATTTTTTTATACCAACGGGTGTAAGATCATGTGAAGAAACTACTCACCCACTTTCAACGCGATTGGGCCATAAATAGTGAAGATATTAAGAATATTGTCAAACGCCTTTTAATGGCTATTCTATAAATAGAATTAATGGTCAATTAATTCATTTTAAATTTATTCCGCCAGAATATATATCGAATTTGCAGGATCGGTCAAAGAAGCGGAATGGTGGAAGTGCTCGTCAAGCGAAACACGAGGTCGGGGCTCAAATCCCGATCGATACAGATGATTTTAAATTATTAAATATTTTTCATTTATTTAAATAGTCTGTCCAATGCTAGAGATACGATCCCGTGCGGCAGAGGTCGAGGGTTCGATTCCTGGTTTGGTCAACGAATTTTTTTTAGTTTTATTAAACTTTTTTTATTTTTTTTATATTTTTAAAACTTAAAGATATACTTGAAGCCACTCATTTATATCATATGTCGGAGAGGGACTCCTGCTCATAATATTTGCTTTATAATACACTGACCGCACAGCAAGTCCCGATAAGGTTATTGTTCAGTTTCAAAAAAACAGTGAGGCAACACGTCTGCACACCACGACCGCTAAACCGGAAAGAGAATGACTTTCCACTTGTCCTCTTACTCGTCAATGTCTCCTGTCATATTTGACACTGTCTGTCACATCTGTCAGTGAATACTTTCAACACTGATTACTGAACAACACCCCTGGGCCATGCTCGGCAGAGGCAATCCTTACCTCACACCTTGCTTTCAGTGGTAACCCTAGTATAACAGTAACCTAGTATAACCCTAGTGTAACACTGTTCCGCCTTTTTCTTTTATTTTCCTTAATTTTATGCCTTTAAATCCACTTTTATTATTCTTTAATAATAAAAAATATTTAAATGGTTTGTATTATTTATTGCCCTTTTGCATAAAACAATTTGTAATTCTAATTAGTAATCAACACACTCCGTTTAATGTTTCCTCTTCTTGCCAGCACCTCCTCCTCGTCCTCCTCCTCCTCCGCCTCCTTTTGTTGCCTTGTTAAACTTTTTGCTAGTGTAGTTTTTGCTGTTGGAGCGTCGCTTTTCCTCCCACTTCAGTTGCTTGTCGGAGGATTTGTCCTTGTTGAAGAGAGCATTGCTGGTGCCCTGTCCCTTGGACTTGCCGGTCTCCTCCAGCATGGCAGAGAAGTCATCGGCGGAGGCAAACAGCGAACTCATATCTGAATAAAAAAAGACAATATTAATATTTAATTTACATTTTAAAAATATAACGCATACGCACCGTTGCTATGCTTCAATTTCTGTGCAAAGCCGCGTTCATTGAGCACTGAATCCTTGCGTGATTTCTTCGACTTGGGCGCATCATCATCCTCATCACCATCCTCATCATCATCATCCTCATCTGGACTCTCTGGCGCCTCGCTGGAATCGCTATCGCCACCATCCAGCGAAATGGAACCCGCTTCATCATCATCATCCTCGTCATCATCATCATCATCCTCATCATTGTCATCTAAGGGCTCCAAGTCAATGGAGCCCGTCTCATCATCAGACTGATCCATTTCATCTCCATCCTCTCCAGCATATTCATCATCATCATCCCAATCTTCTGCCCCATCTTCCATATCATCATCATCTTCGCTCGGCTTCTTTTTCTTCTGCTTCTTCTTGGACTTGTCCACCTGGAGTTCACCACCCAGCTCCTGCAGATAGTTCAGCTCATCCTCGTCCTGCTCGTCCGCGTCGCCAGCCTTGAGCTTCTTGCCAAAGAAGTTATCCAAATAGCTTTCAAACTCATCATCATTCACTTCGCCCTCTTTAAGATCTTCATCTTCTTCATCAGCTGCTTCTGCTTCCGTTTGCTGCTCCACTTTCAGCTTATCCTTCTTGGTCTCCATTGATTCCGCATGCTTGCGCTTCTGCTCCAGATAGTTGAAGATGAACATCTCATCCTCGGTGCAGTTGGCCTTGGTCAGCGATCTCACGGGTTTGCCACGTGCCCCAAACGAGGTGTAACGCTTGTGGGCAACTCCCTCCACTGCCGCCGGCTGATGTTCCAGCTTCTTGGGATTCTTGAAGGCAAAGCGCTCCAGGAAATGCGGCAGTGCGAAATCTCTCAATGGATCACCATAGTAATCAATGCGTTTCTCTAAGAGTGGGAAGAAGAACGAAAGGATTAGAGATTGAAGATAAGGTTTATTTTATAAGAAAAACCTCTTTACGAGGTAAAAGTCTAGTGACGAAAACATTTTCATGCCCTACAATTTCTGATATGCAATTTTGTGACGAATAATATTAAGTTTTACTTATAAATTATTTAAAAATAAAATTTTTGACCCTCGTCATATTGCGCTAAATTCTTAAAATCTAATAAATATTTTTTTTTATTTATTCGAATTCTAAGTAAAACATATAAATTCAATTAATTCAGCTAATATCTTCCAAACCCACCGGCAAAAATTTATGTTTCATATATGAAAAAACGCAAACTACATTATAATGAAATTTAAAAAAAATCGATAGGGGCGTTTTCCCAAAAATCGCCAAAATGTGGGAAAATATATCTTATTTCACCCGTAGCTGTTTTCCTATGTTCTTAAAAAAAACCTTGATAGCATGCCTAAGAGCCCTTCAAAATACCTTTTCAACGATATGTAGATCGCATCTGTAGCTTCTATCGCTTGGCTGCTGTGGGGGTTTCAATTTTAGCGGTTTTTAGCGATTTCCCGCTAAACTAGCGATTTTTCGAAAAAGGCGTAGAACAAAAGTTTCTAGATTTTTGATCGGAAACAAGTCATTATTCAATCTATTAAGCTATATCAACGATTTGATCCAAACAGACAGACTGACTTTTCATCATATTTTTGTAAGAGGACTAAAAATTTAAAATTTTTAAAAGGCTCCAATCGTTTAAATTTTGCCCCTCCCACTAGCACCTGTTTATCTCACGAGCCAGGTGAGTTTCCAAAAGTCTTAGTATGCAAATTTGATAGTTAAATCTAGACCTTTCAATCGGTATAATCGGTCGACGAGATCGGACAGTCATAGCAAATTTTCCATTCTTCTTATATATATTGCTAGTCGCCTTTCGCACCCTTCGTGCTGCTTTCGTCACTAGCACAGTGACTGCCAGGATTAGGAAGACTCACCCATCATGATCTGCTCGGCAAAGACCTGCACCGTGGGATGATAGTGTTGCCGGAGCAGCAGGAGCTCATTGCGCAGGGCGTAACCGGCGCCAGCAAAGGCCGGAACACGATGATACGGATCGTATTTGCAGCCATCAATGTCGCGCACTTTGGCATCGGTGGAGACCAGATTCAAATGGTGCCAGGAGGAGGAGCTCTCCTTCTTAACTGAATCTTTCTTATCAACCTCTTCAGTCGCATCCACATCCGCATCCTTGTAGATCTCCTCCTCATCGCTGCCAAACTTATCCAGCTCCTCAGCTGTCAACACAGTTGACTTGCTGCTCTCCTTGGCCAACTCCGTGTCGCCCAATCCGCCAACGAGTTCCTTCCGCATGCGCAACAATTTGTGCAACACAATGAGGCAACCGGCGGCCATGTGCGGCGGCGCATACAAGGCCAACTGGAGCAATCTCTTCACAAAGGCCTGAGCACGCGGCACCACCTGATCCATGTGAATGGCCCGGTGCACAATGTGCAGCAACTGAGCCGCCGTCTTGGAGCCAATGTTGATCAGACTGAGATCAAGCAGTTTAATGTACAGCGCATTATAGAATCTATCCGATTTCTCCGTCTTGACCGTGATCAGTTGCAGCAGCAATCCCAAAGTTTGCACCGAGACACGTATATCGGCCAGATGGACCAACCTATAGATGGTATCCTGCATCTCCTTGGTCAGCAGCTCGGTGCTGCCCTTGGCGGGCTGCGCCTCGGCGATCGCCTTCTGCAGGCAGCGCAGAATCGCCTGCATTTAGTGATGGCAGAAGAAATATGTATTTATCGATTATTGAATCATGTGATTAATTTAAGCTAAGCGATTATTTATTGCAATTAATCGACGAAAAATAAGTATAATCGATTAATCAAATGATTATTATTATTATATTTTTTTATAGTTTTTTAAGATATTGTGAAAAATATATGGAAAGTTTAATTTAAAACGAGTTTTATAAGCTGTTTTCGGTGTATCAAATAAAATTTGATGGATATATTCTTTGGACAAACTAGGTGGAAATCTTGTCACCTTCGCGATGTCGCGTTACAAATTACTAATAAATCTTGATAAATAAATAAAAGGAGAGTAACATATCAAAATTATTTCTAAAATCGAAAACTACATTATTTAATTATGGTGTAAGAGTATTTTCTTTCAAATTACTCGTCACATTTCGCAGACTTTCGCATTTGTCAAGATGAAGTCAAACATGACTTTCGTTTTTCGTCACGTTCGCGATGCATTGCTTTCTTTAAATATTTCGAAAACGACAAGTCTTCAAAGCTTGTCTTTTATAGTAAAAATAGTATTGATAAAATGCATTAAACTCGTTAGAAAACATTTTTAAAAATGTCAACTTTAGCCATTTTATTTTTCATTTAAAGACGTTCAAATGTCGCGTTTTCGATCCTGGAAATACCCATATTTATTTATTAGGTATGGAATTAAGGAACACTAATTTGGAAAGATGTGCGTTGGTTAACTTGTTCCTTTTTTCATTTGCAGTAGCAGAGTACCTTTGAAAATATTAGGAAGCAGTTTCGACCAGCGATTGCTTACAGTTTTGGGTACACTGTGAAGGTGGAGAACTATCGATAGCACTATCGACACTGTCTGTTGTTGGGCACTATCGAGCTACCATCGATAGCAGCCACCCACATTTTAACACAATTTTTCCACTTTTTCATACAAAAAGTGGCTTTGTAGCTATTTTCAAAAAAATCATTAAAAATACTAGCGAAGAGATTGTTTGAAAATTTCATTTTGCAGTCACTCTTCGAATTTTTTGTAGAATTTTTTTGCATCAAAACATTTTTTGTGTGAGACCGAGAAAAAATTCTGAAACAATTTAAGAGTAACTGCAAAAAAATTTTTCAAAAATATTTTTTGCTAGTATTTTTAAATTTTTATAAAATCCTAAAAATGACAAATTTTACTCATTTTTCCTAATTTTCATGCAAAAAGTGTCTGTTTTGCAGTTTTCAAAAACTCTAAAAAATACTAGCAAAAATATTTTTGAAAATTTTTTTGCATTAAACATATTTTTGTTGTGAAAAATCGAGGAAAAAAGTTTAAAAAGTTGACTTTTAGCTAAAATTCAAAATATTCCAGGGGTACTCAATGGGTTAAGGAAATTTTTGCATCATTCGAACGAAAATTAAATGACCTTTCCAAATATATATAATTAGCTATTATTTTCTTACTTAAAGTAAAATATTACATTTTTAAGGGCTTTGCAAAGAATTTCTTGACAAACTGTACATAAAGCTATTATTTTCTTATGTAAAGTCAAAAAATTAAGTTTTTTTCAGTGTGTAAAGTGCATGTATTTTTTGTGATCCGGGACTATCGTCGACTATCGATAGCACATATTATCGACTATCGATGGTTTTGAAATTACTGTCGCCGACTACCGATAGTTCTCCACCTCTAATGTTGTTAAAGTGTTATTGATTTCATTTTAATTTTAGGAAAGTTAGAAGTTAGAAGAAACAGCGATACAATTAAATCGCCAATGCAAGCAAAATAATCGATTATTGTGTATCATACGATCAATCGTGGCATCCCTACCTGCATGGTGCGATTGTTAACGGCGCCCTTCTGCACCAGCACCTTGAACAGCGCAAAGCAAATGTTGACCAGCTTGGTGCACACTTCCGGTCTTCCGGACGGCGCAATGCTGGCGAGGAAGCAGAGCGCAAAGTGCTGCGCCCGCTCCGAGATGTTGTTGCGGAAGAGCAGCTTTTCCGCCTCGGCGACGATGACGCCGCACATGTTGGGATGCCGCTGGGCCACCTCGCTCAGATGATGCAGCGCCTTGGAGGCGATCTTGGGCAGCGGATCGCCCAGCTTATTGATCAGCATGGTCAGCAGCATCTGTTCCTTTTCGGGTGCATAGCAGAGAAGTCTTGCTGCCGCCACAATGGAGCTCGTCTTGTTGTGCTCCTGGCCCGTCTGGAGGCCCTGCATCAGATTCTTGAGATACTCGTGATACTGATCCTTCAGCTCGTTCTCAAAGTACCAATAGGCGTAGATGCGACGTGCCTGCTCCCTGGGCAAGTCCCGTTTCTTCAGATGCTTCCAGTCCCCGCCACGTGTGTGAATCGATAGCAACTTGCGCTGCGGCGGCAACAGCACTTCCTGCCACAGATCCGTCAGCACGGCGATGACATCGTTGCTGCTCTTGTTCGATATCTTGCAGAAGCCAATCAGATTGGCGAGCGCCTCCAGGTTGCCCAGCGGATTGCTGGTGACCAGCAGGGCGCCTGCGTTGGCGCGATCCTTGGCCGTTCCCTTGTGCAGCGCCGTTTGCAGCCAGCGGGCGTCCGTGGGATTGCCTACGATGAAGGAAAAAAATATCATGTGGCAACCTTGGCAAACAAAAAAAAAGGTGGCAACCATCAGGCCCCACGGATTAGAGGTGGAGAACTATCGATAGTCGGCACCACCGATGGTCAGCGATATTATTTTTAAAACCATCGATAGCTATCGATAGGTTTCCATAGTGTGTTAATTTGAACATATATTATTATTTAATTCCAAAAATTATAAATTTGTATATAAAATTCCAACAACATTTTAAAAATTTAATTAATTTAGGCTTATCGATAGTGCCATCGATAGTTCTCAACCTCTACCACCGATAACTCAATTCCAGATTTAACTCAATGTAAAAAATTGAGTTAAATTTGAAATATGCCTAATTCTGAAGCTAGAATTTTAAAATTAGCACTCGAATTTTCGTTGAATTTTTCTCGAATTTTTAAGATTTTTTTTAGAATTTCCTACTAAGCTTCAACACGTGAAGGGTGTCGTACACCAAACCAATTTTAAAATAAACTTCATTATTTTAGAAAATTTATATATTTCTTGGTTTTTTGAATTTTGTAAGAACAATTTTTTAAATAATTTTTGGAAAGAAATTAATTTTATTAGAAAAAATTCATGAGACCAATTTTCTATCGATATTTTTTGATGGCAGCGTTTCTTCAATCGGAAATCGATTTGTCGCAAAATATTTGTAAACATATCGTCATTAATACTTTCCAATACAACGAATCGAATCTGGTATCCGGCATCGATATCACATTGCAATCTTATCTCATCGATAGCGATAACAATATTCTTTTTAACCGATTGCCACTATAAACTTATAAGCAAATCCTCTCAAGAAATTTCGCTACTCACGTTTACTAAATGTGTTTTTTTCCGTGTCATAGGCATTTTTGCACAGATTATACAGCTCCAGTTGCTCATTCTCCTTCATGTCCAGCACTTCATCGCTGCAGGGATAATCCGTGTGCTATAAATAATATATTGCTTAAAAGGATTCATCTTCTCATTTATCTAATTTCCTCACTTACCACTTGATACCATTTCTTTTGCGCATCATCTTCGTCATTTGCTTGCGCTTGATACTTGTTGCGTTTCTTCGATTTCTGCAAGTCCTCTTCATCCTCCTCTTCCTCATCCGTGTCATCAGCTGTTTTCTTCTCCTCCTCCTTCAACTCCTGTTCGCCACCCTCGTCGTCAAACTTTATGCGCTGCGGTTTCTTGACTTTTCCCGCTTTATCCAAAATTAATTTATTCTTGTTATTTATTGCTGGCTGCACTTCCACCACTTCATCGTCGTCTGTAAATTTGATTTTTTGTGGCTTTTTCCCTTCTTCTCGTCTATTATTTGCCGCATTTTTCTCCTTCTGTCGCTTTGGAAACGGAACTTTTTTGTTGTTGTTGTTGTTGTTGTGCTTTTCTTTAGCTGGTTTTGTTTGCACTTCGCCGTCATCATTGAACACAATCTTTTTGTTTTTCAACGGGCCGTTGATTTGCACACCTGTCGCCACTGCTGCCGGCATGTTTTTAGTTAATTTTAAGCGATTTTAGCATTAACAAAATCAAAACGCGCTGCACGTGTATCAACAATAATTGCCATTCACTACGAAGCGGCTACAGCACAATGGTAGGGTGACCATTTATTGGAAGCGAACTTGAGAAGCAACAATATTTGAATAAGTTAAAAATATTGTAATAAAATAATTGTATTATTTATGCAATAAACTTAATTTGTGTGCCACCTCTCAACGTAATATAAATTAAAAACAATAAACGAGCAAGACAACTGATCAACAGTGTTGCCAATTTAGCTATTTTCCCGACAGATTTAGTGGGTTGCAACTGGCAAATGAGGGATAAATTGTATAACAGCGGGTAGCGAGAATTTTAGCTACTTCAAAAATAATATTAGCTTCATGTATTTTTATGCTTTACGATGCCACACTTAAATACTTTGTTGTATTTTTTTTCATTTGAAAGGCAAAAAAGATCTATAAACCAAAAGAGCATTCAATTTGATCGTTTTTAACTAAGAAATCAATTGAATCGAGCTTTATACCACCACTTACGAGGGATTTCACAATTTATGAATCGATCGCGATTGTAAGGTGTAAATGCCTAAAATATATACAGTGGTTCACTAATGTCTTCATACCCCCTAACTTTGTCAAAATTTTTGTATAATAAAAAAGATTGGATGCAGATTTCTTAATTTAATCATCTATTCATTTAAATTCCGTTTGAATGATGCAAAAATGTCCTTAACTTATTAAGTACCCATGGAAAATTTTTAAATTATTTTTGAAAAAGTGTTTTTTTTTTTACTTTTTTCCAAACAAAAAATAATTGTATGCAAAAAAATTCTTCAACCAATTCTGAGAGTGATTGTTAAAAATTTGAAAAATAACTTTGCTAGTATTTTTTATGATTTTTTGAAAATTGCTAAAAAGAGACTATTTTTATGAGAAGGAGGAAAAAGGGGCTAAAATAGTAATTATTAGCAATTTTTAAAAAGTTATAAAAATATTAGCGAAGAGACTATTCAAATTCTTTTTTGCATTCCCTCCTAGAATTCTTTGAAGAATTTTTTTGCATCAAAATATTCCAAAAACACTGGATTAAATCAATAAAAATATCGTTTCTTTACTCTAGCGTTTTTTTTAGCTAACAACAATTTGTTTTAAGCTATTTTCAGCTTTTTTCAAAGGCTATTTTGGCTATTTCATGTCCCGAAGAGTTGGCAACACTGCTGATCAAGTGAACTATATGAACTAGAATCTGGAACTTAGTTCGTTCATTAAGTTTTGTCGAACCAATTCTAAATAGTTCGATACAATTGTATCGATTGTGTTACAATCGACAACAGCTAGCGGTTGGTTGGTTTTGTGCGTCGCACGGTTTTTTCGCGCAAGCAAATTTAATTTTTATTAAGCGCACGCTAGTGCTTCGTTTATTCATGAGCTTTGCTGGTCAACAAAACAAGCTTAAACGTGACTCGACTGGCAGCTTAGTAAAAAAGAGCAACTTTGTGCAGCAGCAACAACAACAACAACAACGACGTTTCGTGCATTCGCCTCTCAAGCTGCTTTTTTTTTTTGCTACCTTTATTTTGTGGCTGTCTTTCGTGCGCGCATTTCCATGGAAAAACGTTAATTTTGTTGTTTAATTTATGCGAAAATTACACACAACGTAAATGTGCGGAATATGTAACAAAAATAAACACTAGGCACGCACACAATCAACAACAATTACAATTACAGCAGTGAAAAAAAAGGGGTAAAAATATTTGTGCAAAAAACTGTGACGAGAGTAGAAAGGAGAGAGGAGAGAAGAGAGGAAAAGAGCATTGTGTGATTGTGTGTGTGCATTGTTTGTTTGTATTTGTGTGTGGGCAAATAAATTAATATTAAGCGGCTTCCTTCTTGTGCTCCTCCATTCGCCATTATATGACGACAATGATGATGATGATGGCCAATTTCCATGTAGAAACCCAGAAATGTTGGCGTATCCAAAGCCAGCTGCTCTTTCAGCGAGTGTAAACAAAGCAGCACACATACACACACACACGTATACTGCACACATACGCAGCACAGCGAGACATCGACAGCGACGTTGACGTCTGCGTCCGCGTCCTTCACCTTGCTTGCGCCTCCTTCTGTCGACATCTGTGCACACATATTAAGTTTCAGTTTCATCTTTACAACCTGTTCAAAGAGACAGGAAGTTTCGCAAAGTGCAGCAGCCGACACAACAACAACAAATACTACAACAACAACGACGACGTCGACGACAACGGAAGCGTCAATGCTTCGCTGAACCAGCGTCAACTGCAGCTGTTCCCAAAAAAAACAAAAAGAAACTGTTCCCAAAGGGTAAGTGTCCTCTGAGAATTGTCGCAACTGTCAAAATGAATTCTTAATCTTTTGTTATTGCAACTGCTACAATTTCGATTGATTTTTGGGTGGTTGAAAAATAATCTCGCATTGTGGTTTTTCTATTTTGTGGTCCAATCTCAATCAGTATCCGCTTTTCTATACAAATTGTTTCCGGCTGAGTAATTGCTCAATGGCAGTCACAAGTGCTTTGTCCGTTAAACGTTATTAGTGGAGCTTTTACTAAAGCTTCTCATTGAAATTGAAATTGACTCACTAAGCTCTCCTTCCCTCTCTCTCTCTCTTTTCCCTCTCTTTGCTGCTCCACTCTTATCTCAGTTAAGCCCATTAAATTGCATTTTTAGCACGCGTCAAGAATTTTTTTTTACGGTGGCGTCATGCATGCATCAGTGCAGCCGGAATTTCTAGCCATAAAATTGCTAGCCAAAAATAGCTCAAAAGCTATAAAAATTGCTAGCAGGTAATTTTAGCATTTTATTTATAGATTAAAATACGAAAATACGATAAATATAAATAAAATACAATAATAAGAAAATACCAACTTTAGATAGGAATGTAAATAAAATACAATCGTTTCTTTTGCAATTACAGTCTAGCCTTAAAACAGCTAAACGGGCAACACTTGACGTCTGTTGCAGCTGCGCCTTTGTCAATCGTCGCCATTATCTGTCTCTTACTCGCTCACACACACGTGTAACCCCTGCGTGGCCCACTTGTGTGCGGCGCTAGCAGCGCAGTCGCAGTCAGCGTGGACAGCGATGTCAACGGCTTAAAGCTGACGTAATATGGCAACGCGTCGCAGTCGCAGTCGCTGCTGCTGCTGCTGCTGCTGATATGACAATTTTAGTTGAGCTTTTAATTTGTTTTATTGCTTTCGCTTGGACACTTTCGCTTATTAAGCAAGTACCGCAATTTGGGTTCAAGTTCGCTGTGTCTTATCAAAATGAAAACAAAAACAACTTAAAAGGAAAAGAAGAAGAATTGTAGCAACAAGTTTGTTTAAGACAGTTTCCAACTCAAACCCATTTTCAAGATGTTCGAACTGACTAAGCAGACAATGCATCGTTTTAACTGAAAAAATGAAACAAAAACAAAAATTGGTAACACAAGCGACGTGACCGGCATGCAAATACACAATTTCTCAAATTGTTGAGAGCGTGGGAAGTCCCCAATTGGGGGAACCACTAAAGAAAGAGACAAAACACAAAAGTGGAGAGCACAAAAGTGCATTCCCAGCTGTGAAAATCGCTGTTAACAAATTGTGAAAGAGTTGGAAAATAGTTGGTTGAGTTGTTAATCAATTGTGTGGAAGGAAACATCGACTGAAGTCATAAAGCTATCGATTCTTTATATAGAAACTTATTAAAGCAGAGACTGGAAATTGGGAAAGAAGCTTGAAGTACTTTGCTTATGAAATATCCCAGTTATCAATAAGCAATTACAGGTATTTAGCAGTGCTGCCAACTCTTCGGGTCATAAAAAAGCTAAACTAGCATTTGAAAAGAGCAAGAAGTAGCCAGCAATTTTTGTTGGTAGCTAAAAACAAACGCTGGAGTAGTGAGATGATATTTTTTATTGATTTAAGCCAGTATTTTTGAAAACTTCTCAAGCTAAAATTAAATGTTATTAATATTATAAAATATGAATTGAACAAAAATCGTTTATTTTCTGCTCCACGTAGTTGGACACTTCAGCCCAAAAGCTTGTGGTATCCTTTAAATTGAACCACTTAATAAGGTGGACGTTCGAGTATTGGAACAGAATCTCTTCAATATTGAAAATAGTTTCAATTCCCGCTAGCCGCTATTTTACAATTCATTCCGCATTTGCTTATTGCAGCCAGCTAGATCTAGCGGGGAAAAAGCTAAATTGGCAGCACTGGTATTTAGTGATAGGTACTTTGCTTATGAAATATCCCAGTTATCGATTAGCAATTATCGATGCTTAGTAAAAAATATCCCTTAAGGGAATTTACATGTTGTATTTAGGCTTTTTAATTGAATGTACCAAAAAGAGACCTATCAAAAGGAAAAACTATCGATAAGTGAGTCTGTAAAAAATGTATTGAAATTATCTCTTTTAAAATTATTTAAAATTCTTAGTTTGCCATTTGAAAAAGATTCCATTCATCGATAAGTAATCAATGGTTATATCCAATAAGGGAACATATTTAATTTTGGTAAAATTAGAGAAATTTTGCTTGAAATCGGTATTTTAAAATGCAATAGTTATCGATAAGTTTGCATTGGGTAACGATCTAATTCCGTTAGAAAAGGGAAATTTAAAAAGATTGTTTAAAAATAAAGGAAATACAATTTGTTTGTAAAATATTTTAATAGAAAAAAAGAAGAAGTATAGAATAATTTAATATATGTAATCTGATAGATTTGTATATACATATGTAATTTTCAGTTCCCTCAGGAACCTCATTAATTTATGTTAAAATTGTATAGATTCATGAAATCGTTGTTTACAGGTGTTGGTGCTGTTGGTGGTGTTGATCAACCAGGATCAACTGCGACCAGGATGGGATCACCTGCCGGCGGAGTAGGCGGCGGCGATGGCGGCCAGAGCGAGACGGCGTGGCTGGAGGATCTGTTGCGCGAGGTGCAGCTGGAGCAGTTTCTGGAGCGGATACGCGACGATCTGCAGGTGACGCGACTCGCACACTTTGACTACGTCCTGCCCGACGACCTGGAGCGCTGTGGACTGGGCAAACCGGCCATCCGGCGGCTGATGGAGGCGGTGCGCAAGAAGAAGGCGCATCAGTGGCGCAAGAACATTCTGTCCAAGCTGATTGGCGGCGGCAAGCAGCCCTCATCCAAGAAGCAGCAACAGCAACAACAGCAGCAGCAGCAACAACAGCAACCTGGTGCCTTGACCTGCCTGATCCATGAGAAGGATATCACGCTGGGTCTGAAACTGGGCGATGGATCCTTTGGCGTGGTGCGACGTGGCGAGTGGAGTGCATCGCCAGCGGGCAAGGTGCTCCCGGTGGCAGTCAAGGTGCTCAAGTCGGACAATCTGACGCAGCCCGGGATTATTGATGACTTCTTTCGGGAGGTGCAGGCGATGCACGCTCTGGATCACTCGAATCTGGTGCGTCTCTATGGCGTTGTGTTGTCGCAGCCCATGATGATGATCACGGAGCTGGCGGAGCGGGGATCGCTGCTGGATACGCTGCGGAAACAGTGTCGTCACACTTCCTTGACCCACATCTGGAACTGGTCCGTGCAGATTGTCACGGGCATGGCCTATCTGGAGCAGAAACGCTTCCTGCATCGCGATCTCGCCTGTCGTAATGTTCTGCTCACCGCTGGCAATAAGATCAAGATTGGCGACTTTGGTCTGATGCGTGCGCTGCCCCAGGAGGATGATTGCTATGTCATGTCCGAGCACAAGAAGGTGCCCTTCCCCTGGTGCGCGCCCGAATCCTTAAGATTTCGTCAATTCTCGCACGCCTCGGACACTTGGATGTTTGGCGTGACCTTGTGGGAGATGTTCAGCTTTGGCGAGGATCCCTGGGTGGGTCTGAATGGCTCCCAGATTCTGCGCAAGATCGACCGGGAGGGGGAGCGACTGCATCAGCCGGACGCCTGTCCGCCGGACGTGTATGCCATGATGCTGCAGTGCTGGGACAAGACGCCCGCGGAGCGACCCACCATGGCGGCACTCAAGTGAGTTCAAGTTTTATACCCTGGGGGAGGGTATATTAAGTTTGTGCAAAGTATGTAACGGGCTGAAGGAAGCATCGCCGACTTTTTAAAGCAGCGGTGGGCATGAAATCTGAATTCGGGAGCACTATAACAACATCAAAAACAACAACAACCCCATGAGAGTCTACCTAAGTTGAGAGCAGCCGCTGCTCCCGGAGCCACTGCGTGCCCACCGCTGCTAAAAAGTATATACATTCTTGATCAGCATCAACAGCCGAGTCAATATAGCCATGTCTGTCTGTTCGTATGAACGATCGGATCTCAGAGATGGTAAGAGCTAGGATAACCAAATTTGAAATGAAGACTCCCAAAAATGTCAGTATATGTTAAAATTTGGCCACGCCCACTGTAAGGGACGTAGTTCATAAAAATCTGGCATTCCCTTTAACCCATTTTCTGCCTCTCTTCGACTAGTCAAACAGCGAAATTTTTAATTTTCAGAGCGATTTTTTTATTACAAATCAAAAATTAAGAAAATTAGGAAATCAACAAAATTTTCACTCTGGTCGTCCCATATTTAAAAAAAAATATATATAATTTAAATTTAATTTAAAATACATTTGAACTTTAAGAAATGTGAATTTAAATTTAATTTTTAACCTTATATTCGATTTTAGAAGGTGCAAATTGCACTAGAGTTACTTCTTTTTTATCGCGGCATAAAATGGGTTAATTTAGGGTTTTGAGTTAAATTTTGAAACTTTTTTTATTTCATCGGGTGTAGGATCATGCCCAAAAACTAAACACCAACTTTCAAAACGATTGGGCCGTAAATAGTGAAGATATTAACAATTTTGACAAAGGTCTTTTAATGGCAATTCTATAAATAGAATAGAATGGTCAAATGATTCATTTTACATTTATTCCGCCAGAATGGTGGAAGTCATAAGTGATTGGCAAACGAAACGGGAGATCGGGATTCAAATCCTGGTACTTTCGCTGCAAATGATTTTTAATTTTTTTTAACATTTTCCATTTATTTAAATTGTCTGCCTAATGCTAGAGATACGCGCCCGTGCGCGAGGGGTCGTGGGTTCGATTCCTGGTTTTGTCAACAAATTTTATTAGTTTTTTTAATTATTTTTACTTTTAATAAATTTTTAAAATTTAAATATAAAGTGCAAATTGGCTCAAATCTGCCACAGCTGCCACAGAAGCGATAGGTGGATAATTAAGGATTAGTATGGGCATCAAATATTCGGCGTGCCGATTATTAGGCCCAGGGTATATTACTGTTGTATATTACCTGTTCCGCTTGTTTATACATTGTCCCTAACTCAATCCTCTCCTGCTCTTCCACAGGGAATACCTGGCGAGCATGTCGCCACCCGTCTTGAGGGCAGCTCGCAGCTACCACGACGCCAAGGGACTGCAGATCGAGGCGGGCGATGCGATTGCCATCATCGATGGTCGCTCGGAGCTGAAGCTGATCAAGGGACAGAATCAACGCACCTACGACATTGGCGTCTTTCCACGCTCGCTGCTGTGCTTGGAGTCCACGTCCTCCTCATCCTCCGCCTCCACGCGAGTTTCCATGCGTGGCTCCAGCGGCTCACAGTTTGGTTTCTGTTGGGGCGGAGCTGGTGGAGCCACCGCTCAACTGGCCGCTGGCGAGGATCGGGCGCGCAAGTGCGTCTCGCTGACCGCTGGACACGCCAAGGAGTCCAAGCTGAATACGAGCAAACAGTTTGCATACAACAAGTTGATCAATGATACGGCTGGACTGCAACGAAGGAATGCGGTCAAACAGAAGCTATCAATGGGAGGATCAGGATCAGGCGGAGGACCACAACGTCCTCCGCCGCCACACCAACAACAGCAGGAGGGCATTCTCATTGACATCTCGCCCATGTCCACCGGCGAGTGCTCCTCGCTGCAGCTGGACAATTCCTTTTGTCTGCTGGATGCGCCCATCGATGTGCCCACATTTAATGATGCCTCTGATCCGGATCCCACCACGCCCACTTATTACCATGAACAGCCGCAGTTTGACTTTGCGCCGGATGCTTCTCCCGGGCGTCTGCAGCCGCCGCCTTATCAGATGCCGCCCACGTACTCCAACACCATGGAGTTTGCCCAGAAGCGGGAGCAGCTGACGCCACAGCGGGATCCCTTCGATACGAGCGGGTTGGAGACGAATGCAATGTATTCCAATACAGTTGCTCCTGCTCCTGTTTCTGCTCCTCTTCCTGTTGCCTCGCCCGCTGTGCGCAAGAATCTCTTTAGCGAATCCTTGAGTAATGGCCTCCATGCAGCCAACAAGGAGAATATACCCGCTGTCGAGTTTAATCTCAGTCAATTGTCGCTGGAGCAGCCAAATCCCCTGCGGGATCAGCCCAATTCCTTGCGGGATCAGTCCAATCCCACTCCAGAAAGCGTGTTGCTGGACAAATCCTTCATAGCCGAGCTGGAGAAGGACATGTACAGTGGCAGCAACAAGGCGCAGGAGGATTACGAGCGCAACTCCTCCCAGATGTATGCCAACAAGGAGTTTGTCTACAAAACGAATCTGACGCCCTTGAAGAACGGATCAGCCACGAATCCCACAACGACTCCCAATGTCAGTCCCAAGCAGCAGAATGTGGAGACAGTGGGAGCAGGATTAGGAGTCGGAGGAGCGGGAGTGGGAGCAGGATTAGGAGCAGGAGCAGCAGCTACCTCCACACAGAGTCTAGTGAATCGCATTTGGTACGAACGTGTGGCCGCCACGCCCCCCTCGGAGTACTACGCCCAGCCGCCTGCACCCGAAACGGAGGAGCAACTGTATCAGAATCAAGCGGACACATCGCACTCCTTTGTGGCCATCTCGAATCGCGTGGTTACAACGACGCCTCAGAGCAACCAAGTCTATGCCTCAACCAACTCCCTTGGAGAACGCTACGATGCCGTGGCGGGTTCCAGCTACTATGGCCAGGTGCCCACTCTAAGTAATGGCGCCATCTACGATGAAGTCACGCTCGATGATTATTTGCGTCCACATCGTCCGGCGCCGCTGGCACCGCCGCCACTGTCCGCACAGCAAATCCAACGGCGGATGGACAAGATGCGACTGCAGCAGCAACAGCAGCTGGAGGACGCCCATCAACTCTATGCTCCTGTGCCCTCCGAGGCGCAGCGGGAGCAGGAGAAACTACAGCAGTTAATGCTGGAGCTGGGCAGCGCAGCCGTGGAGCAGGATGTAAGAAATGCTCTCCGGGCAGCCAGCGGTGATTTGCAGCTGGCCCAGCGGCACTACAAGATCGATCGACTGAGCCGACTGGGCGTGGCAGGGCGGGGGCAGTGCGAGCAGGCGCTGCAACAGACCAACTGGAACCTGGAGCTGGCTGCGGACCTCCTCGTCCAGAGCACAGTCGACTAGATCTTAAGCAAGGCACAAATTAGTAACCTAAGAAAATCGATTTCAAATTTTAATTTTTAGCTCGATTAATCGAAAAATATCTCGAATTCAATATTTGCAAAACAAGAAAATTACTTTGCAAATTTAACTCGATTTTATTTCTTATATCGATTAATCGAAAAATAATATCGAGTTCAATATTTGCAAAACAAGAAAAATACTTTGCAACTTTAACTCGATTTTATTTTTTAAATCGATAAGTCTCGATTAATCGAAAAATATCTCGAATTCAATATTTGCAAAACAAAAAAAGTACTCTGCAAAACTAACTCGATTTTAATTTTTAACTCGATAAGTCTCGATTAATCGAAAAATATCTCGAATTCAATATTTGCAAAAACAAAAAAAAAAGAAAAATACTCTGCTTTGAATTTCTGTAACGACTCACACACACACACATATATATATATACATATATATCTTGATATATATACAAACTTTTATTTGTTTTAAGTAATGAATTTTATAAGAAATCTCAATTGTTATTGCATTACTCTGTAAATAAGTGTATGCAAATGAAAAATGTATTTGCACGCTATTTGAAAAGAAGAACTCTCGATGCAACGGCTGCTACCTATTTAGTTAGTTATTAAATCAATAAATTATATGTAATTGTTACAAAAAACAAAAGCGAGTTTCATTTGAAAGTAACATTCGAAATTAACGTTTCATTTGATTAACACATCTCTAACGATAGCTTGCGGCTATCGATTACTCCGCCTAGCAGTGTTGCCAGGTGTTCAGCGCTCGCAAAAGCTTGATTCTGAGATAGCTAAAAAAAGCTAAAAATAAAAAATATATCCTGAAAAAAGCTTTATTCAAATGCAAGATCATCATTTTTTATTCATCAGCTTTTTATTCAAATTAAATTAAATAGCAAATCATCGATTTCATCATTTAATTTCTCCTTAAATCGAACAAAAATATTGGCCCGTACTTCTGTAAGTCGAATTTTTCGGAAATATCTCCAATAAAGTTTAATTTTTTTTCTTTTCCATTTTATACTTTTGTTACCGGATCGTTTAAATATGTTATATTGATTTACATTACCATATGGTGATGAAATATGATAGAATATTGCATCAACAATTACTTCAGCTGTGAAATTGCTTTAGGAAAGATGTTCGTAATGTACTTCTTTGTCAGCGCATCAGCTCAAGATTATTTACCACGGCACCAGCACGTGTATTAAAATTTGTATCTCTTTAAGAACTCTTTAAACTTATTTGTTAAGAAATCCAAAAGTGGACCAAAAAAATTTAATTGGCTGAAAAATATGTTATCTTAAAGAAAGCAGTTTTCAATTTATTGGAAAATTGAAAATTAATTATGATGTCATTTGAATCGGGAACTTCTTCTGGATACAGAAAAAGAATCGACAGGTCTTAAGCAAACTGGAATTTTTTATAATGAAAATAACAAGAATAGTTTGCAATTTGAAATGTATTTATGAATGAATGAAATTGTAGTTTCATTTAAAAAGTAAAAAAAAAAATTCCCTAACTCGAAGTCTCCCTAACTCGAACTTTTTTCTCGGATAATGGTGATTCGAGTTAGGAAAGTTCGACTGTAGTTATGTTTTAGAAAAAAAAACCTTTTGCTTAATATTGCATTTTAAGTTTTTAACAGGATTTTGTTGTCCAATTTGTTTTAACAATATTAATTTGACTGAAACGCGATCTTCTTTCGCATTTGACCACGGCAATAAGAGCATTTGAAATGGATTATTATTCCCTGCGTCTTTACAGGCAAGCAACTCTGACCAAAATCTGACAGTGTCATTAATGTGATCCCATTTAAGAAGTCGAATTTGATCAATTTTTGATTTCATTTATACTTATAGAATATTTATTTATTTAATACTTATAGAATATTTATTTATTGCTAGAATATGCTACATGAACTTTAAAAAATGATAGATTTATGGCTATAAGCACGGTTGCCACAATTGGCGTTTTTGCGCCAAAACTGGCTCTTTTTTTTCCTGTTGGAGCAATGGCACTTTATTTTTCGATTTGGCTCTTTTTTTCACAAGTTCAGAATCAGTTATTTTGTATAGTTTTAGGTTGAAGCACATATTTACTTTTATTTAATAACATAATCACTAAATTAAGATGGAAATGTGAATCAGGTGTGCTACAAAAATCACAAGTGAAAGCGAATTCAGAGAAAAGCAATTCCACTCCGAAAATTTCTCATATTAAATTTTCCAAAGGTTTGCTTAGCAACTTTTTTAAGTTTATCATTGCAGAACAATAGGTATTAATGTTTTTTTATTTAATCTATAAAAGTTAATTTATTTACTTAATCATTGATTTTGTATAGCTACAAAAAATTTAAAAGTTATTGGCGCGACAAACAATAAAAGTTACTCGACAGCTCTATATTTTAAAATTCGGACAAAAAATGTGACATTATTCTCATGGCATCGGACGCAAGTGGATTAAGCGATGATTTCGTTTCTCTCAAAATTGTTCAGGTGATTGGACTGTGTCACGGAGAAATGAAATTGACGTGAAATTCAAGCGGAAGAGATTTCTGTGGCATACCTGAATATGTGTTATTGCTTTAAGTGCTTGTGAACGAAATATTTTTTATTTAATTAAACGCAAAAATAAAGTTTTGGCTCTTTTTTAGTCAATTTGGCTCATTTTTTCTTTGCTTTTGGCTCAATCAGATATTTTTAAGTGGCATCCGTGGCTATAAGCTATTTGCAAATTTTATAAGCTTTTCCATTTTGAAATATGCTAGATCTAGCCTGAAATAAGCTAATCTGGCAGCACTGCCCCCTAGTACGCTTTTAGTATTTTTACAACACTAGCTGCGTATTTTTGCTCAATTGTGCTGTGGTCACACTTTTTAGCTCTACTGCAGTTGCAAACGAAACGCCGAAGGTAAAAGAACGCGTCAAAAAGAACGCATGTAAATTGTTTTCGCACGACAAAACGATATAAAAAAACAACAATTAATTGTGGTCTCGTGTGTTTGTGTGTGTTGTGTATGAGTGTAAATGTCGCCTAAATTATGACGCATACTAAGTGCAAGCGCATATTAATGCGATAAAATAATTGTGCAACACTTGAACCAACGGTTAAAATAAATATTGATTGCATTTCGTATCTTCGATACGCGGAAAATAAGAAAAAAAGCAAACGCAGTGTTGAAGAAGAAGAGAATGTGCACTCGGCCTACGTGCGTTAGTGTGTGAGCTTATGTACGTGTGTGTGTGTGTGTGTGAGCGAAATTATGTAAAAACAACAAAAGGCACATTTGCCTATTGTTTAATCTGGCGTCGCTTATGTTGTTGTTGTATTTAGCATTTAAAATGGCAAAGAAAAATTAAAACTAATGGAAAATTTAAATAAAGACGTGTGCGCGCGTGTGTGTTTAATATATAAATGTATCGACAGCCATAAATAAATGATTGCTTATAAATATACAAATTCCAATTGTCTTCTCGCGCTCTCTCAATTACGAAATGCAGCAGCGCTCTCACTAACGCGCTGTCTCGCTCTCGCTCTCACTCTCTCGGTTGCAACGTATTGCCAGTGCACAAAAATTTTTCTTGACGTCAGCAGCGCGGCAGCGACAGCGACATCAGCATTGGCCGGTTTTGTTTGTTGTTGTTGCTTGATTGTCGTCTCGTATCCCTATGCTCTTTGCCGTTCCCATTCCACAATTCCAAATTCCTTAAGCACATTCCCACATTTCTTTATAACGCATTTTTATCGGTCTACCTGCCGCTGCCGGCGTCGCTGTCGCAGTCGCTGGACACGTCTGCATTTTACCTGAATTTATGTAAACGCAGCTATTGGAATTGCTCTCTTTTCATTTGTTTTTTTTGTATTTATTTTGTTTACACACAGACAGACATACAATTAAAAGCAAAAAAAGGAAATGATAAACGAAACAAAACGAAATTCTCAGTTTTTTTAATTCTTGTCTTGTTCTTCTGTTTTGCTTCATGTTCCGCTCTTGCGTTAATGAACAACAACAACAACAACAAACGTAACAAAAACAAAAACAACAGTGGCAAACGGATCAAAAGCAGCAGCAGCAGCAGAAACTGGCAGAGTCAGAAAACGCAGCAGCAGCAGCAGCGCTAAACTCCAACAACAAAATGAGTTGGGGTACTGAGCTATGGGTAAGTTGTTGTTTTTGTTTTGGCATCTCCTTTTTTTCCTGTTCGTTAATTTTTATTAAAGCTCTCTTCTTGCTGTTGAGCTTTAAGTGCAGGAGCACTAAGATTTTAACGTTACGTTTTCTTCTCGTTTGTTTCGCGCTCTCTCTGCTTCTTGCTCTCTTCTCGTCTGCTGATTTGACCAACAGAACTTAAAAAGTAAAAAAAAATATAAAATAAAATACTAAAAACTGGTTTTGCGTGTTTTATGTAAATTGCGGGCTTGTCATATGTATGAGAATATGCCCCAAGCGCTGAATTCCTTTTGTTGTTGTCGTTCTCGTTTGCTTCAGTTGTTGTATTCTCTACAGTTTTGTGTAAAGTTAGCCGTAAATTTATATTTTTAACTGCTTTTCCATAGTCTCCTGTCGCAGCTGTTTTTCTTTTTGTTGTGTTGTGTTTGCCGGTCAGTGTTGCCAGAATTTTGACAGCTTAAAAAAGCGAAATATAAAATGTAATAAGAATAAAAATATAACGAACTTAAGTAGAAATACTTAAACTGAGCTAAAATGCGCTAAATTTTTTTAGTTTTAAATTTAAGCTAAATTTAGCAATAAACAAGCTAAAAATCTCTAATTTTTTAAAGGTTTAAATTTAAGCTAAATTTAGCAATAAACAAGCTAAAAATCTCAAACTTTTATATGTTTTTAATACAAGCTAAATTTAGCATTAAATAAGCCAAACTGACAGCACTTTAACGACACGCCCCAAATTGGCGTTTTACGTGATCCCTGCTGTCTCTTTCTCTCTCTCCCTCTCTCTGTCTCTCCCACGCGCTTTGCTTGAAAATTCGCCTTTTCAGCTGTTTGCCAAAAAAGCGCAAGAAGCAGAGTGGAAGGAGGAGAAGAAAAAGTGAAGTTTGCTGATTTTAGTGCTTATTTTTTTTTTGCTATTTTTAGTTCCATGTTCAATGTGAATTTTATGCGTTTTTCAATTTGAATTCGATTTCGGGGGTAGTTTTGTTAGCCGCAGCCGGCAGGCAGGCAGCGCAGCACACACCCTCAAACTCTCTGTCTCTACAGCTGTGCATGTGTGTGTGTGTGTAGGTGTAACTGTGTGTCTGCTTGACTGTGTGTGTGTGTGTGTATAAATGGTAAAGTTGCTTCCGCAGCAGCTTCAGTTTAGCTACAGGATAAAATTGCACGTCTAGACAGAGCCTGTCATCTATTAGCATTTATCCTCATTTCTCTTTCTTTCTTTTTCTCTTTTTGCTGATGTAGTTTTTGATAGTTGTGTAGAGCTTTAAAGCTTGCAAATGTGTCCAAATTTGTTTGGCTGGCGGATTTGCAAAGGAACAGCTTATTCAAAAATGTGTACAGTGGCTCACAGCTGATTTGGTACACTGCATTTTAAAATACCTCAGTAAAATTGATTTTTGAATGAAAATAAAAATAAAAATAAAAATGAAATACCGGTATGGTTTCGGTTCACAAAAAAAAAAATTTCTTTGTAAAAATATAATTATATTAACAATATAATAGTAATTAAAAAGGCAAAACTTTCTTAATAATTTATTCACACATTTATTTCACATATAAATAAAAATTACAAATAAAAAATATAATCAAAAAAATAAAATACAAAACTAATAACCAAATATCAGAGATCGCAAACAAGACTTATGAGTCGGAATAAATAAAAACATGTGCATCAAGTTAGCTAAACACTTTTGAAAAAAACAACTTTTAAGGGATGGATAATTTGCCGTTAATTATCCGTAAATTATTCGTGAAAAAATTAATTTTGCCGCTCTTTTATTTTAAAAAAAAAATAATGTTCTGCTAACTTGATATCAAGTTAGCAAGACACTTCCACAATTTTGACAATTTTCGAAATCTTTTCACCGTGGAATTTGCCGTTAATTATCCGTAATTTATTCGTGAAAGAATTAATTTTGTCGCTCTTTTATTTAAAAAATAAATAATGTTTTATCTTGATATCAAGTTAGCAAGACGGACTGTCGTTGCTGTTAGTTTTACATTGGACTGTTATGTTAACATTTCTGGTATATAACATAACATTTAATTAATTTTCACAAGTTTCCAAAATTTATGAATTATTCGTGAAAAAATTAATTTTGCCGCTCTTTTATTTAAAAAAAAAAAATGTTCTGCTAACTTGAATATCAAGTTAGCAAGTCACTCCCACAATTTTGACAATTTTCGAAATCTTTTTATCGTGGAATTTGCCGTTAATTATCCGTAAATTATTCGTGAAAAAATTAATTTTGTCGCTCTTCATTTATTTTTTTTTTAAATAATAAAGAAAAATAAAATAGTACTCCCACAAGATTTTTGTTAATTTTTGAAACTATATTTTTAACAATCCATATTTTGTAAAGAAAACAAATTAATTATTTATTTCAATTTCAATATATTCATTTAAAAACAAAAACAGTGCCATGATTGTTTCAACAATCACATGTACATGTGAAAAAATACTATTTTATTGTTATGTTATATACCAGAAATGTTAACATAACAGTCCAATGTAAAACTAACAGCAACGACAGTCCGTCTTGCTAACTTGATATCAAGATAAAACATTATTTATTTTTTAAATAAAAGAGCGACAAAATTAATTCTTTCACGAATAAATTACGGATAATTAACGGCAAATTCCACGGTGAAAAGATTTCGAAAATTGTCAAAATTGTGGAAGTGTCTTGCTAACTGATATCAAGTTAGCAGAACATTATTTTTTTTTTAAAAATAAAAGAGCGGCAAAATTAATTTTTTCACGAATAATTTACGGATAATTAACGGCAAATTATCCATCCCTTAAAAGTTGTTTTTTTCAAAAGTGTTTAGCTAACTTGATGCACATATAAAAACAGCTCCAATTTTTTCGTCTTAAATTATTTTTAACTTGTTTTTTAAATTTTCATAACAAAAATTAATAATAAAACATGCTTTTAAAATTGTATTTTAAAGTTATACCATAGCTCTTATTTGCAATTTTTAAAACGTCAATTAAAAATTAAACTTTGCAATTTTTATTTTAAAAATGTTTAAATAAAAATGTATTTTAAGATGTATGAAAAACCGAAATAAACCCTTATAAATGAAACGGTTACTAAACGGTTATTTCGGTTAACAGAGTTTCGGTTTAAAGGTTTCGGTCAGATGAAAATTTTTTTTTTCGGTTACGGTTTCGGTTAAGGTTTCAAATTTCAATCGGTTTTTACCGGTTAAAGGTTACGGTTTCGGTTAGGGTTTTAATCCCCTGCTAATTTCCATCAAATTTTTCACTATATTGAATTTTCTACAAATATCAATTTTCGTTGGAGTATAGTATATTTTTAAATTAATTTTCTATTGATAATAAATTTAATAATTCAATTAATATACTGTTTATTTACTTTCAATATATACCACATATTTAAAAAATTAACAAAATATGATATTACTATCAGTTAATTTCTTTGGAATTCCTTCAATCTTGCACTTGGTCTAAACATTTTTAAATATTTTTTATTTATTTCTTATTTTACAGAGTTAAAAATTACATATTATTGTAATGTTTGGTAACTTCAAAATTAGAGTTTTTGATAATAATTTACAATTCTTTCGTTTGTTTTGTAAAATTTGTCTAGATTCTGCAATATCTGATGTCTTAAACTTCCTCTCGAAATTTCCATATATTGCTCGTATTCGTTTTCGTTTTCTCCCATGGTCAATGGCTATCTATTGTTCAAGTTGGCCCAATATCGGTAGCCACAATGTGCGATTATTGTTTGTGTCGAAAAGCGTTAAATATTTGCATAAGTACGAGTAATTTGCACGCAAATTTTAAAGCCAAAATCAAATGTTGGCCAATTGAAATGGAAAACAAAGCATAGAAAGTGCAAAGCCAAGTTGTAAATTCGGTTAATGGAAATTAACACGTAATGTTAACGTTAAAGAAAAAGCATTATTATTATTTTGTATATTTTTTGTATTATTTCTAATGCAAATTCCAAGCTTTAAGCCGAATCGGAGCGGACCGGGCTAATAAGCGGGTCAATTGCGAGGCCTGCATGAAAATGGAATTACAAATACAAATACAAATAAAAACTAAACCGCGTCATTTTGTTGTTGGCCAAGAAGAGCTAAAGCCAAAGCCAAAGCCGAAGCCAATTTCCAAGCGGCGTCACTCAACTAAAAAACAGCACGAAAAAAAACTTTCTTTGCTTTTTTTTGATTTTTTGTTGCTGCTTTATGAGCAATATTTTCACTTTAATTAAATTTAAAGCATGCGCCAAACAACGTCTTAAACGTCCATTAAAACTTAACTTGGCTCGTTGCATATGCAAAATGCCTGAACAAAATTTAAAAATCAACACAAATGTTATAAAAATAGTAATAAAAATTGTGTGATTTTTTTTGGTTGAATTTGAATTTCTTTTGCCTCTTTTACACAACGTCGCCACCTTGCTTTTCTTTCTTTTACATTCTCTGCTAAAAATAAACGCCTGTCATTTCAAATGTTGCAATACAATTGTGTGTGTGTGTGGGAGGGGATGGGGAAAGGGAGCGGGTGTGGAAAAAGTGTATGTGTTCTATGCTGAGTATTTTGATTGGGAAGCTGCAGTTGTAGTTGTAGTTGTAGTCATAAACTGCATAAATTAGTGATTAATGTCAAGAATTTCATATCGATAAACATGCCTTGATTATGTTAATCGAGTTAAGATTCTTTACTTGGCTAAGGAAAAGCTATTCAAATACTTTTATTGCTATTTTAATCAATGTAAAGATTGTACAAAGAAATGTGTATAATATGATCAAATTTTGCGTAAGTTTTTTAAGAATAATCTATATTTTGACCCGTTTTTAACCCTTAACTGCGAATTTTGTAAAGAATTGTTGACTATCTGGTCACACTTTTTAGTTTTTCATTGTACTAAGAAAAATTGAGAATATAATCATAGTTTGCGTAAGTTTTTTTTAAGAATAAGCTATAGTTTAGCCTGTTTTTAGCCCTTAGCTGCTAATTTTGAAAAGAATTGTTGATTATCTGGCCACACTTTTAAGATTTTCATTATTAATAATGCAGTTTTTTTTTAAGGAAATTAGGATTGTGTAAGAAAAGTGTATAATTTGATGATAGTTTGCGTAAGTTTTTTAAGAAAAACCATATTTTAAACTGTCTTAAGCATTTTATTGCTTATTTTGTATAGAATTGTTGACAATCTGGTCACACTTTTTAGATTTTTATTATAAATAGTGCAGTTTTATAAAGAAATTTGACAGTTTTTTGTATTTATTCACGTATTTTGGTATGCAAATTAACTGTATTTAGTCTATATACTAATTAGCTAAATCTGTAACTATTTTTGTTTTATTTTTCGACCACATTTCAGTCGTAATGCAGCAATTTTATGCGAAAATCAAGTTTGCTACCTGCCTAATCAGCTGTTTCCGCATATTCATTTAATTACAGCTGGTTTATCAGCTGTGAGCTTATGACTGAATAAATAATATGATAAGATCGTACTACACTCCAAATGATAACTGTTATTATTATTGCAATCTATTGTAATTGTAGCACTTTATCTCTCTCTCTCTCTCTCTCTCTCTCGCTCTCTCTCTCTCTCTCTCTCTCGCTTTGTATCACAATTTGTCTACATTTATGTATCTTTGGAATTGTATCTGTGATTTGTATCTTTGTATCTTGTTGTTTGTTGCTTGCTTGATCAGCTGTTTGATCATCGTTGTCTGTCTTTCCACTTGTCTTTGTTTATCTCTCTCTTTCTGTCTGTCTCTCTCTCTGTCTGTCTGCTTTCGAGGTCTCTGGTCTCTGTTTTAGCTCCTTCACACTCTCCAATCATCCACTTCACTCGATTCAATGCCAACGCCATCGCCGTCATCGTCATCATCATGGAGTGCAGCTGTTTTATGTTTTTTAGAGCACTCTGTAAATAATTTTTTTATGTGCTTGTTTTTTGTGGTTGTTGCAGCTATTTTTTTGGTTTGAACTTTTCCTGACATTGAAATTCCGTATCTATTGGCAACTAAACAACTTGTTTTTTTTTTTTTTGCATCTTTTCAGTTTTCAATTTACAATTTGATATTAATTATTGAAATGTTAGTCTAAAATTCAATTTCCTAACATTTTTCTGTTGTTTAATTTCCTAATTTATAATAAAATTTTTTCATATTTATTTTGCGTTGTCCAAACATTATTCTTAATTTTATTTCTATATCATATATTTTTACCCCTTAAGTTTGTTGACCAAACAATAACAGCAAAAAAGGGAAAGATTTGCCGGATGCAATGAAAATCAGCGACAATTTTCGCAACCACCCGTCGAGTTCCCGTCACTTGCCAGGGAAAATCCTTGGAAATCCCAAGGCGACAACTCCTGGCGCCAAGTTGCTGTCCTCTCCCCCATCCTCCAGCATCTCTGCAACTGCTGCAATTGTCTGAAGGTCTCGCAAAATCGATAAGATGATCTAAGAGAGAAAGAGAGAGATATTTTTGCAGTGAGGGTGCGACCCCAAGATGATTTCTCGTCTTTTCTTGGCCTTGAGCACATAAATTCTACGACCCTTCTTTTTTTTGTATTTGATTTAATTGGAAACTTGCCCGAAGGGGGACCGTGTCAGAAATGAAGTTGGCTTTTAGTGGGGTATGTCAGCATTTTAATCATGGCGCACACGTTAGCCAAATTTAACGACCCTTGCGAAGACAGTAATTAGACCTGATGAGAGATATATTGACACGAGTTGGTGTCGCTTGTTTTTTTAGGACTTGCGTTGCATGTCAACTCATAAAGATCATTAAGTACGTTATAAAAAACTATTTTTCTTGTTGTGGTTATTTTTAGACGGTTTATTTTTAGTTTGAGCAATTATACAGAAATATTTATATTAAAAAGATTTTATTATATTTAGAATTTGATTTCCTTATATTTACTTTTCCTTTATTTTGTCACAATTTTAATAATTTAATACAATGAAATCTTAGATAGAATGATATAATGATAATCACTGCGGACGGCAGTCGCGCTAGTGACGAAAGCAGCACGAAGGGTGCGAAGGCGACTAGCATATATACACAGGAAGAATGGAAAATTTGCTATGACTGTCCGATCAGGTCGAGTTATATACCGATCGAAAGGTATCAATTTAACTTACAAATGTGCATACTAAGACTTTAGAAAACTCACCTGGTTCGTGAGATAAACAGGTGTAAGTGGAAGGGGCAAAATTTAAATGATTGGAGCTAGTGGGGCCGTTGGAGCCTTTTGGTCAACATTTTTAATTTTTTAATATTTCTCATAAAGAGATACGCGTCGAATGACACCTCAATCATCAAAATCCGACTACTGGTTCAAAAGATAAATTATTTTGAAATTTTTGGTGCCCTTCTCAAAACGAGATGAAAAGTCAGTCTGTCTGTTTGTTTGTTTGTATAGATCAAATCGTTGTTTTAGCTTAAAAGTTTGAATGAGGACTTGTTCCCGCTCAAAAATCTAGAAACGTTTGTTCTACGACTTTTTCGAAAAATCGCTAGTTTAGCGGGAAATCGCTAAAAACCGCTAAAATTGAAACCCCCATAGCATCCAAACTATAGAAGCTACAGATGCGATCTATATATCGGTGAAAAAGGTATTTCGAAGGGCTCTTAGGCATACCTTCAAAGTTTTTTTAAGTAAAAAGGTAAACGGCTACAGGTGAAACAAGGTATTTTTTTACACATTTTGGCGATTTAAGAAAAATCTACACATGAGATCACTTTAAAATATGTTATATGTTATAGGCAATTTGATTCCGCGTTTTTTGACATATAACACATATCTGTCAAAATTCGTTTTTGGACAAGATATTACCTATTAACTGAATATACCTTTTACCTTTACACTTCTGCATGTACATATGCAGTATGTACACTGCTTGCAGCGTAATGCGGAAATAAACTGCTTGCAAGTGATGAATTCCTTTTTGCGGCAGATAAATCATTTTATAACCAAAAATATCGTTTGTTCTACAGCTTTTTCGAAAAATCGCTAGTTTAGCGGGAAATCGCTAAAAACCGCTAAAATTGAAACCCTCATAGCGTCCAAACGATAGAAGCTACAGATATGATCTATATTTCGTTGAAAAGGTATTTCAAAGGGCTCTTAGGCATACCTTCAACGTTTATTTTTTATTTAAAAAGGTATAATGAGAATAGGACAGCAGCTGCAAAGTGTCATAGCAGCCAGAGTTGAAGAGTGCTGATAGCTTTTGCGCTAGGCATGTGTGTTTGTAAAGGGGACCAGTGTTGCCAGACAGTTTGTTTTAGCTGTACAAACAATAAACAAAATTGACACAACTATAATGTCAAAAAATATTGCATTGCAATTTCAAAATTTCTGATGTCTTATTCAAAAATTTGTGATATCCCATAAAAAAAAACCTCTTTACGCGGTAACAGTCTAGTGACGAAAACATTTTCATGCCCCAAAATTTCTGATATCCAATTTTGTGACGAATAATATTAAGTTTTACACATAAATTATTTTAAACAAAATTTTTGCATTCGGCACTGCGCAAAACAGTGAATGAGTTTTATTTGGTATGAAGAATTGATACATTTTAGCGCAATGTGCCGAGTGCCAAAATTTTGCTTAAAATAATTTATGTGTAAAACTTAATATTATTCGTCACAAAATTGGATATCAGAAATTTTGGGGCATGAAAATGTTTTCGTCACTAGACTGTTACCGCGTAAAGAGGTTTTTTTTTATGGGTTAACAATAATAATGATAAATAATAACATTGATAGGAATAAATAATACAATGAAATCTTAGATATAATAATATTAATAGGAATAAATTTAAATGATAATAAGAATAAATAATGAATAATGCATAGTAATAATAATTAGTAAGTAATGAATAGTAAATAATAACTTAATAATAAATTACCAATTATTAATTATAAATCATAAATAATAATAATAAATAATAATGATAATAATCATAGTGAAAAATGAATATTGTACAAAAAATAATAATAATGAATAATAAATAATAATAATGAATAATAATAAATAATATAAAATAATATAAAATAATAATAATGAAATTTTTTTTTTAATTGTTTGGAATTTTTAAAGACTTCATTGTGAATTTTTTTTACTTCTGCCTTTGCAATTTTATTTTTTCTTTAAATTAATTTTTTATTGCAATTATTTCTTCTTTTAAATTTCATATTTGTATTGCCATATTTTGTTGGTTGTACAGAGAATCATTTGCTTATAAGGCAAGCTTCACTGTGTGCAAGCCACTTTTAAAACTCTCTTTGGCTCTCTTGATGACAAAGATAATTGCAAATTCCATTCACATTCACATTCAAGTGCAATGCACAATAAACTTTTGTTGTTGTTGTTTCAATTGTTGTTGCTGTTGTTGTTGTGATCGTGCCTGGTTTATTTGTCTGGCCTGGCGTCTATTGAGCATTTGAGTATTTGAGTAGCCTTCAGCCTGCGTTGCATGCATAATAATAAATAAACAGCGTACCTGCCTCGATATCCATCACGTTTTCTTCATATGCAAATTTCGTTGACCGTCGCGATTCGAAAATTGCGGCGCCTGTTTACCATTAGAAATCACCACTTTTATGGTTATATATAGCATATGATATATGTATGTATGTATATATGGTATGCCATATACATAGTATATTTACATGGAACTGATAAGGTCTTAAGACCTTAAGCAAAGTATGCACTCATTTCATACACTGACTTCCTTTTCTCTTTGCGCTCTTATCATTTGACCAACTTTTTGCGGCTGCGATAAAAACAAATGCTTGGCAAATTGAAGTCAATAAAAATATAGTTAAGAAAAATACAAAAAATATATATAAATTAATATAGAAAAATATCTAAACAATTTTTCTAGAATAAAAATATAATTAAGAAAAATACAAAAAATAAATAATGAAATATTTCTTAATAATATTTCTAAAATAAAAATATAGTTAAAAAATATTCAAAAAATTTAAATAAATACAGAAATATTTCTAAATATTATTTCTAAAGTACAAAAAATACATAAATAAATAAAGAAATACAGTCGAACTTCCCTAACTCGAACTTCCCTAACTCGAAGTCTCTCTAACTCGAACAAAATCGAGTGGCAATACTAGACAAATTTCATACAATTCTACTTCCCTAACTCGAAGTCTCCCTAACTCGAACCTTTTTCGTGGATAATGGTGATTCGAGTTAGGGAAGTTCGACTGTATTTCTAAATAATATTTCTAAAATACAAAAAATATATATAAATAATTAAAAAAATATATCTAAAAAATTTTCCTAAAATAAAAATATAGTTGAGAAAATTACAAAAAATATATAAATAAATAAAGAAATATTTCTAAATAATATTTCTTAAAATAAAAATATAGCTATGAAAAATACAAAAAAATATATAAATAAACAAAGAAATATTTCTAAATAATATTTCTAAAATACAAAAAATATATAAATAAATAAAGAAATATTCCTAAACAATTTGTTAGGTATTTGTTTTGAATAAACAAACAATTGAAGTGCAAAGAATTTTGTTTGCTTTAGCGTTGTGTTTTTGTATGATTAACACCTATGCATAAATGGTCATGCCACGCCCCCCTTTTCGGCCAATTGAATTTGTTTAAACTTGATGCGTCATAGGCAAATGTTTTTTCTTTCTCATGTTAACTTTGTCTCTGTTTTTGGTCAGCATCTTGAGTTGATTCATAGTTTTCTATGATTATTGTTAAATATTGCTTTTGGATTTGTTTTTTTGTTGGAATTTATAAGGCGAAATATATTACACACATTTCCGCTTGATATGACGATGAATGTGTTGTTGTTTTTGTTTTGTTGTTGTTGTTGTATGCGTCAGAGAATGTATGTGAGCAAGTTATCAGCAAATAATCCATTGGGGCATTTGTTTGTGGACTGTGACTAAATTAAATGAACTTGTTGTTGCCTCATAAAAATACGTTTATTTACGGTCTTCGTTTGTATGTGTTTGTATGTGTGTGTACAGGTGTAAATGTGTGTGAGTTTGTTATTAATTTTTATCGGGTATAAGGTTTTATCGCCAGACAAACTATGACAATATTCAATTTGGTTTGACAATTGCAGAGGTTGAAAGAGTTTGAGGTACGAAGCTAGTTGAAAATTCTTAGAAAACTGCAGCTGAAGTCAAAATTTAAATTAGATCGCAAATTTAAACACTTTTGAAAATGATGTTATGAAAGCTTAAAATAAAAAGATATTTGAATGAACTTAATTAAATTTGAATGCAGAATTAACTTAAGGACCAAATCATGATTAAAACGATTTTGGCAAAGTTATGAAAGTTTAAAGTCAAATCTTTGGCCCAGCAACTTTACAAGTAAAATTTTTTGTTTATTTTGTCATGATTTTTTTACAATAATATAAAACGTCGAAGAATCAAATTTAAAATGCTGTTTTATACTTACTAAGACACAAAGAGTTTATTTAAATGTTAATATTTGAGATTTAAAATGTTGTATTTTGAAAAATCTATTTGATGAAACCTTTTTTGTCCTTTATCTTGAGTTCGGGGCTTAAAAAATAAAAGAAAAATGCTAAAATAAAAATAATTAAAAAAATAAATGAAATAAAATACACAAATTTTGGGTTTGCATTCGCTTTATCTAACCAAAGGTTGAGCTATTCACCTACCTTAAACTTATCTATGTCTGGTATCTTTCCACACACACACACACATACACACACATGCATACACACGCGATATGGACAAAGGTTAATAGGCAAATATTAGTTGGATATTAGATACACAATGTGACAGGTAACTTTGAGAACATTTTTCGTTGTTTGCTTTTTGTGGCCAGAAAACAATGCCAATTAATGTTGGCCATAATAGGTGTGGTGGGTGCAAAAATAAAAATATATAAAAAATGGGCAAGAGACGAACTTATAAAATGAATGTTATTTTTTTGAGAAATTAAAATTCCACAATGATTTATGGAAGGGAGAAAAAAATGAAGAAATGTTTGCCATAATTGTGAGCTTATGTTAATTATTTCTTTTTATTGAGTGTGTGTGTATCTATATTTGGAATGCTGATAAATAATCAATTATATGCATATATTAAAAATTCTATTAATTTATGTGGAATAAGTCACCGCAACGATAAGAGTTCACTGCAGAGGTTAACGAGGTCGTTTTGAGTATTATCAAAAAGTTCTTTTGTTGCATTTTTAACCCTGTGCTGTCAAACTTACTATATATGTATGTACATAAATATGTATAGATTAATTACTTGACAGATTTATGACTTATTTTTGGAGTGCATAATTCATTTACGCCTCGTGACGATGCCACATGTGGCTGCCACAAATATATGTATATTCGCAAATCACTTGAAAAATGTAAACAGCGAGAACAACCCTCGATTGGAGTAACTATAATTTTAGAGGGTATTTTTGATTTTGTCATGAAAGGTGACTTAACAGAGACTATAAAGAATATACTTTAAGGACATAATAATAGGGATGATAATTCTTTTTTGGAAATAGTTTTTTTTTTTTATTTCCATAATATTCCTTTTTAGCTATATTTCAAAATTTTTATCAAATTTCTATATTCATGTGCAACTTTTTTTTTTTTGAAATGTCAATGTGACTTTCGTTTCAATTATTTTTGCCATCACTGTATTTTTCTTTTTTTTTACTAATTTTTTCGCAATTTTTATTTATTTTTCTGATTCGGACTACAATTTTAAAGCAGCGGTGGGCACGCATGGGCTCTGAGAGCTAGCAGCTGCTCCTAACTTTATTTCTGCCAATAGATTCGCGAGCAAAATAACAACAACAATTTTTAAGCAGCAATCGTTTGAAAATTGATTTTTTAAATGAAAATATTTTTCGTTTTTTAAAAAATTCAACTAGAAAATATTCGAAAATATTGAATTAATGTTACTTTTATTCTTTGCTGTGAAGACTGTTAGATTTTTTGTTGTTCTCTGCTCCATTTCCACTTGACACGCAGTGTAGAAGTGCCAAGAGCGGGAATTTCTAGAGTCATGGCAACCAGTTAGCATTCGTTATTTACCATTAACCATTTACCATTTACCAGTTGCCAGCTCTTTGTTTATACACATTTCCCTGCCCTTTTTAGAGTGCCTTCTGTTTGCTCCAATTTCATCACGTTTTGGCTGTTGTTTAATCATCAGCACAGCAACACGTTCCTTTATCATCATGTGCTGTGACAGTTGACGAGAAGCTTTTCCCTTTTGAGTCATTCCCCAGTTTTCCTTTTGCTGACTCATCTGACTAAAAAAAAAGGGGGTGGTGAGGGTGGTTGAGGGCTGAGCCACCCTCTTATTATGTGGTGCAGGCAAACCACCAAGCAACAGCTGTTCTCTCTCTATGACTCACACAGAGGGTCAGCTGTGCAAGGGAGAGAGCGAGAGAGAGCGGAAGATTTCTCCCTCTGTGTGGGTGGCTTTGTTTACCCCTCAACCTCTGTTCTCTGCGACCCCCTCACCCACAATATATATACCCTAGTCACTAACATTGCGGCAAAATGCTTGATTATGATGTTTGTTTAATGCTCGAAAGTGGAAAAGCATGCAGTGTGGGCTACGCTGAGAGAAAAGTGTGTATGATAAAAGCGGAGAGTGGCAGTAATTAAAATCTTATAAAAAAAACCTCTTTACGAGGTAAAAGTCTAGTGACGAAAACATTTTTATGCCCCAAAATTTCTGATATCCAATTTTGTGACAAATAATATTGAGTTTTACACATAAATTATTAAAATTGTAGAAATTAAGCTATAGAAATGAAGTATCAAGTATTTTTGCTTATTGTAGAAATAAATAATACAATTAAATTATAAAACTATTAAGAGGTGCCACAGAAATCGCTTTCGCTTGAATTTCAATTAAATTTCATACAAATCGCTTTCGCTTGAATTTTTAACTTAAATTTCATACAAATTTATGTGAAATTCAAGCGAAAGCGATTTCTGTGGCACCCCTGTATATATGTATTTTATATCTTTAGAACGCGATTGTGCACCCCTGTATATATGTATTTTATATCTTTAGAATTAAAATAGCGCATTTTGCGCTTAGTGTAGTCAGATTTAATTATTATAATTTTATATAAATGGAAATATTAAGTTTTTTCTTTAGTAAAAGTTTTTCTCAGTGTAGTCATAGTTAATTCCTTTTATAAATTATAAAATATTAACTAGCACATTTGTAAAATTTTCGCACAGTGCAATGGAAGCTCATTGAAAAGCTTTCAAATGCCGAAGGGAAGTTCAAAGGCAAAGCAAGACAAGAGTGAAAGAGGAGAAAAGAGAGAGTAAGAGGAAGATGCGTAGGAGGGTTAGTGAATGGTATGAGAAGCTGAAGGAAATTTCCTTTGTTGTGTGTGACGTCGCCATCATAAAATGTTATGCGCTTTTATCCACTGACATAAAGGTTGAATGTAAATATACATATAGTGCATATGTGTATATGTATATGAGGACACAGCCTTCTTTTACCTTGGCCTGGCTCTGAATCTGACTTCGACTCTGGTTCTTTCTGTTGTGCCTGCCTGTTGTGTCCGTCCCTCTTTTTGGCCAAACAGCTGCCACACCCCGCCAGCAAATTAGCTTCATTTCCTGTCACATGACAGGCCCGAGGTTTTAACCCTACCAAAATTCAGAGTTTGTCTCTCTCTTGTTGTTGTTGTTATTCATAAAATATGTTTGGCCATCTTTTTATTATGTTATTCGTGGTGTGGCATTGCAAAAACTAAACTCAAATTATTTATATATCTGCTGGCAAATACCCTGCATAAATAAAGAGAACTTAAAGAAGGTGGTACAAGTTGTGGAAAACATTAAAATAATAATAAATATATTTTTTTAAATAATATTTAATAATAATAATATATATATTAATTTTTCTAAATAACAGTTGAAATTTAAATATTTTTTTACAATTTGTTTCAATTAAAAACAAAAAAATTAAAAATAATTCATTTATTTTAACTTATAATTTTTTTTTATTTTTTTAAATAATAATTAATATTTATATTAGTTTTTCTAAATAACAGTTGAAATTTAAATATTTGTTTGCAATTTGTTTTAATTATTATTTAATAATTATTTATTTTAAAATAATAATAAATTCTGGAATCTTTTCATTCAAATAAATTTCTTTTTGATTTTAACTTTTTTTTTAATTCATAACTTTTGGAAGCCGCAGGGTATTGGCTAGTCGAGCAGACTCCATTAAAGCTCTGCTTGTTTTGGTTCTGTTGTTGTCATATTTTTTTTTGCTTTCTGCTTGCGTGGGCAACTTGTGAAGGAGTCGAGAGTGAGCGTCGCCTTTATAACTAACGGAAATCGTTAAATGCTTTTGAGAGCAACAACGAGAGATAAGAAGCAGAAACAGAGGCAGCTGTGGCAACATGTGTATGAGCGCATGCTGCGGCAACATGTTGCCAACAAAGCCAACGAACTCATTGCAAAGGCAACATGATTTGTTTTTGTTTTTCTGCTGTTGTGTATAAAGAAATCGATTCTTTCGGGCCGGAAGGGACAACAACAAGTAGAGGGCGAAAAGGGGTCGGGGCAGGAGAGGGAAAGGGGAGGGGATCGCTCACGTATCTGGCTACTGGGCACGATCCCCAGAGTGTTTGACTCATTGGACTGTACGTGGTTGAAACAACGCCAGAAAATAATAATGGGGTCGCTTTCAGTTTTCAGCCAGGGATCGAAATGATTAAAAGTTGTAAAATAAAAATTATAAAATTTAAAAAATTATACTGTTGACATAAATTAAAATAGATATAATACGTATATAATGATATAATTTAGAAGTTATATTCAACTTTTATAAATTTTAATAGTTTTAAAAGTAAATTTTTAATTTTTATAGCTTTTTGACAATATTGAGAATTTTATTTTGATATTTTTTAACTTTGAAGGTAAAACTTATTTTATATTTTTATCATACAAATTATAAAATAATTTCTTTTACTCATAACTTTTATTTGCGAGCCCTGGTTATAAAACCAAACTGAATAATGAAAAACACTAAAAAACTGAATCATTCTTCCATAAACTGTGCAAAGGAATCGCGTGCCACATGGCGATAAAGAGAGCGGGGTAAAAAAGAGAGGGGACAACGCTTTGTTGCCTTTGATGTTTATGACAATTTGAAATGAAATGCATCAATCATTGAGTGCAAAAAGCGAATACACTCATATCTCATTCATTCATGCATTCGTTGACTTTGTTTAATCGTGAGAAATTGCATTGATATTAAGTTGGATCATCAACGAATCCGAGTTGGCAAGTTGCAAGTTGCAAAGTCCGATGCCAGAGTTGATCATCATCATCAGGCGGCACACTTTTTGTGTTGTGTTATGCTGTGTGGCACAGTCGAAATAAGTCAAGAGTCAAGAGTCTGAGACGTGTCTCGCTAACTTTGTTGCCACTCGACGGGGCATAATAATATTAAAACTCCGCTCGCTCCATAAAAATGCAACAACAACCACAACAACGACAACAGGAACAACAACAATGTTGTCGACAGGCATAAAAGTTGCGCGTTGTTTGCTGCCAGTCGAGCAGAAGCAGAAGCAGAGCAACGAGTTGAAGTTAAAGTTGCACTCGCACAGTGGGACAAACAGCTGAGTTAGCGGAGTTTAAGTAACAGCTTAAAAAACAAATTATGTATGTTTAAATTGGAATTTTTGTGTTTTTAGAATAATAACCCAAAAATATAAATGCAAACTCCAAATTTTCTATTAAATTGTATTTTGTTTTTGTTTTAAAAACATTTTATTCGACCTAATAAATTTGTGTATTAAAATGGAAGAACTATAAAAAACATTGGAAAATATAATTATTTGAAATTTAAATACAGTCGAACTTCCTAACTCGAACTTCCCTAACTCGAAGTCCTCTAACTCGAACAAAATCGAGTGGCAATACTAGGCAAATTTCATACAATTTACTTCCCTAACTCGAAGTCTCCCAACTCGAACCTTTTTTCGTGGATAATGGTGATTCGAGTTAGGGAAGTTCGACTGTATATGTATATTTTTAATTCTTATGAAAAATAACTACAGTCGACCTTCCCTAACTTGAATAATCATTATCCAAAGAAAAGGTTCGACTTTTGGAGATATTCGAATTATAGAGTTATTTTTCTTAAGCTTATTAAATTTACTGCCACTTTTTTAGCTTAAGTTAGAGAGAAATTCGAGTTACAGAAGTTCAAGTTATGGATGTTCAGCTGTATTTTTTAAATTTATTTAATTTTTTCAACTCGTATTTTAAAATGGCTAATAATCTATTAATTTATTGCTATTTTAAGTGAAAAAGCTTTTTTATTTGACCTTTGTTTAATTCGTATATTAAAAAAAAATACCAATAAATAAATATTATGAAATAGACTTATCTGATTATTAAACATTTTTTTTTAAATTTTTATATAAACAAATACTTTTTAGTTTATTAAAATTTGCTTAGCTCTTAGTTTAAATTGAGATGCCGACTAAGCCATTAATCCAATCAACTTCTTTATCTGTTAATAAGTTGTTTAATGGAAATAACTTTTGAGTTTATTTTAAAAATAAGCTCCGCTATTTTAAGCGCTTGGCCCACTGTAAGTCACTGTGGTGCATGGGGCGGTGTTAGGCTGCAAGAAGTTGTTGCACAGTTGTTGCCGGTGCAATGCACTCCCCATACGACGCTGTCATTGTGGCAGCTTCAGCCTCAGCTGCCAACTATTTTGCATCACACACACACAAACACACACACAGACTTACTAATGAGTGTTGCAAGTATGCGAGTGTGTATGTGTTGCATGTGTGTATGTGTGTGTTTTGGGTCGTGTCATGCAACTCGTTGTTGTTGTTGTCGCCTTGTGATAATGCTATTATGGAATGACGGTAGCGTTGATTTCAAATAACTAGCAGAAGATGAAGAGCAACTACTACATGAAAAAGAAGAAGCAGAATACCGCGTAGTGTAAGAAGAAGCATAAACTAAGAACGTTGACTTTAAAATTGTTGTCCCCGATTTTAGTTAAGTCGCCAGTTGCCACAAATTGCACAACTAAACTTAGTTGTTGTGCTCTGTCGACTAAAATGCTATTAAAATATGTTAATCCAAACGGAAAAAAGCAGATTATTTAATCGATTAATCAAGCAATCGATAAAATTTAATCTATTTTGATGTGCTACTCATGCATGTTGATTATTAAGATCATAAATTATCAGCTGATATTAATGCGATTCTATTAGCGTTTATAATATGCAATTATTATTAATTTAGTAAAGAGAGCTTTTATGTTAACTATAGTTCTTATCGAATTTTATTGATGCAATGATATTGAGATGAAAATAAGCCTATATATAGGCAGAAATAGAGCCACTAGCTCCCAGAGCCATTGCGTGCCCACCACTAATTTTTTTTTTTTTTTTTTTTTTTTTTTAAGCACATTTTGAGTATAATTCCTTTTAAAATATGAACATACTTTGAATCATTTAAAATTTTCTAATAACTAAATTGATTGTAAATTAAAGCAAAACAATTTTCTATGCATTTTCACTAACTTTCTTTATTTTTTTTCTTTTCATCTGTTTTTCAGGTAAGTTGAATGCACAATTAATCAAGCCACGTGAGACGCAGTGTATCAACTTGAATACTATAAACACATTTGCCATTTACACTTTATAAACAAAAGGTAAGGTGGTGGATAAGGAGGGAGGGGTTGGGGAAAGGGAAAGGGAGGGGAAGGTGTCTGTTGCCGGCAATTGCAATTGATGCGTTTATTTTTATAAGCCGTGTGCATTTATTATAAACAAAGAAAAATATATATGTGCGATGTTTATAGAGTTGTTGTTGTTGCTGTTGTTGTTGCTGTTGTGTTTATGTTAATGTTAACATTGACTGCTAGCTAGAAGTAGCAAGAAGAAGAAGCAGAAGCAGAAGCAGCAGCAGCTAAATGAAAACTCATCTTGACGCATTTCCTTGGCATTCTTTTCATTTCCATGGATTTGTTTTGCTGTTTAGTAAACAGCACGTCGAACACAAATTCCAGACCCCACCCAGTTGCCAGTTTTGCGCCCAGACTTTTACTTTTTGGATATGGCAACGTATTGAATTCGTATTGAAAAACGAATCGATTTTTAGTTTTAATACGCAAAATGCGTTCATAATTCGCATTATTCGCATTATGGAAGTATTTCTGCATTTCATTTTGGCACTTTCGGTTTTTAAACACATTTGTCTGTCTCTCTATATAGTCCATATATATAACTGCATATAAATACAGTCGAACTTCCCTAACTCGAATCACCATTATCCACGAAAAAAGTTCGAGTTAGGGAGACTTCGAGTTAGGGAAGTAGAATTGTATGAAATTTGCCTAGTATTGCCACTCGATTTTGTTCGAGTTAGAGAGACTTCGAGTTAGGGAAGTTCGAGTTAGGGAAGTTCGACTGTATTATATAAATATGCTCATTGTCCCCTCTCAACTTGATGTGCTGACTAATGAAGTTTCTTTGGCATTATTCATCAGCATAATTAACATTAAAAATCATAAAAAAAACGTCAGTCAATTTGCATTTCCATTGTTTACAACAGCAGCAAAAACAAACAAATGACAATACGGAAATTGAGAGACTTATAGATATTCTATATGTCTAGTAAAGCTCTCTTTTATGCTCAGAAAGCAGCTAAAAACCATCCTAACTTTGTCACAACTTGATCAATTTAATATCCCTGTTTTCTAGAGTTTCGACAGTTGATTGTTCTCCGCTAAAGCACTTTTAATGGACTAAGAGACTAAAAGATACCCTATATGACTAGTAAGGCTCGCTTGTAAACTCAGAAACCAGCTAAAAACTATCATAACTTTGTCAGCACTTGTTTAATTTAGTATCCCTATTTTCTAGAGTCTCAGCAGTTGATTGTTCTCCAGTTAAGCACATTTAATGGACTAAGAAATACCCTGTATATGGCTAGAGTTCTCTTTTAAACTCAGAAACCAGCTAGAAACTATCATAACTTTGTCACAACTTGTTTAATTGAATATTCCGCTTTTAAGAGTCTAAGCAGTTGATTATACCCCTTTTTAAGCACATTTAATGGACTAAGAGACTAAGAGATACCCTGTATATGACTAGTAAAGTTCTCTTTTAAACTAAGAAACCAGCTTAAAACTAACATAACTTTGGCACAACTTGTTCAATTTAATATCCCTGTTTTCTAGAGTATCTGCTGTTAATTGTACCCCATTTAAGCACATTAAATAGACTAAGAGACTAAGAGATACCCTGTATATGACTAGTAAAGTTCTCTTTAGAACTCAGAAACCAGCTAAAAACTATCATAACTTTGACACAACTTGTTTAATTGAATCTCCCTCTTTTCTAGAGTCTCAGCAGTTGATTGTAACCCATTTATGCACATTTAATGGACTAAGAGACTAAGAGCTACCCTGAATATGACTTGTGAAGTTATCTTTTAAGCTCAGAAAACAGTTAAAAACAATCATAACTTTGTCACAACTTGTTCAATTTAGAATCCCTCTTTTCTAAAGTCTCAGCAGTTGATTGTACCCCATTTAAGCACATTTAATGAGTATATCAATCTGTATTTTTGAAGTTATGCGTGTTGTTGGTTTTTCTTATTTGTTAAGAAAATTATGAATGCATTCTTTTGCGCCTCTTTCATAATTTCACACCGCAGACAAGTTGAGACAGGTGCTAACCGGTTTATTAGGTTTACCTGCTTCTTCTTATACCTTTTCTTTCATCTGTTTTTTACCACCTTTCTTGTCATTTCATGTGACTGCATAATTTGTTGCTTTTTATTTGTATTTTATTTGATTTTGTTTGAATTTTGTGTGCATTTCCATAGGAAAGTGTATTTTGTAGCTGTTTCTTAATTCTTTTGTTAATTTGCGAAAGTGAAAACATCTTTTTTATTGCTCACAACAACAACAACAACAATAATGCGGTGTAATAACACAAATGATATGCAAATTACTCACAAAGAAAATAGAAAGAAAAAAAAAAAACAAAGCGCAACTGTTGGATCATAAAGTTTTACTGAATTGGAACTTAAAAAAAATTAACATAGTCACATTATCATGATAATGTTTGAATGTTTTTTGTTTAGAATACGAACTAACGGTAGTTGAAATGCATTCTAACTGTGGATGCAACTGTTTTAGTTGTCACTGAACTTGTGAGAAATGCCGACAGCTTAATGATTAAAACATGATTGATGTGATTGATGGGATGCTGACAGTTATTCTGAATTTTCGAGAATTTTTAATGCATTTTAAGGAAAGAAAATATATATTAAAATATATTTTTATTTATTATACTTTTAGTAAAATATACAAATAATTTATTAAAAGTATAATAAATGAAAATATATTTTAAAATATTTTTATATTTTATTAAAAGTTTAATAAATACAAATATATTTTAATATATATTAATATAATATATATTTGTATTTATTAAAAGTATAATAAATGAAAATATATTTATTATATTATATTATACTTTTAATAAATAAACATATATGTATTTATTATTAAACAATGATAATTTCGATGATCTTAGTAAGCAAAACTTTTTTCAACTTTTAAAGGCACAAGAAAATATTTCAATTTATTTATAACAATCTACAAAATGTACACAAAACATTATAATGAATAAAAATATATGTATATATTTTGCTGCTGCTCTGACTAAAAATATAAGCCACACAATTTTTGACTCGCACAAATTTTATTTTTATGTCTACATTGAAAATGGCCACTTGAAAATTGTGTTTTTCTCTCACAGGAAAATAAGCAAAAATCGCCCACGCCAAAACAACAGCCGGCGAAAATTAAGAAAACACTTGAAGAGAAAAAAACAAATGAATAAAACTGATTTTTAGCATCGTTCATAAATCGTATGCTTTTATTTGCCATTTGGCAATAATTGTTATGAAATCATCAGTCTACCCCCGATTCCCTCTTGTTGTTGGTCAGGTTTTTGTGCAGACGCTTTTTCTCATTGTACTGATCATTTTCAATTCAATTTTTCCGAATAGGCGTTGTCCGACTCTTAACTGAAATTGAACCAGGCCAAAAACAATGGAATAACCCCAGACTGGCTGGCACTAAAACTGGCGCCAAAACTCGTTTAACTATTTGTTGATGGTTGAGTTGGAGTTGCACTCTCTTCTCCCCACCTCTCTCTCTCTCTCTTTCCCTCTCTCTCTCTCTCTCTCTCTCTCTCTCTCTCTCTCTGTTACCCACTCTTTTCTTTCTTGCCACTTAACGTCGTCAAGCAGCTGGAACAAACAGAAAATCCAAAGCTAAACAATGGCAAAGTCCGTCTTGCCACATCGTGTTGCACTCAACCATGGCACTATGGCATAAAAGCACGATTTTTTGGCTTAAATATAAAGCTACAGATTTGAAATATGGCATGAACTTAAGTTTAACTAATGTAGAAATACAATATTAATTTTTAAACCAGATAAAAATAATAAAATAATAATATAAAGCTAGACACTTAAAATTCAGAATGAACTTAAGTTTAACTAATGTAGAATTACAATATTAATTTTAAAAACAGATAAAAATAATCAAATAAAATAAGAATCTAATTTTCTAAACACTGAACAATAAACAAATTAAATTTTTGTTCAAATATTGCAAATTTTAGCCCATAGTGTGTGGGAATCCAAGTATAACAACAACAACAAAAAACAACCGCGAGCAATTGAAACCAGAATTTTTTCATTTGGTTTAGATTTTCACTTTTGCGGGCTGTCGGTCAAAATTTCCTCCCCCTCCCTCCGCCCTTTCTCTCATTCTCTGTCTCTAATTCCATGGCAGCTCTTTTGGCCAATTCTCCATTTGGGTCTGGGCCAGGCACGTGTTCCTCCTCCTCCAACAGCAGCAGCAGCAGCAGTTGGAGAGCCAATTTTCTCTTTTGTTCTAAGGCGCAGATTTCCTGCTTTTCAATCGCTTAATTGAAAACTTTGCTCGGCCACTAACTCTGTCTGTCTCTCTGTCCCTGTCCCGACAATTGTCCACAATGATAAGCAGGCAGCTGCTCAATTGTTGACTTTGAAATTGCTTTAGATCTAGAAAAAGGGCTATAAATGAATTCAAATTTTGCTAAAAGGGCGCTGATTTTCTGGGGTTTGTTACTGTTATATTTTTATGAAATTTAAAAAACAGTTAAACATATTTGATTAAGTGTGAACGAACAATTACTTAAAATTGTTAATAAAATTAGTCAATAAACTTTAAATGTCAAAAGTATTTTGTATAGCTTCAATTCAGAACTGTAAGGTTAAATAAAATATTTATTAAAAATAAAATATTTAAAAAATATAAAATATATAAGAAACATAAAATTTACAAGAAATATAAAATTTAAAAAAAAATATGAAACATATATTTTTTATACATAAAATATGTATACAAGTCTAGGATATTAAAATAATTCAATAATTATATATTTTAATATTTTCTACTCTGTAAGGTTAAATAAAATATATATTAAAAATATTAAAAATATTTAATAATATATAATTAATAAAAAATATATAAAAAATATATAAAAAATATATACATAAGTCTAGGGAAACTTGAAAAATTTATAAATATTTTTAATACTTTCTACTCTAAATTTTAAAGCGGATTTCAAGGAACTTTCAACCGTTTTTGCAGTACTTAAATTGTGCAAAATTCAACTATTTATAGATATTTTCTAAGCAGATCTTCAGCATAATTCTCAACTTCTCGCTACAACTTTTCTGCCAAATTTAAATGTTTTTCTTAACGAGTCTTTTTCTCAAGAAGAAAGAGATTCTTCTGGCCATTTGGGCAGCTTCTTCTTTTGACTAGATGAAATTCTTGTATTCCGTTTTCTCAAGCAGCTTAATTATCTCGTTTGTCTTTTGTTTTTTCTGTTTTAAGACATAACTTAAAGTTAATCAGAGTTATTTTCAGTTGTCTTAGACGAAACTCTCTCACGTTCATGCAGCTGGCGTAAAAGTCCAAGGCAATTTAACCTTTTGAACTGACCAAGAGGCAACTGTTGTTGTTGCTGTTGTTGTGGCAGCTGCGGCAACTTGTGACGTCAGTTGTTGTGTTGTGTGTTGTTGCATGTCTCGAGTGTCTTCTTCTGCTTTCTGCTATTTTTGTTGTTGTTTCTGCTGCTTGTTGAGTTGACTTTTGAGTTGACTTGCTGGGCGAAATGACAGCGTTTAATTTATTGCGCATACGCCCCGTTGTGTCTATGCCTGTGAATAAGCACCCACAAGATCCGTATTGTTGCTTTTGTTGTTGTTGTTTTAGTTGTTACTGCTGCTGCGGAAGCTGCTGCTTAAGGAAGTTGTGGAAAGCGGCGGAAAAACTGCAGCCAATTGTCGAGGTGTGAGGCGCATCCAGGAAGACTCGAATTGCATTTTCATGGCTCATAAATATTGCATTATGGCATACAGTTGTTCACACTGTCATCTGTTCTCTGTCTCTGCCCGAATACCCTGTACTTGATGGGTGTATGTAATGGGTATAACTAAGAAGAAAGTCAATATTTATGATATTAATATTAAATAAAAGAATAATTTATATTTGTTTGATTAATTATAATTATTCTTATTTCATTATAATTTTTATTTTATTATTATTTTTATTTTATTATTATTTTTATTTTATTATTTTTATTTTATTATTTTTATTTTATTACAATTTTTATTTTATTATTATTTTTTTTTTATTATTATTTTTATTTTATTATTATTTTTATTTTATTATTATTTAATTTAATAATAACCAATAAGGTTATTATTTTATTATAATTTTTATTTGTTTTTAATTTTATTTGAACAAACATTTGTTGTTTATATTATTATTTTCTATTTTATTATTATTTTTATTTGTTTTTTATTTTATTACATTGTTTTATATTTTATATTTTATATTTTATTAATCAGAATATTACAAATATTTTTAAATTTTATAATAATTGCATTAAAAATTTTTATATTAATATATTTATAGTTTTTGTATACCCTACATTGTTTGTTGTTGTGTGGGCTATATAAACAATGCAGCGCATTCCATAATAAAAAAATTGGCATAATAATATCATAAAAATTGCAGCGAAAGTTGCGCTCATTTCCGTTGCCATTTCCAGACTCAATTCGCCTCTTGAATTCTCGCATAAAATATTTCATTAGCTTTTGTTTATTTACTTTGAGTAACTAGTGTCTGTCTCTCTCTCTTTCTCTCTCACTCTTTCTTCATCTCTTTCTTGTACGCTTTTCGCAGTAATCACATAGACTTGTTGGTTCTTTTATTTTCGCTTTTACTTGGATAATTGCCTCCTTGTTTTTCCACGAAACGTATCAAAATCGTATGTAAATCTGTGTGAGTATTTTAATTACAGAGTCAGACAACAACAAAAACAACAACAACAACAACACTAACAACAACTAATTACTTACGTAGATACAACGTATGTATATGAATTTATGTCTCTCGTCGCAGATTAGTGATAAGTTGTAGAAAAGCGAAGAATAAGTCGAGAGTGCATGGGAAATTACTTACTTGGAATTGTTGTTGCTCTAGTTAAAGAAAAACCAAAACAACAACAACACTATGAAAATAATAATAACAACATTGCATTTCTTAGCGTACAAGCAACGGAAATGCAACAAATTTTTGATGTTGTCTCTTTCTCGATGAAGAAGAAAACACGCTGGAAAGCGAAACTATGGCAAGTCCTGTCCAGTGTTGCCAAACTGGGTTTTAGCTATTTTAAAGCTGAAGAAAAGAAGCTCAATTTTTACAACAAAAATAAAACTACATCTTTAACAAATTGTAATACATTTAAAATTTTTTGATTTATTTTTATTTGTTTTTTAGTTTTTTTATATATTTTTTTTTTATATATTTTTTTTTTATATATTTTTTTTTTATATATTTTTTTTATATATTTTTTTATATATTCTTTTTATATATATATTTTTTTTTATATATATTTTTTTTATTTTTATTTTCATTTTATATTCTATTTTTTTTATGTTTTCTTATTTTTAAACTTATTAATTCTATTTTATTTATAAAGAAATGCCAGAATTCCCGCTGCTTTGAATTTTACTGGCATATGTTTGTTTAAAAAGCCAGATTTGACGGGAAAAAAGCTCTTCTGTCAACACTGTTGCTGTCCCCATGTCTATTTATAGTTGGTTTTTTTTCTTTGCCCCTTCAAATGATGCTCCTCTCTCTATTTGGAGGCAGATTCTAGCCATGTCCGGGCTGAGTTGTTGCATTGGACAATGCGCATGCGCCACATGGCCAACAAAAACAACAACAACAACAACAACAACAACAAGAAAAACAGCAACTGCAACAGTAACAACAACAAAGTAGTTCAACCTGTTCGGCGACTTCTGAGTCCGACCAAAAGAATGTGGCTGCGAATTTATAGCTCTTTTGCTTTCAACTTTACAGCCGGCTTACAATGAAGACTTCTTCAATGCACACATATACATAAATATATATAAAACGTATGTATTTATCTAAGCAACAAATTTTGTAAACTTTCTTGGCTGATTTACGCAAAAAACTGTGACTGCAAATGCGGCATGCCACATAAAAAAGCACAAAGTCAACTTGGTGAGAGATCTAAGATCTAAACTGGCCAAAGGTTGTGCAAATGGAATAATGCTACAGGTTGCTGTGCTTTAAGTGGATTTAGTTATCAATGGATATAGAAAAGAGCTGGTAGGAGAAGATAAAATAAAAACAGAAACTGGAAAAACATGATAAATAGTTGGATTAAAATAAGACAAGAAAAACGGAATTGATAAAAATAAAAAACAAAAGTTTTTAGAACAAACTCTTTAAAAGTTGCCCTTAAATTCCTAACCTTTATATAGTTAATATTGAATCAAATCAGTCGATAGCAGAAATTACTTAGAATTAATAAAAAGTGGAAAATGAGTTAATAAAATTTACAATTAAATTGTATTTGAATTTGAAACTGAAAAGATTAAATTTTCTAAGAACCCAAATAATGATCTTTGTTTTAATCAATTAATACATAATAGTAAAAAATTAATTAAAAAAAGTACAAGATACAATTAGTAAGAGAAGTACAAGATACAATTAGTAAGAGAAGTACATGACATAGAAGATATTTTGTATGACAGTAGAATCGGAAATTGATTAGTTATAAAACAAAAATCTTATTTAAGGGGGCTTTTAAATAGTTTGATGACATTTTTATGCCAAGAAAATAATCTGAAATTCACAAATTCTAGCATAAATTTCTTTATAAAAGCATCTACAATAATTCTCAAAAACAATGCAGCGCATTTGAGCTTCGTCTTTGGAGAATAGAACTGATTTAGCATATGAAGTGAACTTAACTACGCTTAAATGTTAAGTGTCAGCGAGATCCGTTGTCATTCAATCACTCAGTCATTTCTTCAATCATTTATATACAAACATACATACATATATAGATTTAGTGCAGCATCTTCTTCTGCCAGAGCTTTTGTCTTAAGTTTCGTTTTGTTTGCATTCTTTGCGGCTTCTCTTCAGTTTCTTCTCTCAATTAAGTTTAATGAGCACATGGGCATTTTCATAATTGGAGCAAATTAACTTGATGGCGCTTCACATGCTTGATGAAAACTATATATAGTTTAAAAGAGAATACATATATATGTATATATATTAAGTTCATAATATGTGCTTAAATAGCAGGAAGTTTTTTGCTTGTTGACCAACTTGGGGGCAACTTAACAATTGAAATCATTCGAGTTTAAATTGTTGAATTTTGTTTTTTTGTTTAGTCACTTTTGGCTTTTGGGCCATTGTGTGTAATGAGACGCAATTGTCAGCTGGCTGGCTGGTTCTTTTCGGGCCTGGCCAAGAGCACAGAGCAAAATGGTCACGTTTCGAGGTCACTTGGCCAACGCGTAATCAGCGCACAGCAAAATATTGAGGCAAAATAAATACGAGATACAAAATTACAATAAAATAAAATTGTTCACAATTTTGGTATCTTCTTTACGCTGCTGCTTCTTTAAGCCATTGGCTGATAGCACTTGTGTGTTTATTGAAATTCTTGGCTTATCGAAAACTATAATATCACTTTTTGGGTCACTTTGAGATGCTTGGCAACTTGGCCAATTAGTTTGCTGTTGGCTTTCAACATGAGCTGCCTGTTAAACCATTTGACGCTGGCTGTTACACATTTCAGCCACAAGGATTGGCAGCTGGAATTTTTGGTGAGTGCCACAACAACAACACAGACAACAACAACGTTAACAACTAGAACTGCACCACAGGTGGTTGGTTGGCTGGTTAACTTGACTGCCTGCTAACCGTTGACTGTTTTACATGCATGTGGCCAATGGCCAACCAGTTTGCAATTAAATGTCGCCGTTTAAATGTGCTTTGATTTTTGCATAACCAAATGCAGCACCACCAAGTGGTTCAAGTGGTGCAGCACTGTGTTGCCAAGTGGCTCAAATTGTTTAAATGCCAGCTGAGAAAGTACAGTCCAGCCCAGGCAACTGAATGAAAAGTGTTTCAAAGTAAAGAAACACATTAGAGGCTGAACTAAAGAGTGAAGTGAAGCAACAAAAGTGTGACTTAAACTGCTTGAGAATTATAATCAGCGTTTTTGATTTATATATTTACTTTGGCTAAAATAATAAAGTTTCTTTTATTTTTAGTATTTTGAATAGCCAGAATGTATTATAAACGTAAAATCTTCTTTTTTATTTAAATTTATGAAATTGTTTTAAAATGAAAATAATAAAATAAAATAATAACTTATATTTGTTTAATAAATTTTAGTTATTAATATAAAATGAAAGAATAATTTTTATTTGTTTGATTCTATTTAATTATTAATATTTCATTATTAATATTTCATTATAAATTTTTTTTATTTTATTATTAGTTTTTCATTTTATAATTTTTATTTATTGTATTAATTTTTTTTTATTTTTTATTTATTGTATATTTTTTTTATTTATTGTATTTTTTTTTTATTTTTTATTTTCATATTAATTTTTTTTTCTCTTGATTTTTATTTTATATATTATAATATATTTTATATTTATCTATATTATATTATATTTTATTATACATATTTTATATTTTATTATATTTTATTATATTTTATATTTTATTATATTTTATATTTTATTATATTTTATATTTTATTATATTTTATATTTTAATATATTTTATATTTTATTATATATTATTATATTTTATTTTATATTTTAATTTTTAATTATAAATATTTATATTAAATGAATGATCTTGATCGTCTTTATAGAGCGTGTCACGCTGTAATTGAGCTAGTCACGTGCACATCTCTTAGCCATATGCATTGGCCACATTCGCTGCTACCAACTTGCTTTTGGTTGACCAACTTGCTTGACTTGGCCAGCAGCGCTTAAAGTTAAAGTTCAAATAAACGGCGTTGTTCAAGTATTTTTATGATTATTACTTGTCTTAACGCTCTGGCTGCTAACGGTTTCACACACACACACGCACATATATATCTATGTATGTATATGATATATGTATGCTTATTATATACTTTTTGTATATTTTTTCGGCTGCTGCTTCCTGTTTGGTTTTCTAGCTTGTGGCTTTTATCAGTTGGTCATCGTCGTCATCATTACGAAGCGTGAGCTTCTTTTGGCCAAGATCATGTAGCTGTATCTGTATCTGTATATTTGTATATCTGTAGTTGTTGTTGTTGGGTTAATGTTACTCTTGCTGTTGCTGTTGTCTAGCTTCGGGCTTAAGTTGATTCTTGAGATTTGTTTTTGTTTGCCAGCGGCTTAAACTTTGCCTCCATCCAGAGAGTTAACTGTGAATAGGCGTCGCTTGATTTATTCAGTTATTCATTCTCAGCTGCTGTATATTTTCAACTATATGCACAGTATACATTAGGTACATATGTATGTATGTATTGTATGTACATTATGTATGTAATTAATAAAGCTTGTAAGACTGGCAATTTGTTGTTTGCAAGTTATTGTACACATGTTTCTTGGCTGCTGAGACTGCGAGTCGGGCAACTGTACTTATTCATATACCCTGTAATTGCAATATGTGTAAAAAGGGTATGTGAGAGACCAATAAAGTCAAATTTTATAATTGAAAGGTGAAATTTAAGAGCAGAAGAAAGAATAAAAATAAATAATATTTATTTAATTTTCGAATTTAAGTTTTGAATACATTTTAAAAATAAAAAAAATACTAAATTAATATTAAAAATTGAAACTTATAAAAATTAAAAAATTTACTAAAAACTAAATTAAATAGCCGAAGCAAGAACAAAAATAACTACTATTTATTTAATTTTCGAATTTAAATTTTTGAATATATTTAAAAAAATAAAAAAAAAATACTAATTTGATATTAAAAATTGAAACTTATAAAAATTAAAAATTAAGTGTACTTAAATAAAAAATTTACTAAAAACTAAAATAAATAGCAGAAGAAAGAATAAAAATAAACACTATTTATTTAATTTTTGAATTTAGATTTCGAATATATTTAAAAAATAAAAGAAAAATACTAATTTGATATTAAAAATTGAAACTTATAAAAATTAAAAATTTAGTTTACCTAAATAAATAAAAAATTTACTTAAAACCAACTACAGGGTATCGCATAGTTCAGCAAACACCTAAAACTTGTATTTTTATTCAATTTTTTTTCCATTAGGTATCTGTATCTTTGTATCTTGTGTATGGTTTATAATTGGATAAAGGCGCATTGCTTTTGATGTTGTTGTCGGTTTAGTTATTTTTGTTGTTGTTGTTGTTCAACGTAATATCGATATTGGTATCGATTTATGTGCGCACATTGCAAACTTATTTAATCAATAGCAACAACAACAACAACATCCAAAGACGTGACACACAAAAGTGGCAACAACAAAAATACTGGCGCTGACAGCAAAACGGCAGCCAACAACGGGTTAATGTGCTAATTTTTGGTACGCTAAACAAAAACAAAAACAACAAAAGCAACAACATTTGCATGGCATTAAATAGCTAGAAAACTAAGAGAACAGCCCTAAAAAGGGGCAAAAAAAAGATACAAACGTAAATAGCATTTGACATGCAGCGGGGGCAAGTAGGGGTTAAGAGAGGTAAGAGCTGAAAGAGAGTGAAAAGGGGAACAAGGAGGGGATTTTAACAAGTGGCAAACCGATATTCACACATTGTTTGCCCACAAGGGCTTCGTCTCTGGTGTCATTTGTTATTTGTTGTTGTCGTTGTTGATGCGGAAAATCGTTACAACAAATTAACTGAAAATGTGCAAAAACAACAACGTAAAGTAAAAACAAAAGCAGCTTTATAAATAGCTCAAGAAACGGGTCAGGAGTTGTTGCCTGTAGTTATTTTCTCTTGAGGTTTTGCCTCAAATCAAAGCAAATTAGTGGAAAATTGTGGAAAATAGTGGAAAATAGGAAAATCGTATAAGACAGCTGGGCCAAATTGTTAGTTTTTATACCCATTACTTAAAAAAAAGAAAATGGGGATATTGTATTCATTGCAATGTATGTAAAAGGGAGATGTAAGCATCTTCGACCCTATAAAGTATAAATATTCTTGATCAGCATCAACATATAGCCAAGTCCGTCCGTTAGCTACTATTGTTAGCTATCATCCTACTTAAACGCAACAAAATCGTTCAAATAGAAAGGTGGTTATGGCCGATTTCAAGCAATGTAAGTGCCTAAAAGCATGCAATAAAAAATATTTAAAATTTATTTAAATAAGTAACGGGTATCCTTAAGTCGGGAGCTCGACTTTAGCCTTTTCCGCTTGTTAGTTTTACTTTTTCCTTAAGTTGTTTTTTACTTCTCAGCATTTGTTGCAAATGCTCGCTATATTTGCTGGTTCATTGAACTTGCCCGGTAAGCAACAACAAACAACAACAACAACAACAAATGCTGCAACAACAATGAAAGTAAAGAAAACATATAAATATAAAAATAATGCACTTCATGATGAGTTTGACAGTTTAGAGTCAAAACAAAGGCGCCGCCGTTTGTTAAATAAATTGTAAAAAAAAATGCATGCACTAAGTCACGCCAGTGTTGCCGACTTTTTAAAATTAAAAAGGCTGTTTTTAGTGTTTTTGTAATTTTATAAAAAAGCTGAATATTGTAATAAAAAATAGTTGGAAAAAAAGCAGATGTTTTCTTAATTCTACAAAAATTGTTGTTCTTTATTCTTAAATATTAATGTTCAAATAGAATTCCCAGAGTTGTCATTAAACTTTTGAGTGTTCTAACTTACAACAACAAATAAGGGCCGTTTTTTCAGTGTACATATAAAGTCTATTTATCATCTAGTAAGAAATTCGACATTAATTTCTACGCATTTTACGACAAATTTTCTTTTCAATAGTTATCAAATACCTTATTTAGATATTGATAAAACAAGCCTAAGTCAAATAAAATGATGTTTTCTTACTTTTCACATACGAGGTCATTGTTTTGAATAATTATCAAGTTTGTAAAATTACTCAAATTGTACACACATTTTTCTCTTAATCAAAAAAAGCCAAAAAAATCTTTTAAAAACACCAAAACTCCCGCTGCCTTCATTTTTGTCTTTGAATAAAGCTAGATTTGAGGGGGAGAAAAAGCTATGTTTGACAACACTGATGCACACAGTCGCACACTCATGCGGTCACTCACCAAGGGAGGGCGGGCAGTGGCGGGAGGGGGCGTGGCTGTGGCAGCAACATGAATACGCAGCCAATGTCAATTTGTGCGGCACAAGGCCCCGACGACCAAGAGTCATCATTTAAATGTCAACTGGGTGCAGCAGCAACAACAACAACTCATCCAACAACAACAGCAACAACAACAAGGGTATAAAAAACATGCGACACGCTGCAATGCTCAACATTATTGTCGATAGTTGCATTGCTTATCAGCTGCAACAGTTGTTGTCGTTATTGTTGTTGCTGTTTCTGTCGTTGTTGTCGCTGTTGTTGTTTTTATTCTACTTCTTCTTCTTCTTGTTGTTGCTGTCGCATTTCTTCATGTGCTTGTTTTGCGCTTGCAACGTCCGTTGCAGATAAAACGCGTGCTGCGAAACTTCCATTCAGTATACTTACTCGTACATCCGACTCAGTGACATTTTGTCTTTAAAACATTTATTTTTGAATTTTGTTTTAATCCTTATTATTTTATATCTTGACAATGCGTTAGCAGAAGAATCTACTGAATTTAACAGCAAGAAAAAGGAATAAGCATAAGATAAAGAACAGAGAACGTAGAGTAAAGAGTAGATAGAGAAAGGGAAGACGATTTAAAATTAAATATAGTTTCTAGAAAATTAGCTATGAAATATTAGATAATTGTATCATTTAAATATGTTAAAATTCCTGTGGTAATCCAATATCAATTGCATAAAGTAAAGTTTAGGGCTAAAAAAAGGGAAAGCTTTTAGTTAAATATTTTAATTTTAAATTTCCCGACAGTATACATACAGCTATGGAAATAATAATAGAAACGACAGTTAAACGACAGAAAGAAAAGAAAAAGAAGACGATTTAAAATTAGATAATTGTGTATTTCAATTAAAAATGCCAAAATTCTTTTGGAAATCCAATCGGTACTATTGTTAAAGTAACGTTTTGAGCTAATAAATGGAAGAGTTTTTAGCAGGGACCGTAAATAATGATTATTGAAAATTTTTCAAATCAAAAAATCAATGACTAGAATACATATACAAAAAAATAATGATAATGATTTTGTTGTGCGAAACTCATAAGTTTTATTTTGAGCGCAAAAATAAAAATCACATATAATGATTACTTGTGAGTTTTATTTTTTCGCTCAAGAGTAATCATTATCATTAAAGAAAAATCTTTAAAAATCTTTAAAAATGCATTACTATGTAAATTTTATAATATAACTCATAATGATTTCGGTCCCTGGTTCTTAGATACAAATTTAATTTAAGATTTAATGACAGTATATTTTTAATTTTAAATAAACGGAAATTTCCACCAGAAATTTCCATATTATCGATGTCACCAATTGGAATATAAAGTTCTATCTTAAACTAGTAAATTTAGTTTATCAATGCATAACAAATATTATTGTTTTTGTCACTTGTAATCCTGTTGCACAGTGTAATTATTGTGACATGCGCCAAGCTCAAGAAAATACCCGAGTCCACCCGCTCATTACTGATTTGCCTATGGCTTCCAAACGCAATGCAAACTGTTGTTGTTGTTGTTACTGTTGCTGCTGTTGGCAATTGGTAACAAAATCGTTGTCGCTGCACCTGTTACCCAGTTTTTTGTTAGGCCGGGTTAGCTGTTAGCCAAAGCTTGGTTAGTCGGTCGTTCAAACTGGGTCTTGAAATGAAACCAACAGAAAAAAATAAAAAACAAAGTGAAAAACAGAAAAACTGAAAACAAAAGCCAAAAAGGAAGCCAATGTTTCTGGTCGAGTGAATCCGTCGACAATTGTAATTGTGAAAAACAGGAACAATATTTTTTGTATGCGTATCAGACGCTTATGGCATTGCAATGAGTGCGAGTGAGATAGATATGCTACTTAGTTGTAGTTGTTGCTGCTGTCGCTTTCTGCTTCAATTGACACCCTTCAGTTGCAGTTGCAGTTGCAGTTGCATTACATAAAGACAAACATTGACACAGCGACGACTTGCAGCTCATTTGATGGCCAACACATTGTGTTGTTGTTGTTGACGTTGTTGTTGTGGTTGCTGTAGTTGTTGTTTCCCCTTCACCTCTTGCACAATATTTGATTTGGCTTTAACTGTGCTGCTTCGTGGTGTCTCATACAACGTCTGTTGTGGTTTACCATTCGATTAGATAAGCCAGACATTAGAATTGAATTTACGAGAGGCCCCAGAGCAACAACAACAACAGTAACAACAACAACAACAGCAACAACAACAACAGCCACAACAATCACAAAAATAACCGAGTGCTGCATTTGTGACTTTGTGTAAAAGTATTTGTGCATGTTAGATTTATCAAACAGGTGACATTTGAGTTTCTATCAGCAATGAAATAAAATATATTCAAAAAATTAAAATTTTTGTATTATACAATTTAAAGAGCTTTATTTTTTTATCTGAATAAAATATAAAAAATAATTATATTTTAATTTGTATCATAGTAAAATTATAAATTTGCTAAGTTTTTTATAAAAATGGATGTAATCAGTTAATTTATTTACAGTTTTTTAGTAGTTTTTATAAACTCTTGTATTTATTGTGTGTGCACTCAATTTTCTATTTTCAACAATGTATTTTTTAAAATGATCAATAAGTAAAAATAGTTTTTTATGCACCATTTTAATTTGAACAACAGCTTTTATGCTCGCTAATCTTACGCTTACAAATTGTTTTTTTTTTTTTTATAAATTGGCGTCATAATGTCGCCTTCTTCCTCGTCGACGAGAACACAATTTTAGGTCTTTCGTGACAAATAATTTATGTCTCCAGCATAAACGTTTCACTGGCAGCATTACAATAAAGAGTTTTTTAAGCTCTCTCTTTTAACGTTTACGCTCTGAAGAGCATAAGTGAGCTTTCTTAAACGTTTCACTGGCAGCATTACAATAAAGGGTATTTTATAAAGAGCTTAAGTGCATAATTTGGCTGCTCATACCTGATTGAAAGCTCTCTCTTGAAACGTTTAAGCTCTGAAGAGCATAAGTGAGCTTTCCTAAACGTTTCACTGGCAGCATTGCAATAAAGAGTATTTAGTACTGTTTACTGTTTTTAAAGGAGCTTTCTTGCGTTATTTGGCTGCTCATACCTGATTGAAAGCTCTCTCTTGAAACGTTTATGCTTTGAAGAGCATAAGTGAGCTTTCTTAAACGTTTCACTGGCAGCATTACAATAAAGGGTATTTTTTAAAGAGCTTAAGTGCATAATTTGGCTGCTCATACCTGATTGAAAGCTCTCTCTTAAAACGTTTAAGCTCTGAAGAGCATAAGTGAGCTTTCCCAAACGTTTCACTGGCAGCATTACAATAAAGAGTATTTACTACAGTTTACTGTTTTTAAAAAGCTTACGTGCTTTATTTGGCTGCTCATACCTGATTGAAAGCTCTCTCTTGAAACGTTTACGCGCTGAAGAGCATAAGTGAGCTTTTCTAAACGTTTCACTGGCAGCATTACAATAAAAGGGTATTTACTATTAATTGCATTTTGTACAGTTTAAGTACGCGTAATTCGACTCGGCACTTCCTCAGCTTGTGCATTGCACTTTATCTGGTTTCTTGGGCATTGATCAACTGTCACGAATCGAATCGAAACAAAACAAAACAAAATAAAAAACAAAACGTAACGAAACGAAACGAATTGAAGCAGACACACGATTAATTTAATGAACTTTGAGCGATTGCGAGTGCTTTAATCAATCGCTCAAATTACAATCTTGACCCAGTGGGACGAACCTCAAATCTTTGAAGAATGTAAAGGGAGGGAGAGGGCAATGGAAACGCCCTTATATTTGGATGAATCGCATGTGGTGTGAATCGATGGATCAAATGGAATGTGTAGTCTGCGATGAGGTCGCTTCGATACTTTGATTGTTCACACAATCGATGACAATCTTCGACAATCGAATTTAACACTTTTCGTTTTATTTGTTTCTTGTTGTCGTTGTTTCCATTTCTCGTATTTGTTATTGTTATTGCTCTTGGTTTGTTAATTTCTTTATTGGTTTTTATTGTCATTGTTTCTATTTCTATTTGTTTTTCGGTCGTGGAAAGTGTTTAGTTATTGTGCTTGTCATTAGATTCTTATTGTTACATTTACTTGATTGTCTTTAGTGTTAGATGTGTGAGTGTGTTGCATGTGTGTGTGTGTTGCAAGTATCAGTGAAAGCGTATTTTGGGATTGGCTGTGACTAATACTAGACAGCTCGATGGATTTGAGGCATATACAGTTAGTGTTATAATTATTTTGACACAATTTAAAAGGCACTTATTTAATTTAAACTTTTTAAAACAAAGTTAAATCCAATGTATATAATTATTTAATTTAATTATCTATTTTTACACTGTTAACAAAAATTTAAAAATTAATTGTCAAAATATTTACTTGACATACTGTGTATGGCTGATGACATTTGTTGCCCCCTTGTCTGGTCGTAACTTTCGCCATGATTTATTGGCCAACTTGTTAGCCGGCTGAAGCATATTTTGGACACATTGCGACATTAATCTTGTGGCTCTTAAGTAAATAAATATTATTAAAATGTTTATCTCTTTGATTACTCGTATCTTCAGTATCACATATATGTTTGTGCAGGTTATTAACCTACTCATACAAGTTGTAGCATCTTTGCAACTACATATTTGCTCTCTTCTTTCATTCTCTGCTTATGAGGCATCGCGTGCTTCGCTTGGCACATGCCACACAGGGGAGACTTGGGCAGTTGTTGAGCCTGCAACATGCCTTTTTTTTAGACCCTTGCACAGTGGTCCTTTTGGACAATTTGATGCGGTTTAATTACATTTAACAATTTTAGATAATAAAAAATAGTAAAAAAAAATATATTAAAAATTTGTATTTATAAAACAAAATAGTTCTAAAAAATCAAATCAAAAATCATAAAAATCGTTTCAGCTTATTTTTATTTTTGGTCATACTAGTGCTAAAATTAATTAAAAAAAAAAAAGTATTTATCAGGGGTGCCACAGAAATCGCTTTCGCTTAAATTTCCGTTAAATTTCATACAAATTCAAGTGAAACTCAAGCGAAAGCGATTTCTGTGACAGCCTTTTATAAAAAATAATAAAATTTTTTATTTATTCTTTTTTTTTATTTTTATTTTTTTTATTTTTATTTTTTTTATTTTTATTTTTTTTATTTTTATTTTTTTTTATTTTTATTTTTTCTATTTTATTTTTATTTTTTTTTTATTTTTATTTTTTTTATTTTTATATTTGTATTCTTACTTTTTTATTCTTTTTTTTATTCTTATTTTTTTTATGCTTATTTTTCTGTTCTTATTTTTTTTATTTAATTTTTGTTGTACTAGTCGTATGCGTAATACTTAAATTAAATTTAAAAATATTTATTTATAACAAATAATTATCAATGAAAATCGTTGATTTCTTGATAATGTGATTCGAGATAAATTGGCCAAAAAGACCCACTGTGCCTTGCCCCAATGCAGTTTGCTCCTTATAAGTTTTTGATGTGTTGCCTTTTATAGTCGAGTCGCGCGAATCATTTGCTCCGGCTGCCTTCTGCCTTCTGCCTTCCAGCCTGGTCTGGTCAAGGTTAACAATGCAATGCAAAGTGCTTCAATTCGATTCGATTGCGATGCGATGCGATGCGTTCAGACTGGCAAATAACCTCCAGAGTCGTCTGTCAATGTCAACCGTGGACTCAACGCATCGAAACGAACTCTTGATTGCCAGTCGAGCATAACTTGAGCAGCATTTTAATCTCGCGATCAGTCGACAGCTGAACAAAAGAGACTACAAGACGCTGATGTAATGCGAAAGGAGGTTAAGAAAGTCATTTAAAAATTGCTATAAATATTAAGAAATTCATTTAAAAATTGCTATAAATATTAAGTAAGTTAATCTATGTTTCTGTCCTTCAGTTAATCATCAATTAATATTGTATTCATTTTGTTTACAATTATTAATTTTAGTTATCTTCTTTTTTCAACCTTGTAATAAGTAAAGACTTGCAACTCTTTTCAATTAGCTTTGTTAAAATTATCAACAGGAAGTGCAGGTTGAAAAAGCGTGCAAATGATTTAACTAGACAACAATCACTTGACATAAACACGAGTGTGTAGAATTGCGATTAAATCACAATTTAATGTTCAAAGAGACTGGAAACTTCCCTCCCCAGCTGGTTGGTTGGCTTTTCTCAATTTATGATTAACGCTGTTCTCTGACTTATAATTTGAATGCAATCTTATTATTGATTTGCCGCTCACCTGGTAATTAGCTCTTTATATAAATCAATGGCGTTAATGGCAACTTTCCTGCCCAGTAACAACAACAACAGCAGCAGACACAATTTAATTAATATAAAAAAAAAAAACTAAAAAACTGGCACAGCATTTATCAATTGGAAAAGCAATTTCCCGCTGGCAAAGGATGTTGCGCAAGCGTCAAGACAAATACAAAATGTATAGCAATAAAAAAATTACAATTTGGCAATACACCAGATCTAAGTCCCTCGGGCATTATGTAAAATGCGAGCAGTGACGGGCCAACAGTGCTGGCAACTTTTGAGAAGCAAATATGTTATTTTTAGTGGACTAAAGATTTTAAAATAGTTAAAATTTCCATCAAAAAATATCTGAATAAAGGGAAAATAAAGTAAAACACTTTTAAAAAGGCTTTAGTAAAATAAACTATATAAAAATAAGCTAAAATAAAATAAAGCCATTTTATAAATGATAAATTAAGCATGAAAACACTTTTAAAGAGCTAAAATAAAATAAACCCATATAAAAAAAAACCTAAAATATAATAAAGCCATATAATAAATGTTAAATTTGGCAAAAAAAGTTATTGAAAAAGGGGAAAAAAGGAAAAACACATTTAAAAAAAGCTAAAATTCACGCTGCCTGCTGTTTTCAACTATTTAATGCAATTTTACTTTTAAAATAAGGTCAGTTTTGACGTGAAAAAAGCTGTTCTGGCAGCTCTGGTGACAGGGCCACCCACATGGTATCCAAATGCCGCCCACATGCCATTCACAATCCACCCACAATCCACAGGCAGGCACAACAAATGCATGCCACAGTGGCAAACACATTTGCAACTCAATTATCTCACGTGTGTCTTTGTTGTGGCAGCATTTGCCTGATTAGTTTTTTTGTTAAGCCACAAAAATGCCACACCCACACACACACACACACACACTTGAACTGGGTGAAAGTTGTGGGACAAAACATTCTACAAATATCACTTAAAACTGTTTATAATACACTTGAAAAAAAGGTATAACAAATTGTTTACAAGATGTGTGACGTATTGATTGAGGTTGCTTTGTGATACCATTAAAAGTTATATATTCTTGATCATAAAGTGAATCTGAATTTAAATTTATTCAAAACTTTTAAGCAATTGAAAATATAAAAAATATAAATAAGTAAAAGTATAAATAAGCATTCCTATAATAGGACATTTTTTTAGAAGAGTATTTAAATGTGGCCAGCTAAAAATTTAGCTATTATACATTGTTTATTTTCATTTATTTTATTTAATTAATTGCGTGCACGTTGCCTTCAATATCGAGTGAAAATCGAAGACAAACCCGACGGCGACATTGCCAAATTTCACTAATTGAAAACATTTAAATTCGCCACACATTAAACATTAAAGGGCAACAAAAGAGAAAAAGAAAAGAAAAAATTGATGGCCCAAATAGCATTTTGGGCAATTGATCGTGATGGCAACTTATTAACTGTTATTTTAGCTAAGTTTATTATGTAATTGTTGTTAATTTTTGTGCGGCTTATGCAAATTTGCATGTTTGGGGTCGACAAGAGATTTTTGTCTAGTTTTTTTTTTTTTTTTTTTTTTTTTTTGTTAACTGCTTTGAATTCAGTTTGTTGATGCGTTGTTGTTCCACTCGTTGTTGTTGTTTTTGTTGTGGGCGTGATTGGCACAACGGCAACGTCTTTAGATGTTACGTATTTTGTTTCTTTTTATATTCAAGTATATTATGTATTTTTACTTTTTTTTTTTCTTTATTTCTGTTGCGTGCAAAAAATAAAAAAGTGGAGCGCAGTTTTGTTTGTTTGTTTTGTCTATTGACAAAATGTATTGAATGCCGCATTGCAAATTGGCGTAGCATAACTTAAACATTATGTCACACGGCAATTTGTGTTGAGTTGAGTTGAGTTGAGGAAGTTGCCACAGTCAACAGTGAACAGACAACGACGACTTCCATATTTGTGGCAACGCTTTTAATGACAAACGTTTAGCATCAAATCAAATGTAAATCGTTTTGCAGTAGCTCGGCTCATTAGAGGCCCAGTTTCAGTCTCGTTATGGCACTTTGATCATTTAAAACCAAAAACCGTAGCGATAATTATGAGGCATATTATATCACAAAAATAAATTTTGTTTGAAAATATTTTCAATTTAAATTTGTAATTAAATTATCAAATCATAATTGTTTTATTCAGATAAAAAATCAGTAAATGCCAAGAATTAGTATTTATTTCAATTTAAAAATTATTTAATTTATATTTTAAAAGTCTTAATTGCTACAGTCTCCGCTTTAAACAAAAAGATTCATCATATATTTAAATTTTAAATTTAATTATCACATCATAATTGTTTTATTCAGATATTTATTTGGCATATTATATCACAATGTTAAACTTTATTATAAAATATTTTCAATTAAAATTTTTAGCTTAATTATAAAATCATAATTGTTTTATTCAGATAAAAATAGGAGAATATATGTTTGGAAAAACCAAGTATTAACATTTATTTCAATTTATTAATCATTTTATTAATATTTTAAAAGTTTCTGCTTTAATAGATACATCGTATACATTTATATCTCATTTCTGTGTATATAATTCAATTGAAATTTCATTTGGTTGCGTATACGCCACGTTGGCTGACGCAGCTGCTGCCTATTGCTCTAATTAAATACGAAATTCGATTAATTTCAAGAGATTTGCTGCTCAAAAACAGATACAGATACATATGCAACAGCTGAGATACACAGATACTTTTGGAGCACGCAATTCCGTTTCGCTTTGTACGCTCAATGTCAAGTTTGTAAATTTCTTTTACTTGTTTTTGCGTCTCACAAAAAATAAAACTCGCTCGTAAGCCGTTTCATCTGTCGTCTTATTTTATATGCACACTTTTACTAATATAATTATTTTCTTTTTATTTTATTTGCAGGATCAGTACGATAATCTGTCAATACACACAAACAAAGGCATTGAAGTGCTCGATAAATATGCCAATTTCATACGCGATCGAGTGGCCATAGAAACCGAGTATGCCGGCAAATTGAGGTGAGTGCAAATGAGTATTTAATAGATTTAATATTGCGAATAAACTTGTATTTAAAATGCTAATTAAAATACAAATTTATTTAACATACTGTACAGAATTATATAAATTTTACTATTTTATTTTATTTTTTTTTTAAGTTAATAAATAGTTAAATTATAATGAATAGCGTCAATTAAATAAGAATTTTACTAAATAATATCAAATTTAATAAATTAAACTTAAATTAAAAATAAATTAAGTGAACCATTGAACAAAATATGAAAAGTCACATATAATTATTTATAATGAAGTAATAATTCATATTAAATATTTTCTGTATAACCTTTTTTTATTTATATTTTTCTTATTTATATTTTTTTTTATTAATATATTTTTATTTATGTTTTTTTTTATTCATATTATTTTTTAGTTACATTTTTTTTTATTTACATTTTTTTTATTTACATTTTTTTTATGTACATTTTTTTTTATTTTTTTATTTATATTTTTTTTTTTCTATTATTGTAAGCAATAACCTTACAATAATAAAGTTCTATTTTAACAAAAATATGTGTCACATATTATTCTTTTACTGACTAATTTTATCTACAAAAATGTAACCTAACATTGTTTAATTTAAAACAATGTAAACACTTTAAATCCCAGCCTCAACTCAGCAAAAAAACATATTTAATTACAAAAGCTTTTAAAGCCTCCGAAAAATGTGTAAATCATTTGGCGCCACTTAATGCCTATATATGTTAGCCAATTAAATGGATTTTTTCTTTGTTTGTAAAAAGTTGTAATATTTTTTTATGCGATTGCATCGATTGGTGTCACAGGCCGCGCCCGGTTAAAGTGGCCACAAAGCAACAACAACAACAACAAACAATTCCTTACAAGAAACAAGACACATTAAACTGAATGCAAGTGCAATTCTCATTAGTGTAAAGTTTTATATACATATATAAATGGTTAAGACAATAATAATAAGCACAAGGTCAGCCAGTTGTGGAGATTGTTCAATTCCTGGGCATTAAAATCATTTTATGTAAAGACTCGAAAATTAGAGAGAGAGGGAAATACAGGGTAGCTAATCGTGCCGCTTGTTGTGGCAAGCTTATAAAATAAATTTATATTTATGCTTATTTTATACAGTGTCGCACTTCAATTGTTGCCCTTTGGAAGCGACTGTTGGGGTCAATTGGCGAGAATGTGTGGAGCCGCACCTCTTTTGGGTAAGGGGCGGGAGAAGGGAAAGGAAAGTGTAGATCAGTGCTGCCAGAATTGTTTTATACCCGTCAAATCTGGACTTTTTTTGAATCGATTGAAACTCTGAATTTTTTTGATTTGCTAATCTCGTTTTTTTTTTACTTTAATAAAATATATAAACAATTTTTAGAACGTAAATATAAATATGAAAAGGAGGTATGAAAAGGAGGAAAAAAGGATTAATATAGTCATTTAGCAAATTTTCAAAAAATCAAAAAATACTAGCGGAGATTTAAAAAAAAAAAAGTTTTCCAGTCACTCTTAGAATTGTTTGAGGGAATTTTTTTGCATCAAAACGTTTTTAGTTCGAGACTGAGGAAAAAAGTTGAAAAAGTTTTTATTTGCAAAAATTTTAAATGTTCAATGGGTACTTAATGGGCTAAAGAAATTTCTGTATCATTCAAACGCAATTTAAATGAATAGAAGATTAATTTAAGAAAAAGCATCAAAACTTTTTTATTATACGAAAAAATAGTTAAAGATTTTTATCATTATGATAAACTTTGAGAGGATACTAGAAGTTAATAAAATTAATTAAATTACTTGGATAAAGCAACTTTACGAAAATTGTTTGATGGAAAATCAAGCTAATTTTTATCTTCAACCGCCAAAAATAGCTAGTTTTATTCTTTAAAAACTAGCAACACTGGTGTGAACCCATCCCATCAATACTTATGCTCTCATGTCTGTGTCCACTCGCTGGCTAAATTGCGCAATGGAATGACAACTGAATAAACAAGAGCCGACCGCGACCTGCCCCACGCAGCTGACACGCGACTTTGAGTGGAGAATGGGGGGGAAATGAAAGAAAGAGAGAGAGAGAGATTGAGAGTGAGAGGGAGCGAGAGAGACATTGAGAGAGAGACAGGCAGGAAAGTGTGGCGCAGAATACTCGTCGTAATTCTACCCATTTCATATGTTATGATTGAGCTTGGGTTACAAGACTGACAAACTGACAGACTGACAGACTTGGGCGTCATAATTGTTTAATTTACTTGATGATTATATTGCTGCTGTCGCTTTGGCTTTGGCCCAAGGTGTTCCAGCATTTGGAAACACGGATCATCGTTAGCCTGCATACCCTGTAAATAATAAACGTTTAAAGGGGAGTTATGTAGTAAACGAAAGATTTATAAAATAAATAAATTGTGGCATTATATGTTTAATTTTCTATAAATATTTTTAAACTCATTTTAAATTAAAGTTAATGATTTATTAAATTTTATTATTACATTTTCATTCTGACGAATTTTTAAATTATTAGATTGTCTAGCAAATATAAATAGTAATGAAAAAGAAAAAATTATTATCTGTTATTCGAAAACAATCGTCTTTGCTATAAATATAAATTTGCTATAAATATTCTTAAACTTATTTTAAATTAAAACTTATGATTTATTTAATTTTATTATTATATTTTCATTCTTACGGAATTTTGATTTATTTTATTGGCTCACAAACATAAATAGTAATGAAAAAGAAAGTAATGTCTTGTTAGGTATCTGTTATTCGAGAACATTCGTCTGCTTACTTGTTAACTCTTTTTTTTTTTCTTTATGGAATTTTTTTTTTGATTTCTTAACGTGTTGGCGTCAGTTCCCACAATTTGAATGCCGCAAAATGAGTCGAGAGTTGGCTTGATGACTGACTGAACTGAACTGAACTGAAACGAGCTGAACTGGGTTGAACTGTGGCCTCTGCCTGAAGCTACTGTTGAGGGTTGGGATTGGGAGTACCAGTAATGACATTATCATTGCGGGAAATTGAGTTGGCGTCGTCTTCCCAGGCGCCCAACTAGACCACAACTAGCGGCCACATGAAATGGAAAACTCAACACACAACCCAGTGAAATCTGTAGACTGTAGACTGAAGACCGTAGACTGTGGATTGTAGACTGAAGACTGCTTTGCGTGTCTCGCAATACCAAAATGAAAAGTCTCGTGTTAATGCAAATACTTTAACTTGTTGTTGTTATAGTTGTTACTATTTCTTTATATGCATAAACAAAATTTCACTAATGCCATGTTTTTATTTTCTTTCTTTTACAGGCGCTAGTAAAAATTATCAGCCCAAAAGAAGGAGGAGGAAGACAATGAGTAAGCACAAAAAATACCAAATATATATAGTTATAAGCATAATAATCATAATAATAAGAGTAGCGAGAGAGCTGCTAATTGCAGCTGCTCAACTGTGAGCTACCCTGTATTTAAGTGTGTGTGTGAAATTACACAAACAACAAAATGACAGCTGAGTAATTATACGATAGTATTATACTAGTATAAGATGTGCATGTATTAGTGAGCTTGCATACTAAAAGCTTTCTTTGCATTGTCCTACATATGAAGAGCTTAAAGCTCCCTCAAAATCAGTCTATCTGTGCTGTGTAGATGAGATTTCAAATGAAATAAGTTAGTTTTCGGGTAGTCCAAAACTATTTAGTATAAAATAATTTTTGTATTAATCTTAAAATAATTTTTACATAAAACATAAAATAATTTTTGTATAAATCATAAAATAATTTTTATATTAAATAACAGGGTATTTCAGAGTTTGCTAAATATTCTTTTCTTTCCTTTAACACAATTGCACAAAATTTGTTTAAATCTTTTGGAAAATCACCTTTAATTTGTGCGATTTTGTGTGTTTGGCAAATTCGTTAGCAAAGTGTTAAATAAATTTTGTACACTGTGCTCATATGACTTGACTATAGGGTATATAACAGTTTACTTATGCGTGAGATGTGATGGGAAATAGGAATGTAGCCACTCGCACTTTATTTGTAGTGCGTATCATATGTGTGGTCTGTGAATATTTGCGGCCTGGCACTCAGTTTTTAATTACATGCGAGACGCAATGCTCCATTCTTATTCTCGAATGGAGGCCTGACATCATGGCCTGGAAATAGTAAATAGCAAATAAGAAATAACAAATGGCAAATCGCAAAATGCGGCGCAAATTTGTTGGCATTTGTAAGAGTCGTAAAGTAACAACGAAGCCATTGAGCCTCGATGGCCTCAACCAGGGATGGGTATCTAAATACAAATATTGATATTGTATCGATGCAGAGAAACACAAAATATGAAACATCATATTATTGGTGCTATTTGTCTTAGCGATAATAGCGATCTTAGGGTGATTCTATCCAATGTTCTCTGATAAAAAATCGGTTTTTTTTAAAGACTTCTTTAAAATTTCAATTCAAAAACACAATAGTAAGATTCTTGTTTTAACTAACTAAATGAGTATTAAAAACAAGCGGGAAAGGCTAAAGTCGAGCTCCCGACTTAAGAATACCCGTTTCCTATTTAAATTAATTTAAAAAAAAAATTGTGTTGCATGCTTTTAGGCCCTTACACTGCTGGAAACTTAAATCAGCCATTACCATCTTACTAATTGTTCGATCTGGTTTCATTTAAGTAGGATGATAGCTTTAATTAATAGATAGAATATATGGATAGATGCTGATCAAGAATATATATACTTTAGGGGGTTGGAGATGCTTTCTTCTCCCAGTTACTTATTTTTTAAGTAACGGGTATAAAAATAAATATATAATTTTTGCGTTAGTGAAAATCGATAAATTGCCTCTTGTTACCCATCCCTAGTCTCAATTGGCATGACTTGAAGAGTTGGTAATGAAATGACAGCCAAGGCAGTCAGCGAGCTCGATATGTTTGCCTTATACAGTTGTAAAATCTATAAATTTATTCATGATTGCCTGACGCACTGACTGACAAACTGACGACAAAGTGACTGTTTTGTTGTGGGCGTCGCTTCTTGAAGCGCGTGTCCAAGTCGAGTGAAGCTATTGGAGGGATAGGGAGAGGGAGAACGACAGAGATAGGGACAGAGACAGGGACAAACTTGGACAGGCGCTAAAAGGCGTGGGTCGTTTTGTAAGCTGTAAACCCGTCAACTGATTGACTTGGCTTTGACTTGGATTTTGACTTTGACTTGGCCATTTACAGATTTACATCGAGGCAAGCGTTCCGCAATCTACTCAAGGAGGTGGGCGATTTGGCGGGACAGCGCGAGGTTGTGTCCGAAACGCTGCAACTACAGATAATACAGGGTATCACGCTGCTATCAAAAACACTGCGCGAGGATCGTAAGGTAAGTCCGCACTTATAAATTAATACATCTATCATTTATATTTGCTAAATATTTTATGATTGCATATTTAATTTGTATAAAATTTAAATTTAATTAAACAAAATTCTTATTTAAATTGAATAAGCTATAAAATATATTAAAATTGATTAAATTAAATTAAAAATTAATGGAATATGGAAAAATAAAATAAATTTATAGAGCTGATTTTGTTGACCTAAAATTCGCCATGGGTTCAAACTACGGAAAAGTTTTCTAACTTTTAAAATAATTTTTAAAATATTAAATATTTCATTAATTCATTTATTTATTTATTTTTTTATATAATTGTTTGCAAATTTTTTTCCATTTATTTACTTAGTCTCAACTAAGTAGAGTTGTCCAAAATTATTGTAAACATTTAAGTAAATGTTAAGTTATATAAAAAAAAGTATTATTAAATAAATTAAATTTAAATAAAACTAAAATGATAAAATAAATTAAAATAATAAAAATCTGGCGGAATTCAAAATTGTTTTTAAAGTTTTAAAATTGATCCAACATTTATTGCAAGAATTGGGGAAAACCCAAAAAAAAAAATATATTAGTATTTTTATGTTCATATATTCTTTTATGTATTTATTTATATTTTTATTTATATATTTATTTATATATTTATTTATATATTTATTTATGTATTATTTATTTATTTATTTATATATTTATTTATATATTTACTTTTATTTATATATTTATTTATTATATTTTTATATATAATATATAACTCTTCCTTTCCTTTTTCTCCCCTCAGAAATGTCTCAACGATGGCGCCATGTTGCAACAGACCCTCAGCGCACAGTTGTCCTCCTTGGAGCGGGCCAAACGCAACTATGACAAGGCCTATAGGGACTCGGAGAAGGCCGTGGAGAATCACAAGAAAGCCGACATGGATTTCAATCTGAGTCGCGCCGAAGTCGAGCGTTACAAGAACATTATGACATCGAAGATCCAACAGTCGGACGATGCCAAAAACGAGTACGCCAATCAGCTGCAGAAGACAAACCACTTGCAGCAACAACACTATGGAATTCTGCTGCCCGCCGTCTTCAATCGGTTGCAGGAGCTGGACGAGAAGCGGACACGTGGCATCCGGGAGTTCATCATTGGCGCCGCGGATGTGGAGTCCTCGGTGGCGCCAATCATCGCCCGTTGCATGGAGGGCATTGTCAAGGCGGGAGAGTCTATCAACGAGCAGGAAGACTCGCTGAAAGTGATCGAAAGGTGAGTTGATCTTTTTAAAAAATAATATAATTGATTAAATAATAATATTAATTAGTTACAAAATATACTCAGACTCATAGCTGTTAAATAATGATTAGTAATGAATTATAAATTATTAGTAATGATTAATAATGAATCATTAGTAATTAGATTATTTTAAATAAATTAATTAAATTACGATTATTTTTGGTTTTGCCCAATTATATAATGATTACAATTAAGAAAAAGCAAAAATAATCTAAAATTATTACATCTCTTCAAAAATAATCAGAAAAAATCAAAAATAATCAAAAAAATCTTTTTGAATATTCGGATTACATTTGATTTTTCTTATTATTTCTGATTGTGTATGACCATTTAGAAAAATCAAAATATTTTTAATTTTCACAATCAAATCAGCCAAAATAATCAGAAAAAATCAAAAATAATCCGAAATAATTAGAAAGATTATTTTTGATTTTTCTGATTATTTTTGATAAATTGTAATAATTTTAGATTGTTTTTGATTTTTAGTAATCGTAATCATTAAATATTCACAAAGTTTTCAACAGTGAATTATGTATATAGTCACTACGATTATTTCCAAAAATAATCTAATTGATTAGTAATTCTAATCGAAATTTAACAGGTATGTTCAAACTCTATAGTTAAGTTCTAAAAACTATTTGTTAACTTTGGATCAGTTTTGGCAAAGTTATAAAAGTTTAAAGTTGATCTGAGTGTTGATTTATCAATTGTATCAGTTTCTAGTCGACTTTAAAGTATCTTTTTTTCTTCTGTTTTTTGTTTCTGAATTCCAGATACCAATCGGGCTTCACACCACCACCGGACATACCATTTGAGGATCTGTCCAAGATGGATCCATCGATAGCGTCGAGTCAATCGAACTACAGCAATGTCACCTACAATCACATGACCATGAAGGGCACGATCAGCGGTCCCAAGTTTAAAAAACCACGCGGCGGCATCTTGAACAGCATCTTTGGCAGCAACAAGGTAAGAGAATCCGTTGACGATTCCCGGTTATGGTTTAAAACGAAAAAAAAATAAAAATCAACTTAGTTGCAAGTTTTCTTTTTAAAGTCGATTTCCTGGTCCTCGCTGTCTATCTATCTATCTATCCTATCATTGCCTGGCACTTTTAAACTCTCTCTCTCTCACTCACTCATTCACTCTCTCTCTCTCTCTCTCTTTCTTTGTTTGTTTGTGTGAGAGAGTTGACCAATCAGTCAATCAAACAATCAATCAATCAGTCGCCTCTTGTGTTTGGTTGCTTCTTGTTTTTTAGTTTTAAGTTAAATCTTAAGTCGTAGGCATTCTTTGTCATCTTCTTTTACTCATGCCGTCTCTATCTCTCTTTCTCTTTTATATTTTGTTTCTGTTTCTTCATTTATGCCATTTTGTCTTTGATTTATTGTACGAAACTAACGGACGTTGTGTTACCAACTTTGCTGTAAGTACCAAGTGTCAAACTCGGCTCACATCTCAGCTCCGTTATCGTTATCGTTATCGTACATCGTATATCGCCTCGTATATCGTATCGTTATCGTATCGTCTCGTATCGTGTTCTTCTCTCATGTGTCCTATAAAATATAAATCTGAAAAACTGACTGTTTCAGTCTTTTCATAATCCATTTAATCTTTCTCTACTCTGCTCATAACTGGGAATAGTGATTAATATATATAATTTGAATATTTTCACTAACACTAAATCCCTTTAAAATATACAATCATGTAAAAAAAATTCTTCAAACAATTCTCAGAGTAACTGCAAAAAAAAATTTCAGAAATCTTGTCGTTATTATTTTCAATGATTTTTTGAAATTTACTTAAAAGCTACTTTTTTTATAAAAAGCAGAAAAAAATTTGTCATTTGCATAAATTTTCAAAAAATTATAAATAATACTATCGAAGAAATTTCTGAACATTTTTCTTTGTAGTCACTCTTAGAATTGCTTGTAGAATTGCATAAAAAAATTTTTGGTTGAAAATTAAAAGATTAATTTAAAAAAAAATGTATCAAAACTTTTTTATCATACAAAAACTTGACAAAGTTAGGAGGTATGAAGACTTTATTGGCACACTGTATGTATATTTTTTTTTAATTAAAAAAATATTTTGTTTAGTTTCTTAATTTTTACTGAAAACTTTTTTTTTTTTTTTTTTTTTTAGCAATATTTCAACATTAAACAAATTGTCATATTATTAAAAAATTGTTTGAAATGTCAAAATGAATCTCGTTTCTATCATTTTTTCCATACGGATATATAGGGTATATAACGTAACTTATTTATTCAAATTTTGTTTATTGCTGGAAAAACTCCACTAAATAAAAATAGTTTAAATGATCATTAAGAAATGTAATCACTATTCTCAGCTTTGGACTCGTACTTACAAACATAACATGCTTTTTAACAGAAAACTCCATTGCCTGTTAACGCTTTTCACTCTCCGCTTCTCATTGGCATTATAAAATCACGAATTTAATTAATGATTGTTTCTTGTTTAATTCTTGAACTCTTCTTTTCTGCATATAAATAAACATACATATATATTTGTTGCTGTCACACACATATAAAATTCTAACACAATTGCTTTTACTTACAACAAACAAACACACACACATACACTTTACAAACGGAATAAATATGAAAATATAATAAAACCTAAAAATGTATAAATAATAAAAATGATTAACTCAATTCGCTGCCAATAGCAACGGCAGATAATTGAAGCCTGTATCACAATGAAGGTATGATGTACTATATATGATATTCCTCCAGCTAACTCTAACTAACTAACTGCCCTCTAACACATGTACTAATATTAATAAGCTATCGACAACTTACTAATAACAAATGCTAAACTTTATCACATACATATATTTCTCTCGCTTCTGTTTCATTGAGTCACATTTCACTCACGATTCCTCAACTAATATTTAAAAATATATGATAAAACTACATCATTAACAACTTAACTAATCAGTTAATTAATTAGTTAGTTAGCAACAAGCCAAAGCAGCACAACTCACACACAACGCAAAAACAATAATTTTTATTAAATTTATAAACCTGTCTTTATGTTTAACTTAATTTCCATTCAGTTTTTCAATTTGTTTGTGTTTTTTAGGTTTAGTTTATCTTATCTGTTTAAAATGTTTAGCCATTTATCGATTTGTTGTGAATGTGTTTGTTAAACTGTTTGCTGTTGTTCCTTGCCTTGTAAAGTACATACTCATTGCACATAGTTTCCATATAAAATGAACTATTTTTAAACCAAACTCAACTAATGCTGATTTATATGCATCTCCATAGAATTCGCTCACTGCGGACGGACAAAAGGAGGACTATTCAGATCTGCCACCGAATCAGCAGCGTAAAAAGTTGCAGGCCAAAATTGCTGAGCTGCAACATAAAGTCGATCAGGAGACGAACACGCGGGATGGTTTAATGAAGATGAAAATTGTCTATGAGGCGAACTCATCGCTGGGCAATCCCATGACCGTTGAGGGTCAACTTAACGAATCCGAGCATGAATTGGAAAAACTGAAAATTGATTTGAAAAAATATCAAGGCTTTTTGGACAAGGCCAATCAACTGCAGGTGATCAACAATAGTCCGCAATCGAATCGCAATCAACTGCAAAACGGACACCGAACATCAAGGTGAGAAAGTTGGTGTTTATTTCAGGTGTGTGTTCTACAAATCTACAAGCCCAAAAGAAATTGTCGGTATAAAAATATTGAGAGATTTCTAAAATTTACATTTTAATTAATTAAAATATTTTTTGAAGTAAATAAAATAAATTATTAAAAAAAATTGTTTTCTTTAAAATAAACCATTAATTATATCTTGTAAAAATGTTATTTTAATTTATTAAAATTTATGAAAGCATGAAACTGATGAAATTTACAATTGTTTGATTCTTTTATTGAAATTTAATAAAAACAATTTTTGAATACAATTATTTATTATATTTAATATACCAGCTAAAATATTTATTGAGAGGTTGAATTAAATTTTCATTTTATTAAATTAATATTTTTAATTGAATGAAAGAAGTAATTAAAAAAATTATTTTTTTTTTTTTTAAACACCATTTATAATTTGTAATAAAAATTGTGTATTAATTTATTAAAATTTTTGAAATTTACCATTATTTGATTAATTCATTTAAATTTAATAAAGTACATTTTGGAATACAATTATTTATTATATAATAGTATACCAGCTATTCATATTTTTGTTTAAATTTACAAAACCCAAAAGATATTTTCGGTGCTAAAATATTTTTTAAGAGATTCAAATTATCAAATTATAAAAAATTTGATTTTTTCTTTAAATTATCAGCAATTGATAATCTTGTAAAAATGATAAATTAATTTATAAACCTCTCTGAAATATATAGAACTGATTTATTTAACTATTTAAATGTAGTAAGATACATTTTTGAATACATTTATTTATTATATATAATACACCAGCTATTCATAATTTTGTTTAAATTTAATATTGATTTATGCACTCCGAAAATATGTCAGAAAAATGAAATCTTCGGAATTTCAGCAACCTGAACATTTCTTTTGATTATCATTATAATCGCTAGAGATTTTGTAGAATATACCTGTGTATCTTTATTTAACTGAGCTGATGATTAACTTGTTTTTTATTCTTTTTTATAGACATTCCAATGGCAGCGCCAGCGCTGATGATCATAATGATGGCGATGATCAGCCCGATGATGCTGGCAGCTTAAGCAGGTCAGATTCTGAGGATAATGTGGCGCAAATACAAAATGGGCATAATAATAACAATAACGGGTACACTCATAAGTCTACGTTCAATGTTTATATATTCACAAACAAAACACATACATACATACATACATACACACTCATACACTTACACACACAACATACATTATTGTCTATCGTATTGCGCTTATGATTTGGCTCGTTTTACTCATTTTGTATAATTTACTTTACCCTCTCTCTCTCTCCCTCTCTTTGTTTATCATTGTACATTGTTTCTCATGTTTGTTGGCATTTTTCGGTGTTGGTTTTTGTTTTTAATTTTTGTATTTTCGTTTTTAACCATCAGCGAAATTCTCAATTAAATAAGTAAAGCCCAGAAAAAAGTCCACAATATGCCAAAAGAAACAAAAACGAAATTTGAAATTAATTTACATAGTTTTGTGTTATTTATAATAATTTATTGATTTGCTTTTAACACCATACATAAAACACGTAATTAATATTTAAATTGCAACTTCTTTCAAATATTTCGTTTCATTTTGCCTTTTCCATGGTGAAATCCAGCAGTTCGGCGAGTCCCGAGAGCGGTCTAGGCACCTCGCACACCTCACTGCCCGGCTCCGGACAGGGTAGCGCCAACGAGAACGCCATTGGCGAGGAGGCGTGCTACGAGACGGAGGTGGAGCTGCTGCAACCCCTGGGCACATGCCGTGCCCTGTATCCCTTCGAAGGTGAGACTACACTCTTAAAATCAGAGATTGCAAATAACAGATTGATTGAGAAATTGTTTGTTCAGTCAATGCTGAGCTAAAGTTTTGAGAAATCCGAAACTTTTTTGGGAATTTAAAAAAAGAAGAACAAAGAAACAACAATCCAAAGTTGGGAAGAAAAAATTTGGAATCATAAATAAGGAATTTCAACTAAAAAAAATATTCAGAGTACAAAAATTTGAAAAATACAAGAATTGAAAAAGAAAACATTGAGAAAGTATCTTTGGATTTCCTTTCTTTAAACTCTTTCGAATAGTTATATTTATTATTTATTATTCAAATAGCTCCGTGCCTTAAAGGTGAGGGTTTTTGTTAAAAAATAAATATGGAAAAGTACATAAGATCGACAAAATAAATTCGTTCGCAGGGTGCAATCATACTGTAATATTCAAATTTTTAAAATACCTAATGAAAGATGAACAAGACATTAAAATTATCGCTGGAGATAGGCCCGAAAAAAAAACAATCAAAATATGAAAGGGTAGACAACCGTCGCTACTCAATACATACGACCAACACAAAGCTGGAAAAAATTGTTGATTTTTTATAAACATGTAGATTTTGAAAAAATATGGTCCGAATAAATATCACATGCGCTGGCAATCGAAGTCCTGATTTTAAAATAAATGTTGTCTTTTTGGTAATAAGTAGAAAAAAACCGAAATCAAAAATATTTTAAAACAAATCGAGCGATTTTTAATAAAATGTTTTTGATTTCGGTTTTTTCTAATTTTTGTTGCCCAATTTTTGTCTTCCTAATTTTGGATTCCTAATTACTGTATTCCTTAATTTGGATTTGTAAATTTGGATTCCTAATTTTGGATTCGTAATTTTGGATTTCTAATTATTCGATTCCTAATTTTTGATTCCTAATTTTTGTTTTTTTTTCTTTTCTAATTTTTTTATTCTGTTATCGCGCGATTTTTAATAAATTATTTTTGATTTCGGCTTTCTCTAATTTTTGTTTGCCCAATTTTTATCTTCCCAATTTTTTCTTTTACAATTTTTGTCTTTCTAATTTTGGATTCCTAATAACTGTGTTCCTAATTTCGGATTCGTAATTTTGGATTCCTAAATATTCTATTCCTAATTTTGGATTCCTAATTATTCGATTTTTTTTTTTTTCAAATTTTTGTATTCTGAGTAATATTTTTCGACATTCGTATATAGAATCGTTGCAATCTCTGCTTGCCTTAACGTTTTCTAACATTCTTATACTAATTTTATCTTATTTTTTGACAGCTACCAGCGAAGGCAGCATACCCATGAATGAGGGCGAGGAGCTGCAGGTGATTGAGATGGATCAGGGCGATGGCTGGACGCGAGTGCGACGAGCGAATAACTCAAATGGCTGGGACGAGGGATTTGTGCCCACGAGTTACATCAATTGCACGCTCTTTGCTTAGACAACAACGGGGACAACTATAAAATGGGGGAAGTCCCCAAGGAGTATAAAACAGAAGCAGAAGAAGCAGGAGAGCGGGAGGCAGTTTTAAATGTTAACTACTTAACACAACAGCATTTTGCATATGTTCCATACAATTTGTGTACTTTTGTCATAACTTTGCGTTAACTCTGGACAAGCCATAAAACATTTGAAACATACAACAATACATTAAACACACACATAGACACACACACACACATATAAACACACGCACAACCATGTACATTTTGTCTTAAGATAAGTAAAAGAAAATATCATTTTTTATACAAGTGTTGTATGCTATTTACATATGATTTTAAATGCATTAATTATGATGAGGTCGATATATCATAAAATACTAAACATAGTTAATATGCTATATACACTATATATGTATTTATTATATATGTATATAGTATATTTAAATGCACCTCCCACGAGCAGACCTCACCTAATTGTAAGCATCAAAAAACGCAAACGTTTCCCTCTTCACAAACAACAATTAAAACAATCATGTATTAACTACTATTTATATTTATATGTATACAATATATATATATATATTTAAATGACATATTTTTCATCACATCTATCCATAAAAAATAAGCTGGTAAACATATTGAAGGCACTCTAAAAATTATATTCAAAATGCACCTTGCAATATGCTTACTACATTTATTTTTTATATTCGCATTTCATATTAAAAAATACAAAATATATATTTAATAGCACCTGCTACTTTTCGAGCTGACCAAGAAAAGCGACAGACTTTGTGGCTATTAGATTGTAGACAGCACACACACATTTAAAATCATGAATAATAAAACTGAGAAAACGCTTCCAACATCAAGAGAAAGAAAAACTAGAATTAAAAAAATCAATCTATATTGATATATGGCAAAAGTTATGACAATGTTGCAAGTGTGTGGCATGTGTGGCATATGCAAAAATAAATAAATGAATGAATGGAAAGCATAAAACGCGCTAGCTTGTTATATATGAGAAATAGCAACAATTGTACATTTTACTTTACAAACTTAATTATAATTTAATATCTAATAATCTTTTGTATTGCTTTTTTGCCTTGTACATTTTTACACACACATTTAAATGTAATGAAGAAAATGATTTGATGAAATTTGGAAATTAATTTCGTTATAATTAATTAAGTTAACAAACATTTAAGGCTTAAGTCAATGCAAAGCCGGGCATTATGTGTTGAACGCCACTTTGCAATACAAATTTATATTTATAATTTACATAATATATGTACACATAAAGCTATATAAACAAACATATATATATATTAATAACCGAAATCAAAAGTTAAAAGTCGAGTGAATTAGATTTTTAGTTAAATTCTTCTCTTATATTTTGCATAACAATCTCCGATATGTCTGCAGTCTAAATAGTACTAAATATAAATAGACTGCAAATATTTCAGAGTTGAACAAATTTTGTATCTTATTTTGTTTCCATTTCATTTTCATACAATGCAAAACGAAAGAAAGAAAGAAAAAACTGAAACTGATTACTAAGTGAATTTAAATACGCATAATTCCAAAATTCTTAAATTTATATAATTTATATATATATAGAAACTAATGCCGATAAAACACAGACAGACCGACACTTGATTAAAAAGAGAGAACTGACGATAATGTTTTACATAAAAGTGTGGAATCAGTTTATGAAATGCAGTGGCAAATGGTGTCATATGTGAAAGTGGTCAATTTTAAATGAGCATGACAAACATATGTAATTAAGAATAACGAAAATAAACGGAAGATTGAATACAAAATAAATGTGTTTGCTATTTGAATTAACGTCTTAGGTGAGACTGACTTAAAGCTCGCTTTTATGAGGCATTTTAAAAGCTGCCTGCTATGCGAGTTAAAGTGAAACTACTTTGTTGTTGCTGTTTGAACTGCTTGTTTTTAGTAATGCCAATCAAAAAGCTGTTTGCGCTGTCACATTTTAAAACAAAGCTGGCGCCATCTTGCGGTATATACTTGCACTTAATGCATAGCGTCATCTTTCGTTTGAAGTTTATGTAAATTTGTTTTGAATTGAGAAACACCGCAGTCCAAATAAATATAGTATGTTTATTGAAACTCAATTTGATATACATATTGTTGTGGTGTTGTAACTGTTGTTGAGTTGACAAAGGAAGGCCACAAAAAATAAGAACATTAATACCCATACAAAGCTGTTTGCTCTGACACTCACAATTTAAAGCAAAACTGACGCCATCTTGAAGCAAATACTTGCACTTAATGCACAGCGACATCTTTCGTTCAAACTTTAAGTAAACTGTTTTGAATTGAGAAACAACGCAGTCCAAATAAATATTGTATTTTTATTGAAACTCAATATGATATACATATTGTTGTAGGTGTTTTAATTTGTTTTGTTTGGTTTATATCTCTGTTCTTGCTCAAAAGCTGTTTGCTCTGACACTCATTTTTTGAAACAAAACTGGCGCCATCTTGTGCTAAATACTTGCACTTAATGCACAGCGTCATCTTTTGTTCAAACTTTAAGTAACTGGAATTGAGACACCGCAGTCCAAATAAATATTGTATGTTTATTGAAACTCAATTTGATATACATATTGTTGTGGGTGTTGTAATTTGTTTTGTTTTTCTGTTCTTGCTACATTTAAATATAATAATATTTGTATATGGTATGTATATAATATATTCATATTTTTCACATCTGTCTATATATTTATATTTAGTATAGTTTAACAAAATTGTTAAAGTTAAGTTATCATACTACAAACTCGTGTAATCGTAAGCCTTGCTACACTCACACACACACACACCCTCGCACACTCGCACACACTCGCACACACATAAACGGCACTTTTAAAGCGCGCTGTCCTTAAACCTTAACCCATTGCTAGCCCTTGTCCTCAACGCTACACGTCGATATGGTGTTATTTTTACAGTGTACTCGTTGCAATTACAATTAATTTGTCAACCAGTATTAAATATCATAGTAATAAATAGTAAATATAATATATATTTATATATATAGTTAAAGTAGAGATCGCATAGATCAAATAGACTTAAGTTTCAGTTACAGTTACAGCAATAGTTGGTAGTACTCATAGTATTTTGATAGTACCTACAGTTAACAGTTTACAGTTTGGCCTCAACAGCCGAAAAATAAAGTTTCAACAATGATTACAACAATAGTTTCGTCTCTTAGCACAACCATTAATTTTTTTGAAGTTATCGTTATCGTTTTCGTTATCTTTATCGTTATCGATGTCGATTTTCGTTTTATATGTTTTCGATAAGAGTTTCGTCCTAAAGCTAACAGCCAAAATTTGAAGAGTATTTTTATAATATAGGTTTAACCAGGAATCGCAAAAAATGAATTTTTAAAAACTAAAATAAAATTAACTCAGAAAAATACATTTTCAGGATAATTGGAAAATCTAATATATAATATTCTTAAAACAAAATAAACCACTATTTTAAATAACTTTTTAACTTCTTTAACTTCTTTTAACTCTCCTTTAAACTAAAAAAAAAACAAGTGAAATAATTTAATTTAAAAATTTCAGTATGATTCTAAATTTTAAGTTAAATTTAAGTTAAATTATAGAAATATTAAATAAAATCGCAAAAAAATAAATTTTTAAAAACTAAAATAAAATGAGCTCGGAAAAGTATATTTTCAGGATAATAGGAAAAATGAAATATGTAATATTTTTTAAACAAAATAAACCACTATATTAAATTATTTTTAAAACTTCTTTTAACTCCCCTTTAAACTAAAAAAACATGTGAAATAATTTCATTTAAAAATTACAGTATGATTCTAAATGTTAATTTAAATATAAGTTCAATTATAGAAATATAAAATAAAATCTGATTGGGAACACCAAAAATAAACAAACACAATTTTTTTTTTGGTAGGGACATTCCATTAAAATATTGAGCTTTTATAATAAAAATTTCAAATTATTTTATAATTTTTTTGTTTAAATAAAAAACTACAGTCGTCGGATAAAGTATTTTGACAAATCTAAAGTTAAATTTAAACATAGTTTGAACTTACTTTATGTAAAGTGTGGCATCAATGGAAATGTCATTTAAATTCCGTTTGGAAAGTGGAAATCATAAAAAAAAAGAATTTTTGAAAAATTTATTTTGCCTTACAATTAGAATTGTTTAGAGAAACTTTTTGCATCAAAACATTTTTTGTTTGAGACCGAGGAAAAAGTCAAAACAGTAGACTTTTATAAAAATTTAAAATTTTCAATGGGTACTTAATGGATTAAGAAAAGTTTTGTATAATTTAAATGGAATTTTAATGGCCAAACTGAAAATAAAGTAAGTTCAACTACTGTATACAAAATATGACTTAAAATATTTTGATCAAAATAAAATAAAATAAAAAATTCTGCGGTCCCTGGCTTCAACAGAAATGTATTATTTAGACATTCCTCTCTCCCTTTTTCTCTCTTGCTCTCAATCTCACTCTCTCGCTCTCTCTCTCTCATTTTCTTTCTTCTTTCACTGAGATAGATATCTTAGTTTCTTTTGTTTTTACCCTGGTACTCGTACATTAAGCAGTTGTTTTTCGCAGGTTACAACACTGATTATGGTTTAAAGTAGTTCTTAACAATTATAGTTTTTCTTTTATTTAAGTAGTAAGCAACATTTAAGTTTAACCTGGAGAAATCGAATTTTGATAGTATAATTCTGTAGCTCGAAAATGGCTTAAAGTCATCGCAAATCGTGGTAGAAAGAGTTAAGCGAGTTTTTGCTTGTAGTAAAAAGTTGTGACTTAAAAAGTACTCTAGTTGTGTATTTATAATATGACACGACACAAGTATGAGTAAATACTATATTTTAACAATTTGTTTTGATTCGTTTTTCGAAAAGTTTTCTCTACTGATTTTCACTTGAAATTTTCTTTACAAGTTTGAAACTCCGAGTCAATAAGTTGAATAAGTTTTGGTTTTTTTTTTGTGTGTTTTTTTCACATTGTCAAGAGATTTCCAAGAGATTGTCCTATTGAAAGTCAAATTTTGAAGCTGAATTTTAGGGGTGTTGGGTGTTGGGGTTTTTTTTGTTGGCTAGAAAAAAGCTAAAAGTTTTCAACTGTTGTGTTGTGCCTACCAAAAAATGACTACAGTAAATTCGTCTTAATCACACTTTAGTCTCACTCACACAGACACACACACACACACGTGTTCACACATACACGCACACACATAAGAAGATTGTCATTTTAATTAGGTTTTTACACTGAGAAAAGTTTAGCTTGGAGTTTTTTGCAGTTGTTGAAACCTTTGCGGTTTTTTTTTGGCTGCTTTGTTTTAGATTGCGGTTAAAATTTTGGTTAATAAGCGGAACAATTAAGCTAACATTTAGTTGTACATAACGAAATATATGTATATAATATTTATAGTTTACTATATTTATTTATTTAACTGCCTTTCGTTGCCTCTCGCATTTTATTGTTACTTTCCCTGGTACAAACACAACAGCAACAACAACAACAAGCTTTAAACACCACAATGACAACAACAAGCAAAAATATATATATATTTATATTTGTAATTGTTTTTGTATTGTTTATGTTTCTGGTACTCTCGATTTCCTCATCATTATTGTGCTCTCTACAAAACGTACTCTATCTTATTCAAAACAAAGCTCTATCGTTCTCTTTCACACACACTCTATCTCTAGCCCGCTCACTCTGAAGCTCTTTTAAAGTGTATTTTAATAATGTAAACAAACTTATTGACTAACAAATTGAGCTTTAAATTGTAAGTAGTATTCGCATATCGTTAAATTTTGGTGTTATGCATTTCAATTTTATTATTGTTTTTGTTGTCGGTTGTGGTTTTTGTTTTTGTTGTTTTTGTCGCGTATTCGGTCAAGGAGAATTATCCGAGTCCGAGCCGCCATAGCTGTGCATGGGAAATAACGGATACCAGCCATTGATGTGCTGTCCAATGTTCACCTTGTCCAGATTCACCTCCGTGCCGCCAAGTCCCTGATTGTGCTCGAAGCCCACCATTCGCTGCCACACCATGATGACAATATTCCGTCCAAACACATCAGCACTCTGTGCGAGAGAGACAGAGAGTGAAAAGAAGAGAGAGAGAAAGAACGTGTGTAAGTTTATTTGCATACAAATTGCGTTAATTTGACTCAGTGTGCGTAATTACTTGGCAACATTGTGTATGCAAGCAAATACACGACTGAGTGACTGTATCAGACTATCAGACTATCAGACTGACCAACGAAGCCAACAGTGGCTGCTTCCGCTGCACTGTGGCACAATTTGACCAAACATTGTACACTTTTTATGCGTAAGTTTTAAATTTTTGAAAAGTTTACACTACTTTTGAAATGGAGAAAGCAAAAAAAAAGTCTACAAATGTAATACAAAGTTATCAAAAAGTTTAAAAAGATTCCAACATTTCCTAAAATATTTAAATTGTCTAAATAACCAAAGACATTAAAAAAACAATCATCTTAAAAACCGATTAAGTTTTAATAAAGCTGTGTGAGTTCGAAGCATGAAAAATATCGAAAATCGTCGAAAAAATTTAAATTTTCTAAATATCCAAATTTAAAATACATAATCAATTTAGAGGTCGGATAATAGCTAGAAGTAAAGAATTTTTAAAATTGTACACGTGTTAGTAGAGCTATGAGAGTTCAAAATTCTGAAAAAAACTTTAAACTTTAGGATAACTATCGAAAAACTCAAAAAAAATAAAAATTTCTAAATACTTAAGTCAATTAAGAGGTTAAATAATAGTAATAATAATAATAATAATAATATTGTTTGTCAAAATCGAAAAGTTTTAACAAAGTTTTACTAAATTGTGGTCTGTTCCGAAGAACTTGTGAGATGGTTCGGAGGGGGCTTAGCTGGGGCCACCAGGCGGGTCGCGGGTTGCGGATAGCGAATGGCCACCCCTCGGGGAGGTTAGCTGCGAATAGCGGGTCTATCCCGTAAATAAGCAGTCCCGGACAAACAGCGGGTACGATACCGATCATCGTACCGACAAGGCGTTTGTGTTGCCGCCTTTTAAAGTATAGCCTCACACACCCCTCAACTCCCTTTTAACTTTTTATTTAATTGAAATTGGATAAGCATTTCTAAGCAGCAGCGACAAATAATTGATTTTTGTGAAGAAATAAACATTTTAATAATCTACAATAGTTGAGAAATTAATCAACTGTGATAAAAGTAAACGATTAATATCAAAGTTTATGAAATCATCAAATTGATAAATAATAATCAACATTTAACTAAACCAAAACAAATCCCGCGCAAAGCGAGTAATTGCAACCGCACATCGTACACATACACTCTTGCATATACACATACACATACATACACAAACTGCAAAACCACTCAAAAACAAAACAAAAGCACTCAACAAAACAATAAGCAGAGGATAGAGCCCACGTTGGTCAGGATGCCACCAGTCACCAAGCGCGCACGCGAGAACACCAGCACTGATTTAAAGGAGCGCCGCCAGTCTGAGGCAATGTCATCGCAGTTGATGGGCATGATCAACGCACGCTTCGATGAGCAAGCCAGTCTCCTGACAACCAACATGAGGGAGGCGGAAGAGCGCATTCTAAAAGTTCTCCTGGTCCGGCTCGACGACATGGCTGGTGAGGTAAAACTGCTCGGCGAGAGGGTCCGTCAACTGGAGTCGGAGGTTAATGAGCTGAAGTCCGTAAAGCATCGAGTGTCTATATTGGAGGCAAAGGTGTCTGCGCAGGTTAATGCGAACTATGCATGTGACCTTCGTATGCATGGCCTGCCATATGTGGAGGGCGAAGATCTGCGAACACTATATAACACCCTATGCGTCGCACTGAATCTAACACCGCCACCAAGAATACGCGAAATTTTTCGAGCGAGGAGGAATGGGCAATCTGTAATTGATCCCGTGGTAATTATAAAATTTGATAGTCCACGTGAAAAAACAATGCTGCAGAGAGCTGTCGGCACTTATCAAAGAAGCACGAAAGAGAGACTAAGCTTGCATTTGCTTGGTTTTGACTCTCAGGCCCCTATATACTTAAACGAGCAGCTCTCGAGAGAAAATTATTCTATTTTTAAAGAGGCAATGAAGCTTAAAAAGCTTAAGTCGCTCACTGCCGTTTTCACTCGTCGAGGTCTTGTACACGTGAAGCATAGCGAAAGCGATAGCGTGCATGTAATTGAGCGCAGCGATGAGCTTTTAAAGTTTTCTGAGAGTAGAGAGCATGTCTTGCGCTCTCCCTCTCTTATTGGCGCTCCCGAAACAGCTGCTGATCGCAATGCAGCTGGAAATTTTCGTTAACCCACTGATGACCCTTTTTATTGTATTCGCTGATATTTATATTTATATTTATTTATCTATGTTTAAATTTAGCTTAAGAATTAGTAAGTTTTTTAATGTAAATGTCTGTTCTTTGTTTTTTACAAAATTTATGATCAATATATCGAATTATAAGCGTGCATTTCTAATCATATGTTATTGCAGTGCAGGCTAGTCTAAGCAGTTCTATTACGAGCAGTGTAGTTAGGGTATTGAGTAGAAGGCATAATGGTCTAAAAGTCGTCCACATAAATGCTCAGAGTCTGGCTAAAAAAATTGATGAGTTCAGGTACCTTTTTGTAAATTCTGATGTTGATGTTATTTGTGTGTCCGAGACCTGGTTTGTCCATAACTATTGTGACCTGTCAATTGTGTGTGATGGATATGATGTGTATCGTGCAGACCGTGTAGGGCATGCAGGGGGTGTTGCAATTTATGTGAATAAGAAACTTAGTAGTAGGCTTATATCCAAGCATCAACCGGACAGTGCAATAGAATATTTATTTATTGAAGTGACGAATAGAGAAAGACATCTGAAAACTTTAGTGGGTACTGCCTACAGAGCTAACAGATTTATTGACTACTCTCAGTTGATGGATGTAATTTCAAATATCTCTCTTGCTTATACAGACATAATCATTGCTGGCGACTTAAACAGTAACTTGTTAACAGAGAGTCATTTGCTTGAGCAAATGCTCTCAGTAGGCCTTAGTGCAGTCAATGTTACACTCCCCACTCACTTTTCAAACACATCTGATACCCTATTAGATGTAATTTTTGTAAGTGACGCCTCTAAGATTCTCTTGTATGACCAACTTTCTGTACCTGCTTTTTCTAGACATGACTTAATTTTTATGACATATGATATTAACATTGACTCTAATGACTTAACAATTAAATATAGGGACTTTAAACATATTGACTACAATGATTTGGATTTAGAGTTAACTTTCTGCGACTGGACCCAAATATATAACTCACTTGATGCTGACACTCAACTAGATTATTTACAAAACAATATTTGCACCCTTTATGACAAATGCGTCAAGCTAAAATTGAAAAAAATTAAGCAGTCTCAAGCGAGCTGGTTTAATAATGACATTAAAGCTCAAATTCGTCTACGAGACAATGCATATGTTCGCTGGAAGCGTTACAAAACGAGTGAGCTGAAAGAACGCTTTAGACAACTTAGGATTATTGTCAGTAACCTCATTAAGTCGGCGAAGCGTAATTTCTACAGTGCCAAGTTTAGTAATGCAATATCTTCCCGACAAAGTTGGAGTGATCTAAGGAGATTAGGGATTGGGAAAATTAAACCCCAACTTAAGACTGAAATTGACGTGCAAGAGCTAAATAATAAGTTTGTTCAAATCCAAGTACCTGAGGCTACTAACAACACGTACCTTAATGCTGTATCCCACTGTGATAATAGTTTTAGTTTTATGTGTGTCCGTCCTTGTGATGTTTTAGACAGTGTCCTGGGTATTAAATCCAACGCAGAAGGGCTTGATAAAATAAATCCTAAGTTTCTAAAAATACTCCTTCCTTCACTCTTACCACATATAACCCACATATTTAATACAATTTTTACAACATCAATCTTTCCTTCAAATTGGAAAAAATCCAAGATTATTGCGATTCCAAAAGCTAACGACGAATTCCGACCAATTTCAATTCTGCCTTTTCTGTCAAAAGTTTTTGAAAATTTAATGGCTAAGCAAATTAATTACTTTTTAAGCACAAATGATCTTCTTAGCCCTAAGCAGTCAGGCTTTAGAAAAAACAGAAGTTGTACCACAGCCATCCTCAACATTAGCGAGGACATTCGAAAACAACTTGACTATAGTAAAGTGACGCTTTTAGTGTTACTTGACCACACAAAGGCTTTCGACTCTGTCAATCATGAGATCCTCTGCACTAAATTAACAAAACTATTTAACTTTGAAAATTCTGCGACAAAGCTAGTAGAGTCATACCTTAAAGGTCGAGTACAAGCAGTCGTCTCCGGGCTCTCTGTGTCAAGCTTCCTTAGCACAAATCGTGGGGTTCCTCAAGGATCCGTGTTAGGCCCTTTATTATTCTCTGTTTATGTTAATGATCTCCCAAATGTGTTGTCTAACTGTGAAGTCCATTTGTATGCCGATGACGTCCAATTTTATGTAAGTCGTCCGTTAACTCAAATTAATGAATGTATCAATGTGTGTAATATTAATCTTGATAACATTTCGCAATGGGCAAAAAGTAATGGTCTAGAATTAAATCCTAGAAAATCAAAATGTCTAATTATTTATAAAAAAGCCATTGATTCTACACAATTGCATGAGCTGCGCATATGTGGAAGCCCTATCGAATATGTCAAAAGAGCCGCCAATTTGGGAATTAACTTCAATAACAACTTGAGTTGGAGTAATCATATATCCATAGCGACAGGCAAAACATATGCGCAGCTCAGGCAGTTGGCTACATCAAAATCTTTTCTACCAATTCAGATCAAGCTACTAATTGCAAAAATGTACCTGATACCAACTCTATTTTACGGGGTTGAAATATTTGGCCATTGCAATGTGAGCGACGCGCGTAAGCTAAATGTAGCCTTTAATGCAATTGCTAGATATGTATTTAATCGTAGACGATATGACCGAATCACTATATTTGCCAATAAAATTTTTGACCTTAGCCTTAAATTGTGGATAGATTTTAGATCATTGATTCTCTTGCACAAGATCCTTGTTTCTAAGGAGCCTTTATACCTGTTTAATAAAATTAAATTTGCTGCGTCGCAACGCACAAACAACATTATATGCCCTAGAATTCAATTAACTAGCTCGGAAAATCACTTTTTTGTCTACACTGCCCGTTTATGGAACAATCTGCCTCACGCCTTGAAAACTATTAGAAGTGCATCGCAATTTAGTATTAAGCTTAAACAACATTTGCAGACATTAGATTTAGTAAATAATAATTAAATCAAAACTACTTAAAAATTTAAATAAAAATTAAAATTAACTTAAATAAAATTATTGTTAAATATAGTTTTAAAGATAAAAAATTTTTGTAACTTGTATTACACACACATTGTGACTAGCACATTAAATAATAAGTTTATACTTGTAGTGCTAGGAATCCAAATAAAGAAATAATAATAACAAGCACCTACCTCTTCCTTTCCCCTTATCTCACCCCGGGCCGGACTAAGAGTGTTACTCGTACCGTGCTGAGAGTCAGCCTGGCTGGGGGCCCGGGTCAAAAACTAGCTCAGTCGCTAACGGTGGGCTCAGGCAAGTGGCGACCGCCTGTTCTAATCAGCCTTATCCGGGCATGCGGACCTCTGCTCGGATGGACCTCACCCTTGTCGCGCTAAACGGAACTTTTTTATGGATAAAAAGACTAACAAATTGAAACTCCCGCAGGACCTATCTGCGGAAAGTGTTGCCAGACACTTTGAGGACCGCAACCTTGATAGGGAGCGGCCCTCCAACGTGGTAGACCACCCTCCACGTAGCCAAGCTCCGGGCTCAAATAGGAGAGTGCCACCGGCACAGCAAAGACGGCCAAGTCTTCAAGCATCGCGGAAACACTCGCAAAGGAGCACGGTAGGACCATCCCGACCGATGCGTCCTGCGCTAGCCGCTGAAAGGAGTACGGTAGGACAATTCCGACCGTTGCGTCCGGCACTAGCCGCTGACACACGGCAGGAACAACGCCTGCCATGGAAAAGGAATCCTCTGCCGGGCCGAGGAGAACCGGGTGGGGTAGATGACCCCAACAGACGTAGTCTCTGTGGTTCAAGGACCAAGTGGTACCTCCGGTACCTCCAGCAGGGGATGTCGCAGGAGGATGCGTTCGCCAAGGCCAAAGAGCCAAGACCGACGACATCCGATAACAGGACACCTGCCAAAAGGTCGAGCAGTGCGCTTACACCGCCAACCGACACCCCTAAAAGGGTTTGCGCGGCGGAGCCAACTGCTCAGAGGCCCAAAGCAGTGACACCTGTAAGAGCAGAGCACAAAGCTCCAAAATCAGGACGGCAGGAAGCTCTGGATGAGCGCCCCAGCACTTCAGCAGCAGCAGCAGCAGCAGCAGCAGCAGCAGCAGCAGCGGAACCAACAGCTGAACCAACAGCCAGGAAGTCCACCTCCTCGGCGCCCACTGAGCCTCGCGCATCCTACGCGGCTGTCGCGAGTAAGGTGAAAGTGGCCGTGTTGCCTGCGGAGTATCCCCAGGTAATTCTCAGTCGCGGGGACCTTTCCGCGCTTGAGGAGGCCATCCTAGATCAGGTCATACTGACAGGATGGGACACTGCCGTTTCCTTCCTTGGAATTCATTTCCGGGTAGGCTTTCTGGTCATTGAGTGCACAGACCAGAACTCGGCAGACTGGCTGGCGACGGTAGCATCACAGCTACACTCCTGGAAGGGTGTACCCCTTGATTGTAGGATGGGGGATGACATACCGTCACCCCATACCATCACGATCTACCTGCCGAGAAGTACGGACAGAGAAACGGACGACTTGCTGGTTATGCTGAGCAACCAGAACAAGATCGAGACTCAGGAATGGAGTGTCATCTCTAGGAAGGAGGAAGGGGGAGGTGCCCTTCTGGTACTTGGCATCGATGAGATGGCCAGGAACGACATAGTGACCAGAGGTCACCAACTTTTCTTCCGCTTCGGGAAAATTCCCGTTAGCGGACTGAAAAAGACGGCGGATAAAACCGCACCCGCAAGCGAGGACCTCCCTCCAGCGGGACAGAATTCGGAGCCGTCCCCGGCAGCGAGCGTGTCCAGCGTCTGTCCGGCAGGTCCTTCCAATTCATTGGAGGATCTTGCCGAGGACGAAGATCTGGCGGATCTCACATTGGATCCCGCTGCAGTTGAGGAGATGGACCAGCAGCCGGCCATGTCGTCCCAGGAGTTGCAAAACGAACTGGAAGAAGCGGACGTCACTCTGACGTCTCGCGATGACGAGGGGAACTCCCGGCCCTCCTCGTCATGTGAAATGGAGCCGCTATTATAGTGCGATGACGCAAGTCATCAGCACTAAGCTAGCCCAGGTGAACATCCACCGGGCGAAGGCGGCCTCGGCCGTCCTAGCCAGGATGTTCACCAACCAACACCTTGGGCTAGCGTTGGTACAGGAGCCATGGATCAACAATGGCATCAAAGGCCTGTACACAGCGGACTCAAAGGTAATCTGGGACCAAAGAGACCCAGTACCAAGAACGTGCATAATGGTGAGAAAATGTATTAACTATACTATTCTTTCAGAATTCCTAAGCAGGGACTGCGTTCCAATAGCCGTGCAGACGGCTGGCAGCGCATGCAACACTGTGGTGGCCTCGGCGTACTTTGCTGGCGACGGAACATGTCCACCAACGGAAATCGTTGGGCTGGCGGAGCACTGCGCCAGGAAGAAGCTCCCCCTGATCATCGGATGTGATGCCAATGCACACCATGTGGTCTGGGGAAGCACAGACACAAACACAAGAGGTGAGTACCTTCTTGACTTTATATTTAGATATAATTTAGAAATTGGAAATGTCGGTTCCACACCGACATTCGTAACTAGAATCAGGGAAGAAGTATTAGACATCACCCTGATAAGTAGGTGCCTTAAGCCACACCTAAGTAACTGGCATGTCTCTATGGAGGAATCTATGTCTGACCATAGAATCATCCTCTTTGAGCTGCAAGTTAACACAGACAGTAGCACACCAGCCCGTAATCCCAGAAAGACAAACTGGGAAAAGTTTAAAGCGACCCTACAACTCAATCTATCCAATGAAAGGACGGACTTACCCCGTTCACAAGTGGAACTAGAAAGAGTTGTAGGAAATATAAACAGCAGCATAACAAATGCCTTTGAAGAAAGCTGTCCTCTTGGAAGGAAGCGCAAAGCAACAGATGCCCCTTGGTGGAACGATAGCCTCGAGAGGCTACGACTCACCACTCGGCACCTCTTCAACAGAGCGAAGAGAGACGGGTTATGGGACTCTTACCGTGAAAGCCTTACCTCCTATAACAAGGAGATCAGAAAGGCCAAGCGGAAGAACTATCGCGAATTCTGCGAAAGTATAGAAAGCACATCCGAAGGTGCCCGGTTCCATAGGGCACTTTCGAGACGCACGCCAGAGGCTAATTTAGCCCTGAAACGAAGGGATGACACCTTCACTAGCAGTAGTAGAGAAAAACTAGAGCTATTGTTTGAGACACACTTCCCGGGAAGCACCCCATTACAAGAAGACACAGTCGAAACAAGTAACATGTCTAGGCCAGTGTCTGCCGACTGGAAAATTGCTAAGTCGACAGTCACAACAGAACGATTACAATGGGCAATTGGCACTTTCCAGCCCTACAAATCGCCAGGCCTTGATATGATATCACCATCCTTCTTACAGCAGGGGCAGGATATACTCCTCCCCATCCTTAGGAAGGCAATGATAAGCAGCCTTGCACTCGGATACATACCGAGTGCGTGGCGTAGAGCTAGGGTGGTCTTCATCCCCAAAGCAGGGAAGAAAGATATCACCAGCCCCAAGTCCTTCAGACCCATCAGCTTGACATCGTTTTTGCTGAAAACGCTGGAAAAGCTGGTGGACCATAAGATAAGAAGTACTCTTCTAGTGCAGTCGCCGCTGCAACCAACGCAGCATGCGTACAGAGCAGGCCGATCCACGGACACGGCACTATATCAACTACACCGCACTTTAAGCACAGTAGTCGACAATAAGGAGGTGGCCATATGCGCCTTCCTGGACATAGAAGGTGCCTTCGACAACACATCTCACGATGCTGTCAAGGCTGCCCTGACCAGGAGGGGCCTAGACTCAACTACAGGCAGATGGATTTCCTCACTGCTGGGGTCTAGACAAGCCACGGCAACAGTCACTGCGGACGGCAGTCCGCGCTAGTGACGAAAGCAGCACGAAGGGTGCGAAGGCGACTAGCATATATACACAGGAAGAATGGAAAATTTGCTATGACTGTCCGATCAGGTCGAGCTATATACCGATCGAAAGGTATCAACCTAACTTACAAATGTGCATACTAAGACTTTTGAAATCTCACCTGGTTCGTGAGATAAACAGGTGTAAGTGGGAGGGGCAAAATTTAAATGATTGGAGCTAATGGGGCCGTTGGAGCCTTTTTGATTTTTTTTTAATTTTTAACTATTCTAATCAAAAATACGCGTCGAATGACACCTTGATCATCAAAATCCGATCACTGGTTCAGAAGATAATTAATTTTGAAATTTTTGGTGCCCCTTTCAAAACGAGATGAAAAGTCAGTTTGTCTGTTTGTTTGTTTGTCTGTTTGTTTGTTTGTAAGGATCAAATCGTTGATTTAGCTTAAAAGTTTGAATGAGGACTTGTTCCCGATCAAAAATCTAGAAACGTTTGTTCTACGACTTTTTCGAAAAAAGCTAGTTTAGCGGGAAATCGCTAAAAACCGCTAAAATTAAAACCCTTATAGCAGTCAAACGATAAAAGCTACAGATGCGATCTATATATCGTTGAAAAGGTATTTTGAAGGGCTGTTATGCATACCTTTTAACTTTTTTTCTAAAGTACATAGGTAAATTGCTACAGGTGACATAAGGTATTTTCCCCCACATTTTGGCGGTTTTTGAGAAAACGCGGCTAACGATTTTTTTTAAATTTCAATATGTTTTAGTTTGTAAAATTTCGCGTTTTTTGATATATGACACAAAAAATTTTACCGTTAGGTTTGGAAGATATAACCTATTAACTGAATATATACGTTTTACTTTGAATTGGAATAGGGCAGCAGCAACAAAGTGTCATAGCAGCCAGTTTGTTTGTTTGGATAGCTTAAATGTTTGAATGAGGACTTGTTCCTGTTCAAAAATCTAGAAACGTTTGCTCTACGACTTTTGCGAAAAATCGCTAGTTTAGCGGGAAATCGCTAAAAACCGCTAAAATTGAAACCACCATAGCATCCAAACGATAGAAGCTACAGATGCGATCTATATATCGTTGAAAAGGTATTTCGAAGGGCTTTTTGCACTGCTTGCAGCGTAATGCGGAAATTACCTGTTAGCTGAATACATACATTTTACTTAGAATGGGAATAGGATAGCAGCAGCAAAGTGTCATAGCACCCAGAGTTTAAGAGTGCTGATAGCTTTTGCGCTGAGCATGTGTGTTTGTAAAGGGGACCAGTGTTGCCAGACAATTTGCTTTAGCTTGTACAAACAATAATCAAAGTTGACAAAGCTATACTGTCAAAAAATATTGCAATTTCAAAATTTCTGAGGTCTTATTCAAAAATTTCTGATATCCCACAAAAAAAACCTCTTTACGAGGTAAAAGTCTAGTGACGAAAACATTTTCATGCCCCAAAATTTCTGATATCCAATTTTGTGACGAATAATATTAAGTTTTACACATAAATTATTTTAAACAAAATTTTTGCATTCGGCACTGCGCAAAACAGTGAATGAGTTTTATTTGGTATGAAGAATTGATACATTTTAGCGCAATGTGCCGAGTGCCAAAATTTTGTTTAAAATAATTTATGTGTAAAACTTAATATTATTCGTCACAAAATTGGATATCAGAAATTTTGGGGCATGAAAATGTTTTCGTCACTAGACTTTTACCTCGTAAAGAGGTTTTTTTTGTGGGTCCAAGATAACACTGTTACTGTCACAACCACAAAAGGTTGTCCTCAAGGGGGGTTTTGTCTCCTTTACTATGGAGTCTGTTAGTAGATGAACTACTCCAGAAACTTGCCGGCTATGGAATTCAATGTCAAGGCTACGCTGATGACATTGTCATCATAGCACGAGGCAAATTCGAAGAAACACTCTGTGACATTGTGCAACTAGGTCTACGGATAACGAGCGACTGGTGTGGAGAGGTGGGCCTCAACCTCAACCCTGCCAAGACAGTCATCGTTCCCTTCACTAGGAAATACAAGCTGCAGAGAATGAGGCAAATAAGGCTATCAAATAGCATAATAGAAACAAGTAAGGAGGTTAAGTACCTAGGAGTCACTTTCGACAGTAAACTTAACTTCGGCCCCCATGTACAAAATGCGATAGCAAAGTGCACTCGAGCACTTTATGCCTGTCGCAGCATAGCCGGGAAATCATGGGGCACATCACCGAAGATTATTAGATGGCTATACCTTATGGTAGTCAGGCCAATGCTCACATATGGAGCAATAGCCTGGGGTGATAGAGCCCAACTCATCACCGTCAAGAAGCAGCTGTTAAGACTGCAACGGATGGCCTGCGTATGTATGACGGGGGCTATGAGCACCTGTCCGACAACGGCTATAGAAGTTTTAATGGAGCTCACGCCACTCCATGTATTCATTGAACTGCAACAAAGGGCGACTCTGTTAAGGATAGCACGAGAGGGGGTGGGAAGTATCCTTAGTCACAGAGACGCAGAATTTTTATCAGGTGATCTCCCCTTACTATTACAGCCAAGGGACGAAATGACTGCCGAGCTTATGTTCGAGCAGAATTTCAAAGTGAACCTGAGCAGCAAGAAGGACTGGACAACACTTGATGAAGTCCATCCAATGGGTCAACACACCATAAAATGGTACACCGATGGATCTCTTACAGACCAAGGCACAGGACTTGGAGTTGTAGGCCCTCGGATATCGTACCATGAATCTCTAGGAACATATACCAGCATCTTCCAGGCTGAGGTATGTGCAATAGGGAGGTGTGTTGATCTTAATCTCAAACGCAACTATCGGAATAGAGACATAGCCATTCTATCCGATAGTCAAGCAGCTCTCAATGCACTCAGCAAGGCGAAGATAACGTCTAAAGTAGTGCATGAGGTGCGGAAGAAGCTAAACCAACTGGGATCACATAATAGGATAACCCTAAGATGGATCCCAGGACACAGGGATTTAGCAGGAAATGAGGCAGCTGACAGACTAGCCAGAATGGGCGCATGCAGGCCCCTAATAGGTCCTGAACCGTTTTGTGGGATTGGAAGACACACAATCCGGGAATACCTACGAAAAGAAGAGAGGCGACTTCAGCAGTCGCACTGGAAGGAGACAACAGGTCTCAGACAAGCTAAATACCTCCTAGGTAGCTACAACCCAAAGCGGTTTAAGCAAGTAATCACATTGGGAAAGAATAGACTCAGAATACTTACCGGTCTTTTGACCGGGCATTGCAAACTGAGAAGTCACCTATCAAAGTTAGGAATAGTAAGCAGTGGAACCTGCCGGTTCTGCAATTGCGAGGAGGAATCCTCGATGCACATACTAGCAGAATGCACTGCTCTATGTAGACGTAGATGTCGTTTTCTAGGGAAACATGTCCTACAGAAGGAGGACATAGCAGACCTCAACCCGGTAAAAATTCTCGACTTCGTGCGAGAACTAGGGCTGACGGACGAGCTATAGGCTCAGAAGGGGGCACAATAGATCCAAAGGGTCGCAGTGCAGTTTTCCCCATTACAATAATAATAATACTAAATTGTGGAAAAACAGAAATTGCATATTCATAATATTGCATATTAAAAAATTTGTTTTTCGAAATTCAAATATATATTCGTTGTAACAAAAGTTGTTCACAATTTTTCTATAGTTTTATAAGTCTATAGTTTATGTAAATTTTATTTTTGTAACAGAAAATGATCAACGATCCCACTGTACTCTGTCCTTTCGCGCGCTTCAAATTGGCCACTTGCCACATTTAATCGCATTACACTCGCCACAACGGGAAGAACATCGACATCAGCCACATACGCGATGTGTGTTGTCACCGTTTTGCAATCAGCGTCATCGCCATCGTCATCGTCAGCTCTTACCTGATATTTGATGGTCTGCTTGTAGAAGGGCTCTGCCGCATGCCGCACCACGCGCGTCTTCTTCTTGTGCCGCAGCCGATCGCCATCTTTGATGTAGCACTTGACGTACGTGTCCGGCGGCGTCTCGCAGTCGGCATTGACGATATTCCGTGCACAAATCAGCTGAGATCGATGTAAGATTACGTAGAAAAATTATATCTTTTATTAATGTTTGCTATACTTTATTTTAATAAATTATATTAAAATATTTAGATAATATTAACCATAGCTAAATTATTTAAAATTTGTTTTTTTATTATAAAAAATATTGCAAAATATAACAAATTTTTTTTTATATAATAAATAATATTTACTATTTAAAAACTTCAATAAAATTATTTTAAAATTTTTTTATACTATAAATTAATATTACAAAAAATAGCGAATTATTATTATAAAATATTTAAAATAATATTTATTATTTAAAAAAGATATTGTCAACTAAAGAATTTATTAAATTAAAATAAGTATACGTTGCAAATGAAATTTTCATTGTTTAAATATCATTCCAAGCACAATAAACTAGATTCTAATTTATATGTTTAAAAATCTTCTTGAAAATTATATGTATTTCAAAAAAATCTTGAAAATACATGAGCTTAAGTTATATTACAATAATAAATGTGAATTATTGAGGCAATTGAAAGTACATATGCTTTATTTATAAAACAACAACAATTAAAAGATCGATTTATTATAGTTTTCCTAATCAAAATCAATTAAAACCGCCTCATACTATTTTATTTTCAGATGCAGCTGTACAGGATTCATTAAGGATTCATATAGGATTCATTGAGGACTACTCACCTCCACCTCGACATTGCCTTTGATTTTGACAAAGCCCATTTTGAGCTCGCCATAACGGGCCGTCGTCAGGCGATAGCCCTTGGGATGGATCTGCGAGGGTCCCAGCTTCAGGCCATAGCTCGACTCGCTGCCCGTGATGGCGGCCACGCTCTGTTTGCGCTGCGGACTCTCGTTGCTGCTGCTCAGATAGATGCTGCCCTTGCGCTGTGGACTCTCGTTGCTGTCCACACTGGGACGCTGATAGACGCTGCCCTTGCGCGTGGGCGTGCCCATGGGCGGCGTTTCACTGGAGGAATGCACATACATGCTGCCCTTGCGTTGCATTTGAGATTGGGACTGAGTTTCTGTCGCATGGTAGACGCTGCTCTTGCGCTGTCCAGCTGCTGCGAATGTCTCCTGACTGCGCAGGTTAATCATGCTGCCCTTGCGCAGCTGCTGCTGCTGCTGTTGTTGTTGTTGGTTGCCATCACCTAAATTGCTGCCAAGTAACTGACTCTGTTTCTCCTGCGCCACATTTGAGACTGAGGCGGCCTGTTTGAGTCTGGACAATGCCTGCTTGGCGCTCTGCGGCGGCAGCTGGCTGCCCGAGCCCTTCCAGCGTGGACGAAAGCGTTTGTCCTCATCATCGGACGGTGGACTGGTCTCGTTGTTGCCCACGCCCACGGGCAACTGATGCTGCTGCAGCTGCAGTTGTTGCTGCAACTGCAACTGCTGCAGCTGTTGCAGCTGTTGTTGCTGCTGCGACAGATCGAGGATGGAGCTCTTGCGACTGTTGGGACCACTGGGCAGTCCCACGCGACTGGCACCTGCAGGAACCAAAAGCAAACCAAACAGATCAGTACAATATGCATAGTAAATCTATATATAATAATAAGCACAAATGTCGCTCAACTGAATTCACAACTCCAACTCAAAGTACCAAAGTTGTTACTGCGCGAAATTTGAAGAGAGTTACGAGTTCTAAGACTAAATTTTAGTTCTAGTCTAGGGAGAAGTTAATGCACAAAATTAGCACAAAACAAACATGCAAAAGAACAGCTAATTAACAGACACTGCGTATACGTAATATTTGTATGATACATATTAAAAGTTTTATAAAAAATGCTGTTTATTTTATATTATTATATTTTCAGAAAGTTACTGTGTAGAAACAGCATATAAGAACTAGTTCTATCCGGCTTTGCCCGTGCTTAATATTGTTAAAAAAATATAAATTTAACAAATATTAAAAAAAACTTACTTTATACAATTATAATTGATTCTAGAAGTTAATTTGTAACCGATATGACATATATATGAAATATGAATTCCAAATTGGTTTAAATTTGGCCAGGATGTAAGAGATGTAATCTGTGAGTTTGGTTGAGATATCTTAAGAAACAAAAAAGTTTTTCATACTCTGCAATTTTCTGACCTTTGACACTGAATTTGACCCACTTTTAGGTCGAGTTTTGCAAAGCGCCGTCTTATTGGGCGATGAAATTAACTCATCTATGTTGTGTGAAAATTTCATCTTTCTACGCTTAGCCGTTTGGCCTACACGTTGAGTCCTATCCTGTCAGTGAGTCCGTGGTTCAGGACAAAGAGTTGTCAAAAAGTATTTTGGCACCCTTTAAATTTAATTCTACTCAAATTTTGAACTAAGTTCATGTTAAGTTTGGCATCAATCGAAAGGTCGTTTAAATTCCTTTTGAAGGATGCTAAGCTTTCCTTAACCCATTATGTACCCACTGAAAATTTGGAATTTTTGTAAACTTCTACTTTTTAAACTTTTTTACTTGATTTTTCAAAAAAATGTTTTGATGCAAAACGTTTCTTCATACAATTTAAATAGTACCTGCAACAATTTTTCAAATTTCTCTTCGCTAGTATTTTTTATAATTTTTTTAAACTGAAAAAAGGCACTTTTTGCTTAAAAATAGAGAAAAAACTGTTCCTTACCAAAATCTACGCAAAACTTGGACAAATCCTGGAGTAAATTGATAGAACATGGTCAGGACTACCTCTATGGATTGACTAAAAAGGATATTGGGGTCCTATTAGTATCAGCTATGAATCCTCAGTACCAGAGCGAGTGTGAATTGATTGAATTGGAATTAACTTCAAAATTACGAGTTTATTGAAATAAATACAAATAAAATACAAAAAATATAATAAATATATAAATTATAGTATAGTAATTAAAAGGTATGTAGACTATGGCTGAAGTGAGTGTTGAAGACGTATTAAATGCAATTGGTAAGCATAAGGATATTTAAATAAATCAAAGGATTGTGCTAATTTCTCGACAGGCTTTGGCCGTTTGCAGTATATCCTTTTCTTCAGCTGTGCCACACAGCAAATGTACGTGTCGAACGAACAGTTCGGATTGGGTTTGGTCTCGGTGGCGGCGAGTTGTGACTTTGAGATCGATGAGCATCGAATGTCCTGGCTGATGACAGCTGTGTTTCTAGCCCAGGTCGGATCGAGTCACTATATGGGCTACAAGTCGGATGAGATTGGCAGGCGCAAGCTGATTCTCATCACATCGATGCTGACCATGGTGGGCTCATTGCTTTCAGCCTTAATGCCCGAATATTGGTCGTTTCTGGTCATGCGCTTCATCATGAGCATTTTGTAAGTATTGCAATGGCAATTTTGCAGGGGAAAATTAATTTCCATATGGCAGTCTTACAGGTCCAGGCCCGACCGTGCTCACCTACATGAGTGAGTTCACACAGATCAAGCTGCGTCCCATGGTCATTAACCTGGTAAGCTATGCCCTGGGCATAAGCATGATCTATGTGCCACGTAAGTAACCCATTAAAATGCTAAATTATTAATGTAAAAATAATAATTGATAAAGTTAAATATTTCATTATTAAAGTAAAGCAACTGTAAGAAAATAAAAAACAGAAAATAAAACAATTAAAGGTCTTAAAAACAGTTGAATCGAATGAAATCGAATGAATCTACACTGATAAAAAAAATAATAAATCATTAATAAATATATTTATTTTTTAAAGTAAAACAATTTTCTGAGAAGAAAATACATAACATAAAAAAAATAAAGGTCTTAATTACAGTTAGATCTAATGAAAGTCTCTAAACTGATAAAAAAAATAATAAATCATTAGTAAAAATATTTAATTTTTAAAATAAAACAATACAGAAAATATAAAAAATTAAAGGTTTTACAAACAAGAAGCTTTATAAATTTTTAAGACGTATTTTTTAGACAAAAGGTTTTTATCTAAAAACTACGAATTTTGATCCAAAAAATAGGTAATGTTTTATCATTGAGTTAAATTTTGGTAAGCAATTGAAAAAAAAATGTTTTCATTGCAATAAACTAAATTGTGTAATTATAAGAATTAAAGTTCAAAAAATTCGTCAAAGAAAAAGAATATTTAATTTTTAAATTAAAACAATTTTCTGAGATGAAAATACAGTAAAAAAAAAAAAGTTAAGTGTCTTATAAACAAGAAGATTTAAATATTTTAAGAAAAAAATAGAAAGAGTATTTTTTTACTAGTGAAGTTACAATTTTAATATAGTTAATTGTAAAAACAAAATTGTTTTCCTTTAAATAAAAATATAGAAATAAGAATTAAAGTTTAAAAAATACGACAAATAAAAAGAATATTTATGTTTAAACTCTTCAATTTGGAGTCTCTAAAAGTTTTCTATTAAAAAAAAAAATTTATTATTTTTCGAGAGAATCTTTCTAATTTTTAAGACCAGTTTTTTTTTGATCGGTGTAGAGATCATAGCTGTTCTTTGTTCCCCAGTTATGGCCCTGTGGTTAATGCCCTTGAATGTGCGCCTCATGATTTCGGGCAACTATGGTCTAACCAGTTGGCGTGTCCTCATGATTGTCAATCTGCTGCCTGGTGTCATTTCCTGGATCATGATCTTTTTCATGCCCGAGAGTCCCAAATTTTACATGTCCATCAATGAGATTGAAAAGGCCTTGGAGGTACTGGAAAAATGCTGTCGTTACAATAAGGGCAAGGATGTCACACTCAAGAGTTTGGGCATTGAAACTCTGGCACAGTCGCGAACACGCGATGATTCCTTTATGCAACATCGATTGTGGGTATCTTAGTAATTGATTTCTGGAGCACAATTTAAAGTGTTTCTTCAACAGCCTGCTGTTCCGCATGTGGATCGAAACGAAGCCGTTGCTACAGGGAACTTATCTGCGACACATGCTGCTCACTATTGCCATTTTGTTCTTCGAATTTGCCACGTGGGTTTGGTTTTATATATCACATTTTAGACATTATCAAAACTAATTAAATTAATTTTTCAACTCTCAAAACTACCCCTGGGAAATAAATATATGTGGATGAAGTTATTCAAAAAAAAAATATACTTTTAACACAAAAGATTTGATGCAATATAGAAAAGATTAAAAATTTCAATATAGATGCAATATAGATTAAAAATTTCTTTAACACATTAAGTACCCATGGAAAATTTTGAATTTTTGTAAAAGTGTTTTTTTCAACTTTTTTCCTCAATTTATTACAAAACATATTTTGATGCAAAAAAAATTCTTTAAACAATTCTAAGAGTGATTTCAAAAAAAAAGTTTTAAAAATATTTTTGTTAGTACTTTTTATGATTTTTTGAAAATTTCTAAAATGTCACTTTTTGTATGGTTAAATGTGGTTAAAATATTCATTTTTAGGATTTTCAAAAAATAATAAAACATACTAGCAATAATATTTTTAAAAATTTTTTTTTGCAGTCGCTCTTAGAATTGTTCCAAAAAATTTTTTGCATCAAAATATTTTAATAACTTCATCCACTTATACTTATTTCACTGGGTGTAGTTATTTTTTATAGATTATTTTAGAAATCGATGTCAAATTATGTTGAAATATCCGTAATATTATTAGATTAATCTATTAAAATTTATTTTTATTTTTTTTGTATTCATCTTATTTATTTACAGGGGCTTTGGTCTGACCGTTTGGCTGCCGCGCATACTCAAAATGGAGGAAGATGTGCACGAACCAATGATACTCTGTGATTTGGTCGAAGCCAGCGATGCCTTAAATAAAACGAAAGTTATATCAGCGGTATGTGCATGTAAGCTTTCTCAATTATTAGCCTTAAATCTTTTGTTTTTTTCAGTGCGAAGTGAATACGGAGTTTCTGTTATTTCAAATATTTAACGGCGGTTTTTGCTTGATCACGTTTATGTTGATCAGCCTTCTATTGATTTGTCTCAATCGCAAGATTATTGTGTTGGCTTTTGCGATAATCTCAACACTTGCAGGCTTCTTGCTCAACTTTGTGACGATAAATTATGTGCTGGTTGCGTGTTTTGTATTTCTGACGGTGCCACCATTGTGCAGTTTAAGATTAATATTATCTGTGCTCCTGGATGTGATACCCACGCGTTTGAGGTGAGTTAAACAGGGATTAAAGATAACAGATGTGAGTTTAATATAATTAAACGGATAAATAATGTTCGACAAACGGATAATTTTTCATCACAAAAATTAATCTTGATTCATATTATTGATATGAATAATCATGAAATTATTTAAGAGCTTCACTTTTTTATTTAAAATCATAGAAGACATTTTAATCAGAACCTCCTATACTATATGATATAGTAACCCGACTTTGACCAAGAATGTAAGAGACAGTCCAAAACATACAATCTGTGAGTTTGGTTGAAATATCTTAATAAACAAAAAAGTTAAGCAATTTCCTGAACTTTGACACAAAAAATTTTGAATCAAAAAAATTCTTCAAACAATTCTAAGAATGAGTGCAAACAAAAATTTTCAAAAATATTTTTGCATGTTTTTTTTTATAATTTTTTAAAAATCCTAAAATTGATTTATTTTTTTTTACCAATTTTTCCTACTTTTTACACAATAAGTGCTTTTTAAAAATATTATAAAAAATACTAGCAAAAATATGTTTGCCAATTTTTTTTTGCAGTCACTCTTAAAATTGTTTGAAGAATTTTTTTGCATAAAATTATTCTTGTCAAAAATCGAGGAAACAATTTAAAAAAAAAGACTTTTTTTAAATTCAAAATTTTTAATGGGTACCTAATGGGTTAAGAAAAGTTTTGCAGCATTCAAACGGAATTTAAACGACCTTTTCAAATATATTTTTTTTACTGTGAAGACTTGGTTTACATATGTAGCTGTTAAAGTAAAAAAAGTGTGTACGAATAAATGTTGGTCTGAGTGTATATAGATAAGAATTGAAAAGTTATAAAATATATACAATTAATACAAAAAATACCAAAACTAAATTCAAAAATTTATTATAATTTAATTTAATTTTTTAACATAATAAATAATTTTAATTATAACTTTTAAAATTATTATCCTAATGGATTTGGATATTTGAATTAAGCCTCAGTCTTAAATGTCTTACAGAACTAAAGCTATAGCCCTGGGCATGATGTTTGGTCGTATTGGAGTCTTATGTGCTGGTTTATTTGTGGGCTACACACTGAAATGGAATTGCCTGGTCACATTCAACGCATTCGTTGTTATCATGCTAAGTAGGTCGGCTATGCGGCGTATACTTGATATATATATTTATAAATGACCTTTACAGTTTCTTTCATACTCATTTTTTGTTTACCATCGGAAAAGCCATCGGAAAGTTTCTCAAAATAATTTGCTCAGACGTTTTTTTTGGATTTTTCGAAACTGATTTGTAATGTGTGTCAATGAAGTAACGTAAACAAAATGTGGAAATTAATACTGTTTAATGGAAATTTGTTGTTAACATGTCCACAGATGTAGATGTTGTTTTGGAACTGATTGGTAAGCAATTGTTTTAGATTTAATCGCGAATTATTTTAAATTATTTTAATGGATTTTCTTTAGGTTTTGGTTGGACACAGCTGTTGATGTTTTTGGGTTGCGCGATGACCATGATTTATGTAGTTAATGAAATAATGGGCATCAGTATTGTGGCCATATCGATTGCCTGCGAGTTCAATTTGTCGCACACCGAATTGTTTTTGTTAACAAGTGCTGGATTCATGGGCATGATTCTATCCTCGCATTACACCGGTTACAAATCGGATCAGATCGGCAGACGGAAATCGATGCTATACACATTGTCGCTGGCATTGACAGCCTCGATTATTTCCTTGGCCATGCCCTTATTCTATTGCTTTCTCTTTTTCCGGTTTCTGGCTGGCCTATTGTTGGTATGTCGAATTTCTTTAAATGACTTCTTAAGCAGTCTTCAACTTTTTGCAGTCTCTCTGGCATCAATGCGAATGCGATAACCTATTTAATGGAATATACAAAAATTCGATTCCGTCCCACAATGGCCAATTTGTTTACCTACGCAGTGGTTATATCCGCAATTTCTGTGCCACGTAAGTATTTCTATATTTATATTTAATTTAAAATAATTAAATTCCTCTAGTTTTGGCGCATTTGTTTGATCCCTTGCACACTGTACTGTGGAGCATGGGCAGCTTTCATGTGCGTGTCTGGCGACTTTGTATGCTGCTCAATTTGACACCAGGCATTCTCTCACTGATCGCCTTTTGGATGCTGCCGGAATCGGCCAAGTTTATGCTCTCCAAGGGAAATGCTGAGGGTGCATATAAGGCCCTAAATCGCCTCTGTCGGTACAATCGCAAACAGAGCTTGGAGAGTTTTGGAGTGACCAGTGTGACTCAACCGAATGTTCAAGTTGCTGTTGCGAAGGAATCGAATTTCTTTTATCGCTTGTGGTATGAAACGTTGCCTTTACTCAGGCCGCCCTATTGGAAACCCCTGCTGATCATCACCTGCATTATCTGCGGCTATTTCTTTGTGTGAGTTAAGTTCTTTATACCAATAAACATGTTTTTTATAACTAGTTAAAAAATTAAATATAAAAAAGCTTATAAGGACAGGCACAAATCTTAAATATACAATTTTAAAATGAGTTTAAATAATATAACATTTAATAAACTAAAAAAAAAAATTAAATTTTTTAAATCAAGGAAATATTCTATTTTTAATTTTCATAATTAAATACAAAAATATTTTGCAGTTTTTTTTCATCTTTGGAATTTTGAAAAATATAAAAGATACTTTTAAATTTGTGTAATAAAAATGTGAACTAAAAGTTACAGAACAATTATATCATATCTATTTTTTTATTCAAATCAATCAACCTTAGATATAATATTTTAAAATGAGTCTGAATTATAACAAAATTAAATTAATTAAATTAAAAAATAAATATTACATTTTTTGCTAATTATAGAATTATTCTTATTTTCAATTTTAATAAATATGTAAATACAAAAATGTTTTTCGGCTCATTATTTTCAATATTTAATTTATTTAAAAATATAAAATTAACTTTTAAAAATTTCAAACAAAAGGTGTTCTATGACTTTTAAATATTATTATAATTTCATAGCTTTTTTCATTCAGATCAAATAAATCTATATAATTTAAAATATTTTCCTGTTTTTAATAGCGGCAATGGCTTTGCCTTGTGGTTCGTTAAAATTCGCCATCTTCTGTCTGATAATGAGAGGATCATGTGCGATCATTTGAAGGATGTCGATACAGCGCCCAGCGAAACGATCTGTATCAACAAGTCCATCAACTATACAGAAGGCATTATCCTGGGCATCTCCGCACTGTGCACTTGTGTCTGGATTACCGTGTTGCTTTTGTGTTTAAGTCGACGCAGCATTATGTTTATTAACTCGGTCATATCGGCCATTGGTGGACTGAGTCTCAATCTTGTCAGGCATCAGATTATGCAGCTAGTGGCCATGGTGGTCTTTATATCGATGTGCACCAGTACCATAACACTGGCCTCTTCTGCCATTGCCGATATGGTGCCCACGTATTTGAGGTGAGCATTTAATAATATTAATTTTAAAATTATTGTATTTTGCATTTTTTACTTAACTTTTTCAGAGGTAAAGCCATCAGTTTGGCCTTCATGTTTGCACGTATTGCGGTCATTATAGCCAACAGCTTAATTGGACACTTTCTGTACGATTATTGCTTGATTACTTTCAATCTATTTGTGCTTGTAGTAATTGGTAAGTTTTTACTATGATTATATTTATATTTATTTTGATTATTTTATTGCAGTGGTTGCCGTATTGACATTGTTTCTACATCTGTAATAAGCAGACGAAAATGTATTTGTATTTTTGGCTACTGTGCGTATACGTTATATGCGTAATTATTTCCAACCAGAATCCGTTGTCAATCAATTAGTTTGAAGACCAAATTTAGAGTTAAGCAGCAAAATCTTTTAGCTTTATTATTTATTTATTTATTGTAGATACGTTTGTATAAATGTAATTTTCAGATAGCGATGTATTTGTAAAATATATATGCAATTAGTATAAAATCAATATAAATACTTTTTTAAGCTGTCAATAATTCTTTTGAAATTCTATCAAATTCTGTTTTATTTTTTTTTTGTATTTTATTAAATAAACTTTTAAAGAGCATGAGCGAAACTGAAATTGACGATGTTTTGGAGCTCATCGGTAAGTAATAATCTTTTTAGTTTTATGCATATTTAAAGATACAATTGTTTCCTATAGGATTTGGACGCATACAGTTGTTAATGATGTTTACCTGTGCCATGATCCTGCTTTATCTGAACAACGAATTGATGGGCATTAATCTGCTGTCTATATCTGTTAAATGTGACTTCCAGTTAAGTGTTTCCCAGCACTCAATGTTGACGATTGCCGCCTTTGTGGGCCTAATTTTATCCTCGCCCTATGCTGGCTATAAGACGGACAAAATTGGACGACGAACTATGGTGATTTATTCGCTGGCGTTATCCTTGATCACGACGATTGTTACGGCATTCATGCCCAATTACTATTTGTTTCTCTTTGGAAGATTTCTGACAGGATTCTGGTCGGTATGATTAGATTTATATATTTTTGATATTTGTTTGTATTTGTATTGTTTTTGATTTAAAATTCACAGCATTTCGGGTGCTGCTATCAACAGCTTGACTTATATCACGGAGTACACGAAAATTGCATTTCGACCACGCGTCGTTAATTTTACGTCCCATGCTGTGGCGCTTGGTACGATGTATATGCCAGGTGAGTTAAAGAATTCTTCAATTTCTTTTTTATATGCATATTTTCGACAGCCTTGGCTACTTTAATGAGACCGTTGTTGACAGTCATGTGGAGCATGGGAGACTTTGATGTGCGCGCTTGGCGTCTCAGTTTGTTGGCCCATTGTTTGCCGGGTGTCATTGCCCTTGGTTGCATGTGGTCGTTGCCAGAGACGGCCAAGTTTATGCTCTCCAAGGGCGACTCTGATGGCGCCTACCACACACTGAATCGCCTCTGTCTGAGCAATCGCAAGAGGGACTTACAGAGTTACGGCGTCACTAGCGTCACACAGCCGCATTTGGGGGCAAGACTCTCACAGTCGAAGCGTTTTGTTACGCGCCTCTGGGAGGATTTGTACATGATCGTTAGTAGACCCTATCTAACGCCATTTGTACAGATTACCATCATTCTCAGCGGATTCTCATCTGTGTGAGTATGTTGCAAAGCAAACTACTTTATTTCTATATACTTTACATAATTATTTTAACAATGAAAATGGTGAATATATTTTATTATATTTAGCAAAACAATATACATAAAAATAGGAATCATAGATAAGTTCAATAAAATTAGAAAGAGGAATTTAAGGCCAGTTAAAAGATTGTTTTTCAACTTAATTAATTTTTAAATAAATATTTTATCTTTTCAGCTAAATTTCAAATACTAAATTTTAATTTAGACATGACAAAAACTCACACATTTTAATTTATGTATTTAATGTCAACTAAGTACAGTTTGAACAAAATTAATGTAAAAATTAAAGTAAAATTAAATTAAAACTTAAAGTTTAAATCAAAGTAAAAATTAAAGTTAAAATTAAAGTTAAAATTAAAGTTAAAATTAAAGTAAAAATTAAAGTAAAAATTAAAGCAAAATTAAAGTAAAAGTTAAAGTTAAAATTAAAGTTAAAATTAAAGAAATTAAAGTAAAAATTAAAGTAAAAATTAAAGCAAAATTAAAGCAAAATTAAAGTAAAAATTAAAGTTTTAATAAAAACTATAATTAAAGTAAAAATTAAAGTAAAAATTAAAGTAAAAATTGAAGTATAAATTAAAATAAAAATTATATTAAAAATTAAATAAAAATTAAAATAAAAATTAAACTAAAAATTAAATTAAAACTTAAAGTAAAAATAATGTAATATACTTAATTAAAATACTAAATTTTTAATTTAATTTTTACATTAATTTTGGTCAACTGTACTTAAATAAAATGTTTGAGCTTTTGTCATGCATAATTAATTATTAAACTTATGATGCTAAAAATAATAATAGTTCGATTTCCACAAGCTATTACCAATTATGAGTTTTGATGCCTTTTGTTTGTCAAATTAACTAAATGTCTATTTCTCAGGGGCAATGGCTTCGCCTTGTGGTTCACGAAAATGCGTCATTATTCGGCGTCCGAGGGTGTAATCCTTTGTGAGTCAATTGATTATTGCCACAAATACAACCACACGACAGCGGATGATTATCATTGCTGGCAAAAGCCCCTATACTATACTGACGGCATTATTTTGGCAAGCAGTGTCTTCTTCTGTTGTGTTTCAACTGGATTAATGCTCAAGTTTCTGCATCGTCGTGTTGTTCTCACTTGTAATGCATTTGTGGCAGCCTTGTTTGGCTTTAGTCTGAATTTTATCAAACGACGGATGCCTCAACTCGTTGCCATGATTCTGTTCATAACGATGTGCAGCAGCAGCATTCATTTGGCCGGGTCCATTATCATGGACATTGTGCCAACTGTTTTGAGGTGAGAAAGGTATTTAATAATATCCGTTTCTTTATTTCCTCATTCCTTTCCAGAGGCAAAGCTGCTGCTTTGACTTTTATGTTTGCACGCATTGCAATTATAATAACGAGTCTTTTACATGGACACTTCATGTGCGAACACTGCCTGGTCATATTTAATTTCTTTGTCGATTTTTTACTTGGTGAGTTTCACACGCGTCGTATACGTAATATATTTTTAATTGATTTTTCTCATTGCAGTGGTTGCTGTCTTATCATTTCTGCTGCCTGTTTAATAAGTTGCTCTCTCCAAAAGTACTTTAATCTTATTTATGTTCATTTATTCATAAATAATATAAAAGTATTTTCGGTTTCTGCTGCGTATACGTGATATGCGTAATTATTTGACAGGCATGCTTCATTAAAACTTTTGCTAACCAGCAGCAAATCAATGAGAGAGAGAAAGGAAGATTTGGCGTGAGGGAGAAGTCTGTATTATCAGCGGGCACAATCAGTCAATCAATCATTCAATCAATTGAGCGCACACAGAGCACGCTGCGAACATTTTGTTTGAGGCAAAAAGGATTATGGCTAAAGTTCAAATATTTTTTCGCAAGGCCCATCAGCCAAAAATAAAATAAATGTCAAATAAACTTTGGCAAAAGTCTTTGCGGGTGTAAGGGTGTGGGTGTATGGGTGTGTGTGGGTGTTTGTGTGTGTGAGTGTGTGTTGGCCGGATATGAATGTGCGTTAAGTGTTAAAGCAGCGGGAGATGCACGAAAAGCGGCTTAAAGTGAAGAAAGCAGAGGCGAAACATATTGAAAGCAAAGTCAGCAAACTTGCTGAATTGGCACTAGATTTAATAAGGAAGACACTCGATTTGTGGACATTTGTAGCAGCTGTAACGGGACACGCGGTCAGCGAGGGAGTGGAAATATGTGATTGGGAGTAGAAAGGGGAGTAGTTGTGGGAGTAAAAGTAGTAGAGAGCGAAACAGATGTAAATGTAGAATATAGAAGACAAATACTTATAATATAGGAATGAAAGTAAGAGTAAGAGTACGAGTAGAAGTAGAAGAAGAGTGAAAATATAAGTAGAAAGAGGAGTAGGTGTGGGAGTAAAAGTAGTAGACAGAGAAACAGATGTAAATCTAGAGTATAGAAGACAAATTCTTATAATAGTTAGATCAGCAGATACAATATTATTGTTGGGAAAAGTAGTAGGAATAGGAGTATATATAGGAGTAGAAATTGGAGTAGAAATAGGAATAAGAGTAACTGTAGGAATAGGAATAATAGATGAAGTTGAAAAAGGCGATGAAGAATGACAAAAGTAGGTAAGAGGAATGGGAGTTGAAGTGAAAATATAAGTAGAAGGAGTAGTAGGTGTGAGAGAGTAGTATCAAATATAAATACAGAAGAAGTTGAGTAGTATAGGAGCAGGAATACTAATAGAAATAGGATTAGGAGCACTTGCTGGAATAGTAAACAATTTTATATTTAGAATAGGGATAAATTGTTTAAACTTAATTAGCTAATTGTAGACATTGAAAATAGCAGTAGGAGTTAAAATACTCTATAGAAATAAAAACAGAATAGGAGTAGGTGCTGGGATAGTAGAGGCGGAAGATGGAATATGGAAAAGCAGTAAAAGTAAAAATTATGTATAGGAATAAAAATAGGACTAGGAGTATTATAAGGATGATTTTTAATTAGGTTTAATGTCCCTACAAAATATCGAAGCACTCTAAAATCAACAAATTTGCAATGGTCTAAAATTGGAAAACACCAGCTTACAAAAAAATTAAATATCGATATAGCGATATTATTTCAAATTAATTCTTAATGTTTCTGTAACATATTTAGAGCTATTGTAATTGCAAAAAACTCAGATTTTTCAAAAGAATCGATTCATTTTCATCGATACATCGAAGTAGAATATCGAGTTTTAAATTTAACATACAATTCAGTTGAAAGTAAAGTAAGGAAAAGAAGCAGATATTAAAGTTGGACAACTAGGTTCAATAGGAAAAGTAGTTGGTAGAAATAGGAGTAGAGGCCGCAGCAGATTTTCGCATTTAGCGGCTGGTTAGTGGCACATCAATCATTGCTCTCTTCATTTGCTTTACAGCCTTATTTTCTTTTCGTTTGTTCTTCAATGCATTGTTTCGCTTGCTTTATCCACATATTTGTGATGCGCCCTTTTTTTCATATATTTTAAAAGTAAATTTCAAGGTTGAGCTATTTCTGGCGTTGAAGGGTTTTATGGCAGGCGTCAAGTCAAGTCAGTTGTCAGTCAACAACAGGTAATAAGGCGTCGCAGTCTGTACCATATATGAGTGTGTGTGTGTGTGTGAGTGTGTGTGGCTTTGCATTTTAAATAAAATTTGTTGAGGCCGCCTTTGTGCAAATAGCAGCAATAAGCTGAAATAAGCCCAACCAAATGATGGCATCAAAAGTTTTTTGTTCATGTGTCCTGGGAATTTTCGTGACTTTTGCTTATTTTTTTGCCGCGACACAGGATTAACCTGTGTGTGTGTGTGTGTGTGTGTGCGTGACTTAATAAGATGGCAACAAAAATGTAAGAGAGAGAGAGAGAGAATGAGATAATTGAGACGGCGGCAAAAGCAAAAATTTGTTGTGCACATAAACAAGTAAATTGTGTGTGAAAGTGTGTGTTAATTAAGTGGCATGCAACTAGAAGAATAAGAAGAAGACGAGCATTATATATTTTCTAAATTGCCCCAAAAATGTGTGTGGCAAGCAGGAAAACAGAGACAAAGTAACTCAAAACGCAAACAAAAGTGAATTTTGCATTGCATTCTTACCAGTGAGTTGGTGAGTTGGTTTCTATTTGATTTTGTGTTTAGTTTGCTTTGCTTTCTTTTGTTGTTATTGTTGCTATTGTTCTTGTTGTTGTTGGTATTGGTTTATAAATATTTTGCAATTATGTGTACATAAACATTGATGCTGCCAAGCTGAATTTGCAGTGTGGTTTTTTGTCTTTTGTACTAGATCGTTCAAAAAGTCCCCGGACTGACACATAGGCCACTCCACTAAAATTTTGAAATAAATTTTTTTAGACTGACTAGTTCATTTCTAGGCTCCAGTGAAAATTTGAGCGCAATCGGAAGATTCGCTATCGAGTTAGAAATATTATTGTTGTGCAACTTTTTGAGTTTTTTGAAAAATGGAAAAAGCTGAATTTTGTGTTTTGATTAAACACTGTTTTTTGATGGGAAAAAATACCGTAGAAGCAAAGACATGGCTTGATTAGCATTACGGGGTCTCTGCTCCAGGTAAATCAACTATTTGCGATTGATATTCCAACTTTAAACGCGGTCGTACGAGCACCGAAGACTCGAAGCGTTCGGGAAGGCCAAAAGAGGTGATTATCCCAGAGATCATCAGACAAGTCCGTCAAATCGTATTGACTGATCGAAGAGTCAAAGTGCGTGAGATTGCTGAGACTGTGGGCATATCGACTGGGTCATCGGTTTCGATTTTGCATGACCATTTGCATATGAAAAAGCTCAATGTAAAATGGGTGCCGCATTTCCTAGATATTGATCAAAGGGAAAAACGAGTGGCCGATTCCAAGTCCTTTTTGGACATGTTTAACCGAAATACAAGCGAAATTTTTCGTCTATATATCACCATGGATGAGACTTGGATCCATCACTACATTCCGGAGTCCAATCGGTCATCAGCTGAGTGGCGAGAGGCCGGTGAAAGCCGTTCGAAGCGTGTGAAGGCAAGTCGATGGGCTGGTAAGGTTTTTGCCAGTGTATCTTGGGATGGACATGGTATAATACACATCGACTATCTTAAAAAGGGTGAAAAATGCAACAAAGAATATAACTCAGCATTGCTTGATCGTGTGAATGACGAAATTAAGAAGAAACGCCCGCATTTGGCAAAGAAAAAAATCCTTTTTCGTCAAGACAATGCACCATCTCACAAAGCCGCTTTTACGATGGAAAAAATCAAAGAATTAAGTTGGGAATTGCTTCCTCATCCTCCATATTCCCCAGATCTGGCCCTTAGTGACTACTATCTGTTTTCAAACTTGAAAATATGGCTCCAGGGATAAAAATTTTACTCCAATGAAGAAGTTGAATGGGAAACTGAAGCCTATTTTGAGGGACTTTCTTCAGACCACTACAAAAAAGGCATCGAAATGTTGAAAGACCGTTGGACAAGGTGCATTAAGCTAGACGAAGACTATATTGAATAAATAAATTGATTAAAAAAAAAAAAATGTTTTTTTCACTGTCAGTCCGGGGACTTTTTGAACGATCTAGTATAATTTACAAAATAGAAGTTTTTTTTGTGGTTTTATTTTTGACTACTCGCAATTTATTTCATTGCGATTTACAGTCGTGCAAATATGTATATATATATATATTTAGTTATTTTAGTGTCTGAGGTGCATTCGTTAGAATCTTGTTGATTTAGTTTGGTTTTAATTGAAATTTAATTATTTTTTAAAATATTATAGCTATTTATTTTGATTGCTGAGATTTCATTTATATGTGTGATTTGTCCAGTTTGTGTAGGGAGTGTCAAAGCTTTGATAATGCGACACCGATATTGTGGCTAATAGGTGTGAGAGAGATGGAAGAGCAAAGAAATTAGATAGACATAGTAGTTGTAAATAGTGAAAGGCCAAGGCAATAGTTGAGATAGATAGATTTGTATAAGTTAAAGTATATAGTTTATATGTAGTTGCAATAGCTTTAATAAGGTGAGCCAGAGACACACAGCAAGGCAGGTTCAAGTGACAGTGAGAGCAAGAGAGACAGAGACAGATATATATATAATATAGAGAGAGAGAGAGGGATAGCAAGTGTATGTTAGGTCTGAGACACAGAGAACACCATCACTTTCCCTAAGGATCAATATCACATTTATCGCATTCTCAGCACCCAGAGAAAAATATTACTTTATTTTAAAGTTTACACTTTGATTTAACTATGTTTACTGATTTTTGTTAGATATGGAATCAATCGAAATCAATGTAAACATAAAAAATAATTAAATTAAATTAAAAATAAAATTTTAAGATACATAAACTAAATAAAAAAATATTATGTTTTAAAAAAGTTTAAAATAAATAAACTTAAAATTTTAATATACATAAATTAAATTAAAAAATATTACGTTTTAAAAAAGTTTAAAATAAATATACAATTTTAAGATAAATAAATTATATAAAAAAAATATTTTTAAAATATTTTTTTTTATATTTCATAATCAATTTCAGGATTTAAAATTAAATCTAGCAAATCTGCGGTGTAAAGATATTAACGATTAAATATGAAAATATGAGACTTAAGTATTTTTACATATCATAAAAAACTTGTAAAAAATATTTTGTTTTTAAATATATATATAATATAATAAAATAAAAAAAATATACAAATAGTTAACTTTAATTACATATTAAATATAATCTTTCCACATGATTAAATTAAATTTAAAAAAAAATTATATCTTTAGATAAATAATTTTAATAATAAAATAAAATAAACAAACAATTAGTTAATTTTAATTTCGTATTAAATATAATATTTCAACATAATTAAATTATATAAAAAAAAATTATATTTTTAAATATTTTCTTTTTACTACAATATTAAAAAGTAATAATATATAAAAAAAATAGTATGAATAATATTGATTTTTACATAATATTTGAATAACCTTTTGCAATTTTTTCAACTAAAAAATGCATTTGTTTTTCAGTTTTTAAAAATATTAATAATTAGATATTTAAATAAGTTTTTAGTTAAATCAAAGTGTTTCATTTATAATATTAAAAATCTTCCAATTTAAATATATGATAAAAATTAAACTTGTTTGCATTTAAATTTCGTATCAGTTTTATCTCTGGGTGTATGTATAGTATCGGGTATCGCTACTTACGTCTGGATCCCCTGCGCTGTGTGTTGTTGTTGTTGTGCTGCTGCTCGGTGCCGAGGCTCATGGTGCGTCCGAGTTCGCCGCGCACAGCTTTTAAGGACTTCAGGATCTCATCCGGATCGCGACGCGCCACCGAGGAGCGACGCCTGCCCACCAAATAGGAGGTGGGCGGTGTGGCCATCGCGTCCTCCGATTCGAGCCGCTGCTTCTCGGCATCCTGGAAGCTCGAGCGACGCGATCCCGGCAATGAGCGCGAGAAGTCCTTACCCAGCTGGTACACCTCCACCTCCATCGTCTCCGACTGCGACGAGCCGCGTCGCGAGCCGGCAATATACGCGTGATCCGGATGCAACAGCGACGCCCCATCCCCAATGGAGTCCACCTCATCCGATATGGAACGCTGCATGTTGTAATCGCGTCGCAGCAGACCAACACCACATGGCGCCCCAGCACCGGCTGCAATCGAGCCCCGCGGCGAGACACTCGGCGACTTGGAGATGCTGATGCCGCGCAGTCCCTTGGGATCCTCCAGCCGACACCAGATGGCCTGGTCGTCGAGGAACGCCTGCTGCAACTCGATGTTGCACTCGCCCAGGAAGATGGACTCCGTGTGCGGCACCAGATCCCACAGCTGGATGTCTATGTAGCGATCCATCAGACTGTCCGCCTTCACGTGGGCAAAGGTCAGGGTCGCGTTCCAAATGGGATTCTGCGTGGGGCGACTGACCTCCGTCTGCTGCACGCTGCCATCGCCACTGCAGACGGAGACGGGTACAGAGAGTGAAAGAGAAAGAGAGGGAGAGAAATATATATTTATTTTAATAATTTAATAATTAATTCATTAATAAATTGCATTACTTTCGTACTAGCGATAAAACGTTTATTATTTAATTAATTTTTAAATGTACTTTTAGTCAACTGCTCTTTGTTGATATAAATAAATAAATATTTAGGTAAAATTAAGCATGGTTTAATTTAAAGAATTTTATTAAATTGAACGTATTAAAAACATTGGAATATTTTTTTTTTATGGCTTTATTTTCATTTGTTTTTTACTTATAAACAAACTAAATTTAGTAATTAAAAGGAGAGCTAACAGAAATAAATGTTAAATGTAAATGTTAAAATCATATTGAAATGCATTTAAAAATAGAAAAGTTGTCTTTATAAATTAAATTTGAATTGAATTTATGTTCTTAAATTAAGCTCAAAAATATTAAACTGCAGGAAAAAATAAAAATGTAAAAAATAATTTAAAAAATATATATAAATGTTATAAATATAAAACATTAAAATATTTTTTATTTTTTTGTCTTATTTTCATTTGTTTTTTTTGTTGTCTTATTAATAAACTAAATTAATGTCAGCCAACGTCAAATATAACAATTTTTCAATCATTAAAATGAGCATTAACAGAAATAAGTGCAAATTGTTAATGTTAAAAATTAAACAGAAATACATTTAAAAATATAAAAGTTGCCTTTATAAATTAAATTTAAATTAAATTGAAATTTTTAAATAAGACTCAAAGCTATAAAACTGCAGGAAAAAAAAATTTTAAAAATGTAAAAATGATTTAAAAAAATATATAAATGTTATAAATTAAAAACATTGGGATATTTTATTTTTAGTTTTTCCTTTTTTGTTTTGTTTTTTTTTTTGGTTTTTTAATTATTAATAAACTTAATTAATTTAAGCCGATGTCAGTTATTAAAATTTGTTTAATGATTAAAACTAGACTTAATTGGTCAAAGTCAGGTTAAAGCACATTTAAAAATTTAAAATTAGCCTTTAAAATTTAAATTTGAATTAAATTCATATTTTTAAATAAAGTTCAAAAATGTTAACCTGCAGAAAAAAATTAAAATGTAAAACATAATTTAAAAAATATATTTACATACATTTTTAAATTATAAATTTCAAATTCAAAATAAAAAACTTGGGCACATTACAAAGTTTTTAGCTTATGCAACATTTGCTACAAAGCTAGAATAAAATTAATTTAACCAAGTAAAATATAAATAATATTATAAAAACTCCAAAAATTGCTTCAAATTTATATCTTTCATAGTTTATCTTAAAATTTAATTTAATCCTAATTATTAAAATTTAGAATCCTTACAACATTAATTGTTATAATTTTGTGCACTCACCATTTGGGTAGGATGCGCACCTTGGCATACGCCTCCGGCAGATTGCCGTGTCCGTAGGCCTCGTCCCTGTGTGCGAGATCATCGCCGGCCATGAGGGAGACAACCAGCTCGCTTCTCTCGGCGTGATACCAAACCTGAATCTGAACACGGCCGCTGACCATTTTCTCCCGTGCAATTTGCTCCTGTAGTTGTTTTTATTGAGAGTTTCATTAGGCAAATGATTCAAATACAAACCGCAAAATTCAAATTCAAATTCAAATTGAAATTCAAATACAAAAATCTAAATCAAATTCAAATACAAACTCGAGCTCGCCGCTGTGCAGCTCTCAATTAAATATTTAGTTATTAATTAGCCTAATGCCTACTGTCTATGATAGTTTCTGTTATTTAATTTAGTTTGGTTATTGTTGAATTCGCATATTTACAGCTGCTGTTCAAGTTGTTGTTGTAGTAATTGTTGTTGTTGTTGTTGTATTGTGTTGTGTACATAACTGAACAACAAATTAAAGCAATATCAACATAAATGAAACTAATTAAACGAGTGAAAACAAGAGAAAACAATGAGAGAGACAGAGACAGATGGGGAGAGAGAGAGAGAGAGAGTGGAAAATGAAAAGCATGCAAATCAACAGAGCGGAAAAAATGCATTGCATACCCACAGGCGCTAAGCAAACACACACATGCAGAGCTACATGTAAATGATGCTTAAATAAGCGCATGTTGTATTACACACACAGAGAGACACACCCACACACAAACACACACACACACACACACACACTGACATGTGCTTGTGTATTTGTAAATTGACCACACAGAGGGAACCGCAATTGCAATCTGCCGTGGGCGATATCTACTGTTTTTTTCAGCTTTTTTTCTCTTTTTTTCTTTTTGCTAGCATGGGTAACCCCCACAGCAGGATACACCCCTCCCCGCCCTGACCGCTGAAACGGAAGTCATTGCTGCGCAGTTGCGCATAAGAGTCATTGTTGTAGTTGTTGTTGTGTTTGTTGTTGTTGCCATAGTGTTGTGTTTATTATTATATGTGTATGTGGAGCATGGAGGAGACGGCTTCATAACATATTCATAGCATGTACCTGCACACAATACCAACAACAACAACACCCACAACAACTACAACAATAGCAACAACAATAACCACAAGAATGCAGACTACAAACGAGTTGCTCGACTAGATTAAATACACGTATCTTTACAGCCTTTTGATGCAAGCACCAAAAAATTAAACAGAAAAAAAGTTAACAATAATTTGCACAAAAAAAAACAATTAAAAAAGATATTTATAAAAAGGGAATAGAAAAAAATGTAGTAAAGAAACAGTGAACAATTAAACTATTATCAAAAATAAGCACAAAATAAAACTTGGCAAAATATTCAGAGAAAAAAAAAAAAATAAAATAAAAATAAAAAAATACCTCATTCATATCGAACAATAAAATTATAAATAGCAATAATAATAATAATTATAATAATGAGAATTTTAGGAATTGAACAATTGAACTATTATCAATAATTAGCACAAAAAAAACGTAGAAAAATATTAAAAAAAAAGGAAAAAATAAACTTTAATAAAGTGTAAATAAAAAATAACATAATTCCTCATTCATACCGAAATATAAAGTTATAAATAGCAATAATAATAATAATAACAAGAATTACAAGAATTGATTTTTCTTTTACATTGTTTTACCTAAGTTATTTTCTTTTCCAAAACTTGAATGTAATCTTAAACTTAAGTATGACTAACGCCTTAATTTAAAAGACTTGTTTTGTAGGAACCAAGTAAATAAATAAAATACAAAAAATTTATAAAATGAAAACTAACCAAAAAATTGTTTCAGACTATTGAAAACCGAATTTGGCAAAAGGCAAACGAAGGATCTAACAATTTGACCACCAAGAACACGAAAAAATTTCTGGAAAAATGTATTTTTTAATGCAATTTAAAAATGTTAAATAGGGGCTTTTATTTTAATATTTTTTGTAATTCTTGCATAAAATAAACAACTTACAGAAAACTACTTATAAACATCTTCATCATCTCCTCTGTTCATTAACCGATCGTACTGAAATTTTAAGAAAGCGTCTGAGCAATATTACATTTCTATAAAGAACAATTTTAGGCTTTAAAATTGTTCCCGTTTGTTCCATATATGTATATATTTTTTTTTATTTATTTATTTAACATCCTATTGCTACAAGTTGTAATTTTATTATTTCTAACTCTTTAAATCCCTAAGTTCAAAGTATTTATATACCATAGTCAGACAGACAATGTTATAAACGTATAAGCCTGTGATATCTTTCAAATGCTGGGCCAACAACAATAACTAACTGACTGTCGAACTGTCTGACATTGAGTTTCATTTTCGTTTTCGTTTTCATTTTCATTTTCATTTCATTTTCAGTTGCTGTTGCTGCAATGGCAACGGAAGCCGCCATATTGCAATAACGTGTGCCAAAGCGGAAATGGACCAAATACAAATACACACACTCACACACACACACACACACACACACACACAACTGTTGCTCGTTGTATGTGTGTGTGTGTAACTCTTTATGGTTATGCCAAAAAGTTTATTACATTACGAGACGCATTTCTCATCTCTGTTGACTGCCGGGGACCGCACATCGAAATCGAATTCGTGTTGGGACTTTATAAGGCACGTGTACTTATCTACAGGTACGCAGTTACACACACACACACACGCACACACGCACACACACACATACATTGCCGGATTATTGAAGTTTATCAAAATGGCAGGCTGGCAGGCAGCGATAAGTGCCTAAGCACTTGAAAAACTTTGCTGCACAGCAAGATAGAGAGCTACAAAAAAAGAGGGAGGGAGAGAGAGTGAAAGAGAGAGATGGTTAAAGAAAGAAAGCAGCTTGAAGTGGCGGCCTTTCAAAAGCAATGCCGATAATGATGATGACGCTGCCTCTGTTCTTGCCTTTGAATTTGTTGTTTAAAAGTTTTCTAATTTTCGACATTTCAAACATTTTATGCCTTCCAGCTGTCAATTAAAGGCGACAGGCACCTGTTGCTGACAGCAGCAGCGACCTAAAACAACGCCCTGTATTGTGGCAAAAGTCAAACTGTTGCCTGGCAATGAAAAACTCGCACGCCAACTTGACACCTGGCCCCGCAGGTGAGAGACGCAGATAGAAACAGCAACAGAAACAGAAACAGAGAAACAAGGGACTAAAGTTGTAGCTGAAAAAACCGCAACTAGGCGAAAGTCCTGCGGTTCTGGGACACTCCTTGTTAGCCTTGTTAGACCTTAACCTGCGTGAATGTGGCTTAAGTACAGGGTGACCAGAAAATACGGAGACAAACATTTTTAATTATAATTTTACCAAATGAGAAAAATTTAGCAAAGGAACAATTTTTAACCATAAGGTGGATCATTGATAGCAAGAATCTCAGCCGGTTTCGAAATGGCCTCCTCCAGCTCCGATGCACAGGTCCAAACGTGTTTTGAAATTGTTGGCGATGGGCCGCAGGTCCTCGGGAGACAGTCGGTCCCATTCTAAGAGCAGCGATTGCTTCAGCGCCTCCAAACTTTTGTGAGGCTTAGCACAGGCCCTGGACTCCAATATTGACCACACGCTGTAGTCCATTGGGTTGAGATCCGGCGAGTAGGGTGGCCATTCAGCAGACGAGATAAAGTCCGGAAAATGGGTCTTGCACCAGTCTTGTGTCATTTTCGCCTTGTGGGCCGGCGCGGAGTCCTGTTGAAATGTCCAATCCGCATCGCCGAAGTGCTGTTGGGCCCACGGAATTACCACGGCGTCAAGAATGTCTCGGCGGTAGACTTCCTGGTTGATTTTAACCCCTTGATCCACGAAAACCAGTGGTGTCTTGCCGCTGGCGCAAATTCCGCCCCAGACCATAACGGACTTCGGGTTTTGGCGATGTTCGACGATTCCCGACGTTCCTGGAGCCTCTACGGACCAGATCCTGTCGTTTTGGTGGTTGTGGGCCTGCTCGATGGTGAAGAGCTTCTCATCCGTGAAAAGGATGCGCTCCCATCGCTGACCTGCGGCCCGACGCTTGAGTTGGCGGCATCTTTGCAGTCTCACGCGCTTGTTCTCATCCGTGAGGAGCTGAACTTTTTGGAGCTTGTACGGCTTGAGTCCAAGGTGCTTCTTAGCCATTTGCCGAACAGATTCACGTTTTATCCCGGTCTCATGGGCAATTTTCCTCATGGAGACCCTCGGATTTCGCTTAACGCGCTTTCGGATGATCTGACGATTGGCAGAAGTGTCGACGGTGCTTTTTCTTCCTCTTCCCGGACGATCTCCTTCATGGCCAAGCTCATTGAAGCGGCGGATGGCCTTGGACACAGTTTGCCTAGGCACGTCAAGCAATCGAACAATTTCGCATTGACGTTTTCCTTGCCGAAAAAGCTCTAAAATTGCACTACGTTTAGTTGACATTATTATTCCACGAGAAAATTAAAGAGCAATGAATCAAAAATTTTGGCACTGGTACAAAAAAGTATGGAGAATACTATAAAATAACATTTAATTAAATCCAGTAACATACTTTTACTTGCGGATATTTCAAAATTTGTCTCCGTTTTTTCTGGTCACCCTGTAACTAAAATTCGTAGTAAACTTTGTGACTACGGTGCGTATGAATAATAAATGCAGTGAGCAAGAAAGTGAAAACGAAAATACATATATACAAACATACACAGATATACAAGAGGTGGGTTTTTGAAAACGGCAACATGTCGTATACGTAACATGCATAAATATATAATTAGTAGCTTCTCCTTTTGATACAATTTGTATATCAATAATATTTAAAATTCAATTCAATGTGTGTGTACGTGTGTGTTGGGTGTGTGTGTGTATGCACATGTCAATGAAATCATTACATTCAATAAATCAATCAATCAATCATAAAGTCAGACGAGAAACAGCATAGCGCATAAAGTCAATCAATCAGCAATCAAATTGATGACAGTAATTTTACAGCTTTTTCATCTTTTTCAGCTTTTTCAGCATTTTTTTCTCTCTCTCTCTCGTCTTGTTGCTGTTGTCATTTAACATATGAATTTCACATATAAGTTTGTTATTTTTGTATATCATATATTCATATATGTATATATATCATTTAAAATGTGCTGCAGCTTATGGTATTTAGTTGTTTTAAGTTCTTTGCCATAACTCGTGCCAGCTGGGGTTACAATTCTTGTACAGGTGAAATGAAAACTTGAGCTCATACAATTACTATACATAGTTTATATTTATAAATATTTATAAGTAGATATTTTAAGTAATTTTTTGGGGTTTTTTTTGTTGTTGATTTCTTGGTATTAGTTGCAAGTTGTTTAGGGAAAATGCTAGTCAGTTTGTAAGTTGTAGGTTTGTTAGATTAAAAGAGCAACTAGTTAAGATTAGATGCTAGTCAAACAAATTCTGTAGGCTTTGCGTACATTTTATGCAAATTAGGCAAAATGCAAACAAGTTTAAGGAAACACGTTAAAATTGAAAACAAAACGGAAAGCAAAGAAATCAATAAATAAATTTTAAAATTAACTAAAATTATTTTTAAAGATTTGTTCTGTTTTTGATAGTGTTTTAATGTTGTTGTCGTTGTTGTTGTTGTTGTCATTGCCAAGCTTCTAACTCTACAGATCTCAGAAAGTACCTGATATTTGTCCTTAAACTTTCAGCTAATATATTACATTATTGTATTGATTATTTACAAACAAAATGTCGAAAATTGAAGGTACAACAAGTGTATAAAAGTGTATGCATATAATTAATTAGTATGTTACAGGGTGTCACTTTGTTGTTGTTGTTGTTGGACAGCTAAGAAAAGTGTTAAAAGGTATGCAACACTATGTACGAAAACAGATTGGACAGATTGGACAGACAGAGAAAAAGAGAGAGAGGGAATCATTAAAGAGTCAGGAATTATGCATAAATCAAATATGGAGCGTAGGGAAAGGGGAACAGAAAGGAAAGGAAATGGCTGAGAAAGGTAAACATTTGCTAAGCGAAACGCAAACAAAAGCTCATAAATTGACAGAGAAATGGAAATTGTTTACAAGGACACAGCGCAGCGCAAAAACAGGGCGTATACGTAACGTACAGAACAGAACAGAGAAAATGTAACATAAAAAAAGAAATGTCGAACAAAACAGAGGAAAAAAAGTAAAAGAAAACATAAAAATATAATCAGAAAAAAAGAAAAAAGTATAAAGAAGAAAAGCGCACTTTATATATTACAAATTATTTTTACAATATGTTTAAGTACAACTTATAGAACCTCGCTATATTACACTTGAATTATTATTTGTTTTTTTTTATTTTGATTTTGGTTTTGGATTTTCTAGCAGGTTTTTTTTGTTGGTTGGGTGTGCTAAGAAACTGTACAAGTTATGTATATAGAAAGTATAAGATTTGTACGGGGATGCTTCATTTACATAGGTATAGTATTAAATGTCAAGTACGTTACGATATAAAGTTGATAGAGTTGCTTTTTATTGTATTTTGTTCATTTACCATTTGGGCATCGATTGTGATCGTTGTGGTTGCTCGGTTGATAGCTCGGAAAATCTGCCAGTTGCTGTACAAAAGTGAGAAAACTTATCTCGTATATGTATTCCTTTAATTTTCACTTGTTTTTCATTTTGCAGTTAAATAGAGAGACTTTATTTGTTCACGTTTCTTTCATTCATTTTGGTTTAGCACATTTTGGTACGTTACGTTACATTACGTATACGCATTTAAGTGTTTAAGATTTCAAAATAAACTGGGTGTATATAGATATCGTATAGAATTGTAAAGTTATATGTATACATTGGTATATATAGTTATGTAAAGTCTATATATATATATATAAGCGACTGTCTTTCTCCATTCAAATGATTCATTTTGGCTTTAATTTTAACTCGTTTTTTTCACCCTTTTTACTTTAAAGTTTAAACATATACAAAAAATGTGTGAATGCAACACAGTTACAATTACAGTTACAGTTACGGTTACAGTTATAGTTACGATTACGATAACAGTCATCAGTTTTCATGTTTCTCATAATTTTAGTTTTTTATTTTGGATTGTACTTAAGTCGATAGCTTTGAGGGCGGGGGGGAAGTACTCGTATTACATACAGTTCTATAAATAGTGTGTGTGTGTGTGTGTGTGTGTGTGTTTGTGTAGGCTATACAAAAGTGTAATTACAATAAATCAAATCAAAGTTCAATTCATCAATTTATCACCCATCTGACAGGAGTTACACAGCTTTAAGCAGCAGCTTTTTATATTTATTTATTTTTGTAAAGTTAAATGTACTATATAGACTACGATAAACGGCATTTCATTATTAATCCAGTTACTAAGTGCGAATCTGTCTAAAATTTAGAGCACTTTCGTTTATTGTGTGTGTTGATTCAGTTAAAGTTGGTGGGCTCCACGATTTCTCCTAAATATGTTTTAATATTACCAAAACACAGCACTAACAATGACATACACAAATACAAAGATACTCGCATGTATGTGTGTATACACATACAAACACATATGCATAGTAAATGTAAATATAACTTATGATTGGGTCCAACAAATGCGCACAACTCTCTGCTTTTTTTTCAATATATTTATATATAGTTAGGCATATACAGTGAGTCAATTAAATGTTTTGACAAAATGAAAAAAATCACAAATTTATATATATTTTTTTAAAAATAAATATAAATGAAATTTATATTAATTTTTTAATTTGTTCTAAGAACAATTATTATTAAATAGGAAATAAATTAAAAAGTCATCTTTAGTTTTGTCAAAAGAAATATTTGACCCACTGTATAGTTCAATATATTTATATATAGTTAGGCATATACAGTGAGTCAATTAATTGTTTTGACAAAATGAAAAAATTCACAAATTTTTTTATACTTTTTTTTAAAAAAATAAATATAAATGAAATATTTTAATTTGTTCTAAGAACAATTGTTATTATTTAGAAAATTAATTAAAAAGTCGTCTTTAGTTTTGTCAAAACAATTATTTAACCCACTGTATAGTTATATTTAGGGATTTTTGGGTTTTATTTTTGTTTTGTTTCGATTAAAAAACATTTAAACATTTCAACAACAAGCTACTTTTTAATTTGTTTTGGTTTTTGGTTTTTGTTTTTTTTTCATAACGCTTTAGGCGCTTGCTACTTAATTGTTTAAGTTATAAAGTTAATAACATTTAAAACACACACATATATATATAGTTAAACTCTGCTACAATTTGCGCTAGTAACATTTATAAAGATATATATATTATATATATTTGTTGTCTACTATATATAAGTAACTGTATAGCTTTCGATATCAATAATGTGTTGCTAGCTGGAGAACTGGAGTTCTAGGAAATGTTTTTAAAATTCGTTACTGTCTCAATCGAAAGACAACTAAGAATTAAAACTCTTCAAGTTCAAGTTCCGCTTATAACTCTATTGTTGGTGCTTTGTTCTTACTGTGTTCTTTAACTCGGGCAATTCGATTGCCCCGAAGTGAAGTATCTCAACTAACACAATATATATGTATATAGTATGTTTAGATTCAAGGATGCTTTTGTATATGTATATCTATGTAGTTCTTGAGCATCCTTTCATATTTATCTTTTTGTAAGTCCTTAAGGTAGATAATCGTATCATAGTTATATGTAGTTTTGTATTGTTGTATCTTTTTTTTGGTTCACTAACAATTATATTCACTACCAACACCGAAAAATAAATATTGTATAATTTTGTGTGATTTGATTATATGACAAAATAGTAAAGAACACATTTATCCATTTGTTGTATGGTTAGTTACTTGGTTAGTTAATTAATTAGTTAGTTAGTCGTAGTAAGTAATATAAACATAATTAAATAAAAGCATAGGAAAACACATAGAAAATCATAGAGGAAATACTCAATTTATCTACTACAAATACAAATACGAATTCGATTATCTCGTTGCTCATATTTGATAACATAAATAGAAATGATTTAATTATGTGAATCAAAAAAAGGTGAGTTCTTTTTATATATAGTAAAACTTTGAAATCATGATTTAATAATTGTATTTTTTTTAATTTGAGGAAAGCTGAAAATTGTGTGGGAAAAATCTGCGTATGCTTAAGCTGCATTTGTTTTTTGTTAATAGCTAATTATTGCATTATAGCCCATTGTGTATTATATACTATATATATACTAAATGTAGTGTATATATATAGGGTATTGGTATGTTCACGTTCTTAACTCTTAGCTCGAATTGAAATGAATAATACGAAATTGTTTTTTATACCGGAGTTTTTGGTAATTTCCGTCTAGTTGGCGATGCTGGTGATTTGTCTGTGTTGATTTCGGGGTCTGTGTTATATATTTTTTATAAAGATTGGAATTGTTAGTTTTGGGAAAAGAAGTAACAAGAAACGAGAACAACAAATGAAAATTATGTAAATGTTTTATATATCTTTATAGGGTACATCAATAAATTGTGATTATATATTTACAGTGGGGAGTACAACAGTTTGAAATATGTGGCTCACTTACCCGCTATGAGGCCCAGTCCCACAGGACCATCGCCGGATCTGCGAGGTCCGCTCTGACCGCCACTGTTGCCCGGCGGCAGGTTCTCGTCAAAGAGATCGCACATGCGAAAATCTGTGGCGTGCTCCACCAGCAGCTCGACAATGTCCCCGGTGCGGTCCATGATGGAGCAGACCTCCTCAAAGCTGCGATCGATCAGCGACATTCCATTCCACTCGAGTATCTACGCGAAATAGAAGTAAAAGCATTTACGGAAATTAGCGGAAAATACACTTGTTGTCTCTTTTTGATCTGATTGCATTTTTCTCAATCATATATATATAGGTTTATATATGAGGTGGCTTCTTTGTTTCAAAAGATATTTCAACTCAAGTTTTAATTTAAATTTTTAAAATAAAAATTGGAAATAAGAGTTAGGGTTAAATTTGTAAATTAATTGTTTTAATTTTGATCTCATCATTTAATTATAATTATTAAAAATAAATTTTTTTTTTGTTTTCTTGTTTTCTAATTAAAACTAGTCGGCGGTGCTACAGTCGAGCGGTACTCGACTGTCGGAGACCCCGTACTTACTTGATTTTCAACTGATTGTTCCTATGGGAGCTATATGATGATATAGTGGTCCGATCCAAAATCTAAAACAAACTCGATCTGCTTACAATATAGACGCACCTACATACCAAGTTTGAAGTCTCTAGCTTTTATAGTCTCTGAGATCTAGGCGCTCTTACAGACGGACAGACGGACGGACGGACAGACGGACAGACGGACATGGCTATATCGACTCGGCTGTTGATGCTGATCAAGAATATATATACTTTATGGGGTCTGCCACGCCTCCTTCTGCCTGTTACGCACATTTTTTTTTGTGACAAAGTTAATAGACCACTGTACTTTTTTAAAGTACGGGGTCTAAAAAAAAGAAAACAATAAGTATTACGGTCCCTGCTTCAAATTTAATGATGTAAAAATATTGAAAACTTTCAACTCCCATAACGTTGCCAAAACTGAAGAGATTTTCTTATTGTTTGACCTATTATTTCAATCTGCATCAAAGTTTTATTAATGTTGTTTTTTTTTTATTTAAGCTGTTAATTTTTTCCATAAATACTACTTGAAAATATTTCAAAAAATTTTCCAGCTCATAACTTTTTTAAAACTTAATCAATTTTCTTGCAGAAGTTCAATTTTGTAGTTTGTTGACCTCTAACTAAATTTTACACTAATATTTTAATTATTTGAAAGATTCAATTTTCTTTTCAACTTGTCCACTTTTTCCATATCAACCCCTTTTCATAACGTTCAACTCCTATAACTTTGTCAAAAATAAACCGATTTTGCGGAATCTCAATTTTATAATTAATTTTCCTGCAATTTCGCTCTGCATTAAAATTTTATTCATTTGAAATATTTAATTTTTTGCTCAAAATTTTGCATATTTTACCGCTTTTCCAAAATCTACCAACTTTTATACATTTTTTTCAACTTACTCGATTTTCTTGCGGAAGCTCAATTATGTAGTTTGTTGACCTCTAATTAAATTTTATTATTTTTTTTATTTGAAAAATATAATTTTCTTTTCAACTTGTCCACATTTTCCATACTAACCCCTTGACACTTTTTCAAAAACTTTCAACTCCGATAACTTTGTCAAAAATAAACCGATTTTCTTGCCGAATGTCAATTTTATAATTTATTGTTCTCTATTTGAACTCTGCATTAAAGTTCTATTCATTTCAAATATTTACTTTTTTTTTTTTATCAACATAATTTTGTCAAAATATTTGTCAAAACTTAACCGTTTTCCATGCGGATATTTATTTATTTTTTGCTTTATTTATTTATTTTTAGCTCTCAAAAAACCAGTAATAATTCTAGAAAATCTAGAAAATACTCATCTATTCCCTAATTTGTACAGAGATTGAGTTCACTCACCTTATCGCCCTGTTGCAAGCCATTTTTCTCAGCCGGTCCGCCGGGCACCGTCCAGACAATGTAGGCAAAGAGACGACCATCAGCGCCCGTTTTGCCGCCAACAACTCGCATGCCAAAGCCTCGTGCTGCAACAACAAAAGTAACAAGAATTTAATAAGAAAATATGCTGACTGATTATGGGGCAGTAAAGACAGAAAGAAAGATATGACGAAAGAGAGAGGGACAAGGCGGGAGCGAAGAAAATCAATATTAAATCTTAGACACGACACAGACGCAAACTCGACACGTAGCAAACAACAGATTCGGCAGCAATTTGTGTTGATTTCATTTGCAGTTTGCACTGTGTCTAGTGTACATTGCGTATACGCCCCGTGTTGTTCATAAACAAAAGCACTCGACACGACTATTTACCCGGCTGTCTGTCCGTCCTACGCATTGTGCTTAGTCAACTTATTTATACATACATATCAGTCCCACTTCAAATATAAATATATATTGTGCTTGACTTGTTGTGACCTGTGTCCAAGTCTTGTCTGACAAATTTATCAACATTTATCTTTGTTTATTAAAATTATTTGTAATATAATTGATTTGTTAATTTAACAAACGTCTTATGAAAATGTTATTTGAAGTCCTTAATAAGTTTTAATTGTCGCATTTTATTTTTTAAATAAATAAATAAATCTTCACCTGTCCGAATTGCAGCTCTCAGATGAGTTGCAGCTGCATTCTAAAGATTCCAAACAATTTAATTAATTTAATTGCAATTTCAATTGCCAGTTGCCAGTTTGCCAGTCTTGCCAGTTGGCAGCGCTCAGTTTCAAGTACTTATCATAGGGCGCAGAAAACTAATTTCAACAATTTGTGCACGAAAACTTACGCAAGCGGATTTCCGTTTTCGCCCCCCCTTACTCTTCACATTACCCTCGTGGACAGACAGACAGTTGGAACGCTTGCTGCAGACAATGGCCGAGAAAGTTAACTTGAGACTTGGCTGCAGGCCAAACCAAGAAAAGAAGAAAAGAAGCAAGAGAGAGAGAGAGAGAGAGAGAGAGAAGAGTTTGTCATTGACAATGAAATTTGGTGCCCAAGGTTGGTTTGATATTTTCAGCTTGCAGTTGCGCTGATTTCCAAGCAGAATAATTCAGGACAACACAGGCAGGTGGCTTCCGTTTTTCGGGACAAGCGACAAGCGAAAGTTTTGCAAGAAAAGGAAGCGCGCTCCGAAGTATGCAATAAAATGTTGCGTATCCGCCACGTTGCTGTTGATTTAGGCACATTGATACCCAATTAGGATAACGCGACATTTTCCTTTCGAGTGTTTTAATCAAAAGTTTTTGTTCTTTTCTTTACTTCTCTTTATTTTTGTTGCTGTCTGTGCGTTGTGCGTTGTTGTCCACGCTTAAGACAAGGCAATAAAAACCAAATAAATAAAACACAAATCCTTTGCTGACAGCAGAAAAGCGAATGTCAGCAAGGATGTAAAATGCGCAGATTATAACAGAGCTGACAAAAGTAGAGAGTTGAGAAAGTTGTCTACAAAGATGACGCGGCAGTTGGAGAGAAGTTGTAATATAAAAATGTTATAGAGTATTTGATTACAAATAAGCAGAGCTCGCAAATAACAGTTAACACTTATTTCTAAACCAGAAATTAATGTTTTATTCTGATCACTTTTATCGTTCTGTCAGCAAAATAACTGTTATTTTCTGACACTCTGAAAGTGTTGACTGTTTTTTGTCCATAATATTAGTTATTAACTGAATAGGAGCCATGCCATTGCCAAGAAAAGCCTGCCCATAGCATAATAATAAGGCCACCAAATCAAAAGTCAAGCAAAATTGTGTTTAATAACTGGTATTATGGACAAAAAACAGTCAACACTTTCAGAGTGTCAGAAAATAACAGTTATTTTGCTGACAGAACGATAAAAGTGATCAGAATAAAACATTAATTTCTGGTTTAGAAATAAGTGTTAACTGTTATTTGCGAGCTCTGCAAATAAGACATTTTTTAACAATTTTAAAATAATAATTAATTCGCAAAGTTTATTAAATAGTCAATAAAAGATATTTTTATTACAAATTAAACATTACTTTTATTTACAAATATAATATAATTGCTAAAAAAATATTCTTTAAAAGATATTTTTATTACAAATTAAATATTACTTTTATTTATTTAATTTATTTATTTTATTTTTTATTTAAAATAATTATTAATTTACAAAGTTTACTAAAAAATCTATAAAAACTATTTTTATTACAAATTAAACATTATTTTTAGAAACAAATTAACCATTTTTTTCATTACAAATTTTAAAAAAAATAATTAAATTGCAAAGTTTATTAAATACTCAATAAAAACTATTTTTATTACAAACTAAACATTATTGTTATTTAAAATAATTCATTTTTTATTTTTATTAAAGAGTCAAAAAGACTGTTTTTTAAGTCTTCCTTTTTAGCAAGCCTGCTGAGTGAATTTTCGATTTATTTTCCTCTTAGTCTGGCCATAAAAGTTGTCGCATTAAAATCATGAGTCGGCCCTGACTTTAAGGTAAGGTAAGGTGAGCTGAGACGAGCTGAGGTGAATTGAGCTGGGACTTTTACTTTTACTCTGGCTATTTTTGTAGCTTTTGTGTCTCATTGTTCAGTGTCCTTTCGTGTGTATTTGTCATTCATTCAGGCTCTTTTTTTTATGATACAATTTGTTGTTCTTTTACTTTTATTTTATGTGGGTATCATTAGGATTTTAATAAGCCAAACACTGAGCATTGTTGTCTGTCCAGTAAAGGGCTTTACTCATGGCCACTTTTTATGTAGCACATACAAATTTTCAGTGTGCCTTTAAAGTGATATATGTATGTGAAAAATGTGCTAAAAAACTTTTTAAACTTGTGTCACAGAAAGTGCTGTGTAACCTAGTAGGAGTAATGTCATTAAGTGTGCAAACTTTTAGCTGGCAGAAACTGAACGACTTAATCGATGCACACGGAGAAAGAGAGAGAGGGAGAGTGTAAGAGTGTGACCAAGTTTAGTTATCGGCAGCTATAAAAATTGATTCTTAATTAAACTAGCATAGGTAGAGACACGATGTTGCCAAGCTCCAGTTGAGGTTATATCAACTTAAAGGCAAAACTAAAAACTAATAAACCAGCCCCAGGTGCAGCTACATACATATCGTATATGTATGTTATGTGTTTGTGTATGTGTGTGTGAGTGTGTGCATCCAAGTGCTACTTGGAAACACCTGCTCTTGGTCTTGGCGTTTTTTTCTCTTGCTCTTTTGCGCCAGGCAATTGCTCGTTTATGTCAACAGATGAGCGACAAGGCCAGAAGGCAGCCAGAAGGACGAAAGCACCGCAGGACGAAGGCAGCAAGTGGGTAAGTAATGTACTTAAGAGCACTAAAACTATGAATGCGAGACAGCAGTGATGGCATTTCAGCTTATTTATTGCCAGATTTAAAACTTTTCGACTATTTTAAAAAGGTTATAGCTACATATAATACCTTTTGTAAAAAAAATAACTAAAATAACTCTTATTTGGTTAAAGCTATAATAACTTTTGAAAAAAAAATTCCTAAAACAACTTTATTTTTTTTTTATTATTTTAATGTATGAAAGTAAACTAAATGTTTTTTATAAAAATCATGGAAAACTTTAATATTCAATTATTTTTCTTCTAAAATTCGAATTAACTAGTTTTTAATCAACTTTAAATATATAAAAATATTAACGATAGTTTAATGCATATAGAAAATAATACAAAAATTACATAATTTAATTTATTTTAATTCAACTGCTAAAAAAATTATCATATACAGGAAAGAACACAGTTATGAATAATTTTATAAGCTAATTGTTAATTTAAGTAATTTTTTAAGTTGTAATAACTTTAACTAACTAAGCTGTAAAATTTTTTTAAAAAAGTAAAAAAGAACTAAAAGAACTCTTCTTTTTTTTTAATTTTAGATTATGGAAGTGAATTAAATTTTTTTTATAAAAATCATAGGAAACTCCAATATCTAATTTTTTTTTCTCAAAGTTGAATTTACTAGTATTAATCAATTTTAAATACATAAAAATAATAACAATATACCAAAAATAACATCATTTATTGTCACCTGCTGAAAAAAAGCAGTTGTGAATAATTCAATTAGTTTATTGTCAATTTAAGTAATATTTTAGTTAAATAAAAATTTTTGTATATTTTTTTTTTGCGTGTATTTGCAGCCTTTTTTTTTTAAGTTAGCCTCTTTTTATTTTCAGCGTATTTTAGCAAGTTTTTTATTGCTAAATTTAGCTTATTTTAATATACAAATTTTTGGCAACACTGCTTCAAGCCAAGTTAAGTTAGGTTCAAGACGTGGCTACCTGTTGCCCAGAGAAACGATCCAATCACACGCAAAACAAGTCTACACTTAACTCTACTTTGTATGTACAAGTGTGTGTATGTGCATGTGTGTGTAGATGTATTTGACGTGATTTGCAGCAATAAATGTGTGTGTAACTCATGAGGCTGCATAAAATTTCATTAGCCATGTTTAGACGCCATTTGGCCATTTGGAGCAACAATAAGTAGTCGTCGTAGCTTTTGTCGTTTATTGCTTTTGTTGTATAACACTTAAGCTGTTGCATAATTGAAAGCGTATTTGAGCATTCAATTACAAATACAATTACATACATACATATGTACATATATGTTGGATCGATTCGAATTGCGATTGCGAATTGTGATTGTGAATGTGAATTGCATTTGATGTGCATTTCAGCTTAATTAAACGCCTTCCATTAGCTGCAAAAGCAGCTGCTAATTGCGTCTAGTTGCGAATTGAATATAGTACACTTAGTTGCTTTTAAATTACACACATATAGATAGCATAACAAGCACACAGACATACATACACTACTGGCCAAAATAATAAGGGCACTTTTTTTTTTACTATAACAACTATTGTAAGTCAAGTCTTCATATTTAAAAAATATATTTGGAAAGGTCGTTTAAATTCCGTTTGAATGATGCAAAACTTTCCTTAACCCATTAAGTACTCATTGGAAATTTCAAATTTATGCAAATGTCTATTTTTAAAACTTTTTTCCTCGATTTTTTAAAATATTTTTTTAATGCAAAAAAAAATTTTAAAACAATTCTAGAAGTGACTGAAAAAGAAAATTTTCAAAAATCTTTTCGCTTATATTTTTTTTATAATTTTTTAAAATTGCTTTAAAGGCACTTTTTCGTCGTTTTCATACAATAAGTGCCATTTAAGTAATTTTGAAAATATTATAAAAAATATTAAAAATATTGTTCGTCATTTTCATACAATAAGTACCTTTTAAGCAATTTTCAAAAAAATTATAAAATATATTTGGAATATTTTGGAAAATTTTTAAAGCCCCATTTAGACGAGCACTTTTTCACCGACACTTTTTGTCATATTTTTTCAAAAAACTGTACGTGTGGCGTAACCACACAAAATTTCAAAGCGTCGGTAGAAAACTAACGCTCACCGATGGAAATAGAACACGTTCTACCGACGCTTTGAAATTTTGTGTGGTTACGCCACACGTACAGCTTTTTGACAAAATGTGACAAAAAGTGTCGGTGAAAAAGTGCTCGTCTAAATGGGGCTTAAGGAAACTTTTGCATCATTCAAACGAAATCTAAATGACCTTTTCAAATTTATTTTTTAAATATGAAGACTTGAAAAGAAGTGTACCTATTACTTTGGTTAGTAGTGTAAGTCTATACACAGCTGCCAGTCAATATTTCAAGGTAAATTGCAGCAGAGGATGCCGCTGTCAGGTGGGAACAACAACAACCATAACAACAACAACAACAATAGCAACAACAACAATAGAAGACGCCACAACGTTCGTCATGCGTGTGCTTGCGGTTAAGCCGCAGCTAAGGATACGAGCCAAGGATACGAGCCAAGTACAAGGAAATTTGCTGGCTATAATAAATGCCAGCAAGCCAAGAAAATGGTTTAGCACATTAAAATTCCACTTGCTTCGCTGCATATCAAATATGCCACTCAGGACGCTCAGGCAGGCGGTTGAGAACGGAGCCGCAGCCGCAGCCAGGACACGGTTCGCATTCAGGACTCAGGTGTGCAGATGTGCAGGTGCTTAACTCCTGATACTCCTCCCCCTCGTACAAGACTCGAGCATCACCCACACCAACTTATTTGCTATTTTCCGCCTCTCTCTCTTCTCTTTTCTCTGCTTCTCTCTCTGCTCGTATCATTGCAGCTGCGCTTATGCGTTATTTGTTGGCGATTGACATATTTTTTTATGATATGCAAATTGAAATTTTACTATATACCAAGTCAGGCAGTGTGTGGCACGCTGTCTGGCAGGCACTGTTGAGTGGCAGCCAGCCAGCAGCAGACATTGGCTAGTTATTTTGATTGAAATTATGTGGAAACGTGTCTTCGGAGGCATGTTGACAAGGCAGGTTGACACTTTAAGCCAATTAGGCGAAGCACACTTTTAAGTTAAATAACTTCAACAGTTCCAGCATGAAAAGAAATTTATAAACTTACAATTTAAGAAGTTACAAAACTTAAAAAACAGCTGGAATAAACGTTTTGCATGTATGTATTGCATAATTAACTTGTATATAAATTTCGGAAAACCAGAATCAGATACTTTTTTATTTAAACATCATTTTTTTTCTTAAATAAATTTAGTTAAATAAAATGAAAAATAAGTTAAAAAAATCTATTAAATTGTGATTTAGTCTTGAAAAAATTAAATTTAGATACGAATAACAAATTAATATAAATAAAAACAATAGAGCGGTTATTATACTTAATTAAAATTTTCTACAAATAAATTACATTAAAATTAAAATAAAATGGTCGCCTAAAAATTAAAAATGCATTCCATAAATAACAATTTGTAAGTCTTTTGTACTTTGAAATTATATTTAAATGATAGAGTAATTAATAATAATGAGTGAAGGCTTTTAAATTATAGTATAATAAAAGCATTTAAAAAAAAATTGAAAAGTTTAAAAGTTTTGAAATGAGTTATAAACCAATAATGGAAACTTAACTATATATTTTAGTTATCATTTTATTTAGATGAAAAATGAAATTTTAACTTTTATTATAACTAACAATTTATAATAATAATAAATAATTAATTCATAATAATCAATTTAATAATTTATAATAATAATAAATAATTAATTCATAGTAATCAATTTATAAAAATTGTAAATATTTAGTTAATTTGATTTAATTCAATTTATCTTCTTTGTTAAATACTATATAATCGTTACGCTGAGGATTTTTTTACAAATTCAATTTGCCTTCCTTACAAAGTTGAATAATACTTAATCGCATTCTATTCACCTGCTGATTTCATAAGTGAAATGTCCTTGCGACTTGTGCTTTATCTGGAATGTCAATCAGTCAGTCAGTCAGTCAGTCAGTCAATCAATTGGCACAAAGCAGTTTACATATTGAGATTGTTGTTGAAATTGTGTTGAAAGCGATTTGAGTTTCAATTACGAACGACTAACTGGCAAATCGATTTTCAATTTGCGCTGTTATATTTGCATAAACTTTGCACTCAACTCTCAGCTTGTTTTGGCCCCCTACCCCCTCCCCTTCTTCACCCTCTTTTCCTCTCCTTATGCTGCGCTCAAGAGTTGCAACTTTTCACATTTAGTTCCAAGTCCTTCGCTGCAGTTTTTGTCAGTTTTTTGAAATTTATTTTGCCATTTAACAATTGTCCACGGGCTAAATATGTGTGTGTGAGTATGTGAGAGAAAATTGAAAGAGACAGCAAGAGACAAAGAGAGAGAGAGACAGAGAGTGTGTGCAAATAAAACTAAAACTAGCCAACTTCTATTTCATTTGATTTTAAGTGTGCAAAAATGTGTCTGACAGCATTAAAAAACATGGGAATTATAACTCGGTCGGGGGCGGAGAGCATTTATGGTGGGCGTGGCCTGCCAATTTGTGGCATATTCATTTTTCATTTATTAAGTAAAGCATTCAGTAAGCTGGGATAAACTATAAGAGCTAAATTAACATGGCAGTTATTATTAGTTCTGTTATATTTAGTTTTAAATACTCTTGAATAGTCTTTCTGTTTTAAAACCAACACAACGAGTTTGAAGAAAAATAATATAATAATATTAATATATTATTTATTTAGTAAATATCAATATCTTTGTCAAACTCAGCAAATCGTGTCTAAAATTTTAGTCGAAAATTGTAATGAAAATCGTTTTACAAACGAAGAGTTTGTTGGTAAATGTTTTACCTCATATTGTATTCAGTTTAATAGTAAATATATTAATTATAAATAATTTATGATTAAACAGTAAACTGCAGAGTATATCAACTTCGACTGTTTGCCTTGCTCTCTCCTACTTTTTATCTTTTTTTCACTCTTTCTCTAAATTCCAATTTTATGCATTTTCTTTTGAAATTCTAATATCCAGGCACGTTTTATGCTATTGATTTTTCACTGTGCTGATAATTAAAAATTCATTTGCACGGTCATTTTATGCGCATCGTTTGTCGAGCAGTTTTCTGTCGCTGTCGCTGTCGCAGTCGGCGTCGCTGCCGCTGCTGGCCAGTGAAGTATGCAACAAAAAATGCATATAATTAAAATAGTCACACAGATACAGATACAGAAAATGCGACAGCCACAACAGCAGAAGTAGTGTGTGTGTATGCTGTGTGTGTATGTGTGTATAGTTTTAACTATACTGTTATATGTAGCAACTTTAGCAGAGGTAGCAACTACATATACACTGAAAAAAAAGACCACTTTCTAAAATCAAGAACATTCATCTTAAAAATTTTGGTCTTGAAATAAGAATATTTTAAGACCAAATTACTAAAACTAAGAATATTAATCTTGAAAATCGTAAGTTCTTAATATAAGAATAAAATTCTCAATTATAAATATTTTGTTCTTAATATAAGACCATTTTAAGACCAAATTACTAAAACTAAGAATATTATTCTAAAAAAGGTTAAGTTCTTAATATAAGAATAAAAATCTTAGATCTTAGATTTTTTTCTCTTAAAATAAGAACAAAAATCTTAAAATTTTTTCACTTCTTGAGACCAATAATTCACAACTGGTTCTGGCTTCTCAAAGATGACATTAGGCTTGGATCGCTGGTCAAGTTAGCACAACGGTACTGATGATAGAGATCGGCATCTCTTGAAACAGCTGTATACCGAGCCATGCTCCTTGCGTTTTGCAAGTGTGTTTTTTTTTGTTGTTTAGTGTCATATGGACATTACTAGACCTCAAGTTAACTAAAAATTACTTATTCTTCTTAAGATGTTGAGAAGCTTAAGCTTAAACTTTTTGGTCTTAAAATAAGAACACATATTCTTAAAAAAATAATAAGTTTTATTCTTATAATAAGATTCGTGGTCTTGAAAATATAAGAATTTATGGTCTTGAAAATAAGAACTCGGTCTTAATTAAAATGTTCTTAGAATCAAGATGTGTTTTCTTACTTCAAGATTTTCATGTTCTCGACGCATTTTTTAGACCAATGTTCTTAGTTCTGAGACCAAAATCTTGATTTTAGATTCTTTTTTTTATCAGTGTATATGTACATAGATCCTTCCTTGTGGTGCATTTGGCCTTTATGTCGCTGTCGCTGTCGATGTCGATGAAATCCTCTCAGTTGCTTAATCTGCTGCCAGTTGTTGCTTCCGCTTTTCCGGGTTTCATTTAGGGGCCCACGGGGTTTCCTTTCGACCACATTGAACCTAACGGTCGCCCTCGTGCACTTTGTGCGCTCGGGGAATTCAAGTTGAGCAGCGGTTGAATTTTCGCCTCCCTTTCTCCCTTGCTCCCTTTTGAACAGGAAATGTGGTATATGGCGGTGTACCAAAGTCTTTTTGGTTGCTCTTTGGCAGCTTTATTTGCTCATACGACTGCAGGACAGACGGGCAGACAGAGGGACAGAAGGACACAGGACACAGAACAGCGGATGGATGGGCGGAAGGACGTTTGGTCGCTCCGTCGAATTAGCATAACCAAACGTTGTAATGAGTCTTATTTACTTGGCCATTTCCGGTGTGGCTAGTGACTGGTGGATGGCAGGCAACACGGTACGGTCACAGTAAGCTCTCATTAAATGGAAAACTTGCTACACAGAGAAAGAATAATTCGGGAATCTGGGATAAAATCAATCCAACGCGGTGTGAGAAGTTCGGCAATCTAGGACTTTCTTAAATCGAGTACAAAATACTTGATTCAAATAATGATTTTCAGTTCCTTCATTGCAAATTTAAATTAATTTATAATTCATATTCATTTTTTTATTATATTTAGTTACCAAATGGTATTTATATTTTTTTTATGTACTTTTAGTCAACTGTTCTTAGTTAATGCTAAACAAAAAATTTAAACAAATCATTTAAATTTAATAAACTATTATGAGAATATTTTCTGTCAAATCCAATTTTATTTGGAACTTTTTGTCTTTTTTATGTTGATTGGTTTAGTTTAGTTTAACAATATTATCCTGAATACATACTTATTAAAAAAAAATACTTGGGTTTAGGTTGCATTTACACCATACCTGTTAAATAATGATAAGTAATCATAATCATTAGTAATTTGATTATTTTTGTTTAAAAGTCGAACTAATGATTAAATTACAGAATATTTTCGCTTTTTTCCAATTATTTAATAATTATGATTACAAAAAATTAAAAATAATCTAAAATTATTACAAATTTACAAAAATAATCAGAAAAAATAAAGAATAATCAAAAATAGTCGTTTTAGGTATTCGGATTATTTTTGATTTTTTTCTGATTATTTTTGATTATTTCTGATTATTTATGAGTTTTTAGCATAGCTCGCAAATAACTGTCGACCGTTTTTTTTCTTGCGCTCTCGTTGCGCGCACAACCGAAAAAGTTCGTACTCTGTCGCTCTCGCTCTGAGCAAGAGACTCTTGCTGTCTTCATTTATGTTTCTGTTGAGCTCTTTTCGTTGAGCTCTTTGTATGTCGGTCTTTCAATGAGCAGTGCGTAAAGAGCGAAACGAAAAACGCTCGCACAATGAGACACAGCAAAACACCGTTTGACCGAAAAACTCAACGCAAACGGTCTTCTCCCAAATTAAATTTAAAGAATTGGTGCACTTTTTTATTCGTGTCTCTTCCCATTTTGCACAACAAATATTTGACAACTTCACACACTCAATTCACGATCGCAATTAATGAATTTCGTCTGCAAAACAGACGCTTAGGCAAGCAAATGCCTATGCGTGTGAATGTATACCAATACATATGCAAAATACCGTTTGCTTCATTGAACACGACGAAACGGTATTGGAACAACGAGAACAAAACAAAATAGAAAAAAACGTTTCGCTCCGAGCGCGAGCGAGCTCATTTAAGAACCGAAAAAACAGTTGCTCGCTGAGTCTTTTCGTAATGAGTAAGCAAAAGACACTTATTTGCAGACAACGAGAAACGGTCGACAGTTATTTGCGAGCTATGGTTTTTAGTAAACATCAAATTATTTTAAATTTTCACAATCAAAGTAGCCAAAATAATCAGAAAAAAATCAAAAATAATTCGAAATAATCAGAAAGATTATTTTTGATTATTATCGATTTTTTCTGATTATTTTTTAATAATTGTAATAATTTTAGATTTTTTCTGATTTTTTGTGATCGTAATTATTTTATAATCACAAATTTGTCAACAGTGCATTATATAGTCACTACGACTATTTCCAAAAATAATCAAATTGATTAGTAATTCTAATCAAAATTCAACAGGTATGGTGTAAATGCACCCTATCTCAAGAATTTTAAACTTGAGTTTTAGAATGGATTTTTTTTTCCTGTGTATGACAACAAGGTCAGTTTAAATGATTAATCTCCCATGCACACACATGCACACTCACACTCATAAATATACACACATAAATACACATACATATGATTGTAGCTCACACATTGGGTTAATTCCCCAAGCTCACTTACTGCGATGTGCTTTGTCCGTGGGATCCCGCCGTAAAATAATGCGTCGCTTTGACGCACAAATCGGACCGGAATCGACGTCGTGTATGACAATTCGTATGGCCTCGCCATCCATGGATGTTTGCCGGCGCGGCGCCTCCAAATCCTCCAGATTGGGACCCGTGAACGAGGCCATTGGCGCTGGTATCGATGCCGCCAGACCCGCGGGCAATGCACCGCGATTCTGCAGTGCCGCAATATCCGGACTGCAAAAATTTCAAAAAATACAAAAAAAAATGGAAAACCCGTATGGTGTTATCATGCTGCAAATGGGTGTCCAAAATGGTGTCCACTTACAGCTGGGAGCCGCGTCGTCGCATCCGTCGGTCGTCGTCCACGCAGAGGACGGGGCTGCCCTTGTCGGGCGAACCTGGCGACTCGTCGTTCTGCAGGTCCTCCGAGGCGTGTGGCACCCGGAACGAGGGTCGTCGAGATCCGGGCAGCTGCACGGGTGGCATGATAACACACCCGCCCCCTCCCCCGCCCACGCCACCACCGCCCTCGCCCGGGGAACGTTGCAGTTGTGTGGCCGCTGTGTTTGTTCCCTGCATCAAGCCAGGCGCAAAAACATCGTAGGCCGATTTTCTGCAAGAGTGGGAAGATGGAAACAGTTAAATAAATTACAATTGAACATAAAATGTTTACTTAGAAAATCAACATTAATTTAATGATTTTTGTTTTAAAAATGTTTAAAATATATTTTGTTGATGAATTATTATTAATTTAAATTTTTCATACAGTTTTTTTTCGATAAAATATACTTAAAACTAGAATTATCAATGCAAATCTTACTCTCAGAGCGCTTTTGCCTGAGAAAAAAATGTATTTTCTATTAATTTAAAATAAACTTTTCATGCATTTCTTAAAAACTGAAGTTATTCAAGAAACTCAATCAATCGATAAATATTACAAAATATTTAATAATAATCATAATATATGAATAATATTAATCAAGTATAATATCGAATTCCGAAAACTTTGTCGATTTGCCATTAAATGAGTTGTAATTGCTGTTTTAAGAAAACGTGTGCTGCAGAGTTACCGGATTTCCACAGTAAATGCCATTTGAAGCTAGTTGAAGAATTTTTTTGCTAAAATTAAATAACAGTCAATGTTCAGATCGTATCAGCTTTAATACTATCAAGCTTGAACTATTGATATAATCGTTTAAAAGAATTTTTTTAGAATAATGAAGTACAATATTCAAGAAAATTAAACAGAAAATCAAACTTTTATTTATTTGTACTATATTATGATTTTGTTATGATGTTCCAAATAAAGTGCTTGCAAGAATATATACCAAAAATCAAGAAAACACTCTGAATAATAAATCTATCGTCTGTTGCACTATTTTTGTGACATCTCTAGCTAATTAAGTGCCGTGATTTTTGTTTGTTGTTTGTTGTTCTCCGCTTTGTTGACTGTGTGTTTACCTGCGTGGCATGGCCGGAATGCCGAGGCCAGAGCCGTCGGCAGCCATGCCCAGGGCGGGGCCCCCGCCGCCCATGCTGCCCCCGACGCCGCCCGTCTTCATGTCGTCGTCGTAGCTGTGCTGGCGGGAGACGCGGGAGCCGCGACGTGACTGCATCCGGGAGAGGGGAGCGCCGAATGCGGGCTCCAGTTCGCCAGGGCCGCGTGGCGGGCTGTTGGAGCGACTGGGCGCCATGCTGCGACCGCCTTTCAGCTGCTGCAATTACCAGAGAACAGGAGAGCAGCAGAAAATTGTGAGAATTCGCTGGGCAAATTGTAAAACAATGCTTCAACAAGGCAAAGGACTTTTTGTCCTTGACAGGGAAGAAAGTGAAGAGAGCAACTTACACGCTCCAGCTCCTTGAGCGATGCAGGTGAAACATCCGAGTGGCGTCGCAACTCCGGACTGCGGGGCGGGGCCAAGGCGGAGGCGCCATTGCTGGGCGCCAACGTCTGTGTGCTGCTGCCGAGCTTGGCATCCGAGTGACGACGCTGCAGCGCCTCCAGCACGGGCACGTCCAGCGAGGAGTCTGTCGAGTCCTGGGGAATGCACACACGCGACGCCATTTTACGGCGACACACGCTGCAGCGCCACATATTCTGAAAGAGAGAGAGAGATAGAGAGTGAGACAGAGTGAGAGACATTTATAGTGTGGCGAAAAATCAATGCTAGCTAATATCAAGTATACGCCACGTTAATTAACATTAACAGCTAAGCGCACAAAATTCTATTTACAGCAGCTTCACATTTATTAGCTAGTTAAAGTTGTTCAACTGCAGTTTTTATTGTTGCTGTCGGTCGGTGGGTAAAATTAATTTTAATTACATTGCGCACAAAAGTTTTTATCCTGCTTCACAGCGAAAAACAGAATGTTAATCTCATTATTTACATTTTAAGTGAAATATTTTTAGCTACACTTAAAAGTGATTTTTTTAGATCTGAAATGTATACACTTAAATTTTGTGAATATAAATATTTTTAGATCTGAAATGTATACAGTTAAATTTTTGGAATTTAAATAGTAAAATATTAACTTTGAATAACGTTTAACTAAACCTGCAAATTATTGTAAATATAAATATTTTTTCATATGCAATTTAATATTATATAATTTTTTTAAAATATTTTAATTTGATTTAAATATGTTTTTTATTAAAAGCAAATATTTTTAATTTTAAAATAAATACTTCAAACATAAATTCTAAAAATTATATTAAAATTATGAGCGTCGATTTAACAAATTTACAGTTAGTTTTAAAGTAATTACTGAAACCGATTGACCAATTAAAAAAATAAACTAAATATTGAATAAATAAAAAGCAAAAAATATAAATAAAATAAATATATATAAAAATTATTTGACTCAAATATTCAGGGGTGCCACAGAAATCACTTTCGCTTGAATTTCACTTAAATTTGTATGCAATTTTAGTGAAATTCAAGCAAAAACGATTTCTGTGGCACCCCTGATTATTTCCAGAAATTGTATTTAACTAAGCTATAATCATTTTAGATTGTAAGTTGACAAAAGTATTAATGCTATAATAAATATTTAATTTGAGCTCATTTAAGTAAGCAGCATTTTATATTTATTATTAATATGTTGCCCATTTATATTAGATGTTAAGTGTGACTGTAATTATTGTAATTTTATCCATTCATTTATTTTTCTGAGTGTGGCAACCGACAGCTGTGAAGAAATCTATGGCGCTGCGCAGGTGGAAAAGAGCAAGAGAAAGAGGAAAAACGAAGCTCAATCACATTCGCAACACGGGTGGGGTGGAGGGCGTTGCACCACCTACAACCACCTACAACCACCCACAACCACCCGGAACCACCTGCAACCACAGCTAAGCTAAAACAATGCCCGCTACATTTTCACCTGCTCGTACAGTCATTTCACCCGCAGCGTCATTTGTATGTATATACATGTGTGCGTGTGTGTGTGTGTGTGTGTGTGTGTGCGTGTGTGTGCGTGTGGGTGTGCGTGTGTGTGTGTGTTTGTGGTGTGTATGTGTATGTGCGTGGATACTGCACCGGAAGTTGCGCCATTTTAATTAAGTTGCCGCCAGTTGGCGTTAGTTTTGCAGAGAGTGTGTCTATAATCATGGCCATTGCTGTTGCTCGCTGCTTTCGGTTTATTGGTTTTTTTTCTCCCCAGTTGCTATAATTACAGTTACAGCGAAGCTGCAACGGCAACAATTGTTTTAAAGCAGACAACTACAACGTTGTGGATTTAGTTTTGATTCGGACTCTGACGCTGACTTCGACATTGGCAGACAGCCAGCTAAATAAAGCTAAAGAAATCGCAATTGAAAGCCTTTTCGAGTCGATTTGAGCTGATTTGAAATGCATAACCAGGAAATCGATTTTGATGAATGTGAAACAGAGAGAGAGAGAGAGAGAGAGAATGAGAGAGAGAGAGCGACAGAGCGTTACATACACACAGGCAGGAAGCCCTGAAGATTGAGTTTATTGAGTGGTAAATCAATTTCAGCTTAAAGCAACAGCTCTGTACTTATGAATTTTAAATAGACACGAGGACATTAGACATAAGTACTTATTTAAAAATGATCCATGCTGATACAATAATAAGCAAATGTATCGATACTATTAACAGTTTAGTAAGAGGAAGTCATAAAACTTAACATGGTTAAAAAACAATAAAATAGAACAGAAGAAAATTTGGTCGATTTAATTAAATTTAATTAAAACCCATAAAATAATAGGTTTTAAAACTTTAAGGGCTGTTTTTTCAATGTACTTATAAACTATCAGGGTGCCATAGAATGTTGCTTGAATTTGACATAAATTTCATACAAATTTATGTCAAATTCAAGCGAAAGCGATTCCTGTGGCACCCCTGATTATCTAAGATATAATTTAAAATTTGACAGTCATTTCAATACATTTATATTTTCAATAGTTACCAAACACTTTATTTAGACATTGAAAAAACGGGCCTAAATGTATAAAAACAATCTTTTTATCAGTGTTTAATGTAATAAAAAAATTTTAAATATTATTTGGTTAACAATAATGTTATTGAAATTCATAAAAAACGGGCTTTAAAATTATCGCTTTTACATAAATAAAATTAAAAATTAATTTGAATAATTTTAAATATTTGAAAAATGTATTTTATATATGAAACAAATTTACTTGGCGGACAAAAATATTATTAGACTCCACTAAGTAATATGATTGTTAAAATTTGCCATAATAATGTTTAATAAAAAATTTATTTCTATATACACAATTTGTTTAAGAATTATCTAATCAGCAAAATAAATAAATAGTAATAATGATTTCATTACTCGCTTTCTTCATCCTCTGTCCTTATGATGACATAAAAACCCCAAATGATTATGAATTAACTTTTCTTTCTTTCACATAGTTTTAAAATCTATCCTGAATGCCACAACATAGTATTTATAGTCGTGTCACCGATAGCTCAATTAAAATAATTTTCATAATTTAAATAACAATTGGCTATTGCCATTGTTAAGCACGCATAAGTTTTGCAGTGGTTTGTGCATTCAATTATCTCGTTTTGGCCAGGTCATAAAACCTCAAAGCGTCGGCTGTTCATGGCTTATGTGGACAGCGGCTTGGGCCAGGGCTTGTGGTCTGGCCAACAACTGCCAGCAACATGTACAGTTCAAATGTTGGCCATAATTACGCGCCTGTGGTCAATACACATATGTGTGTGAGTAGTGTGTGTATAGGGGTGTGTGTGCGAGTGTGTGTGTGCGTGTGGAGGTGTGTGTGGAGGTGTGCATGTGATCCGCCCATGAACATCAATTTCAATTAACCAAAGTGTGGCCGGAATGACGGACGAACGTTAAATTTAATGCGCAAGGCGTTGCCAATTTCACTTTCCACTGGCCAACAACTTGAAGACAATGTGGTGCTCGGTGGTTGCTTGGTGGTTGCTTGGTGGTGCCTTGTGTTGTTGTACATTGTTGTAGATACATAGATAGTTACTGCCAACGATATGTGCTTGTTATTGTTGCCTCTTGTCAATGCTCATTATGTGTGGCATTCAATCCTGATGGCGATGGCTTCAAGGAGTACTCGTTTATTGGCCATGGGTGTAGGTGCAACTGGTGCAACCTACAACCAACAGCACCACAGTGGTTGTTGTTGTTGTTGTGGCTGTCATTTAATCTCGTTAATCTGGCTTTTATCTTGGCTTTGTTGGGTTAACTGGCATCTGAATGTAATCTAATTTGTGTGCAGACAGCGGTTAATGTTTGCCACTGCCACGCCCATCTGCCTAGGTGGTAACACGCCCCATGGCCACGCCCATGCCCACGCAATCATTGTCATAGTTGGATGCCAGCGGCAATATACAATAACTATGAAAGTATGTATAAAAGGTAAAAGTGGAAAGTAAAGAGGCAACAATCGATCAAACTACACTGTGCAAATTTTAAGCTTCAATTTAAATTATATGAATATTAAATTAAAAACAAATTGTACTTATTTTAAGTACGTGCTTTAATTTATTAAAATTTATCAGATTATTATTAAATTTCAGGTTTTGGCAAGGAAAACTTCTGAAATTACATTCTTCTGACTGTTTTCTATATATTGGAATTATTGATATTGATTATTGATATTGATATATTGGAATTATTCGACAAGCCAATTAAATGTTTGTCAATTTTTACATTTTGATGTTAAGTCAATTGACAGATTTTATTTACATCATTATCCTATAATTGTATATTTTCTGAAATTTCCGCACTAGAGAATCATTTGATTTAAGGCCCTATTCTCTTTCAGCAAAAAATTTTTTTCGACTTTTTTTTTTTGCATTTATTTATAGCTTGGGTAGTTGTGAATATGCCCCTAAAAGGAAATAAAAAGAAATTCGAAATACTTAAGGAGATATGGCCATTTTTATCCATGTTAATGTTAATGCACGTGGAGTCAAAACTTTAAACGCGTTTATCTCGAAACCACGTTTTTTGAGCTGGCGGCCACGATTCCGCCAGTTCTACTGAACCGATTTGGATGAAACAAAGTTTAATCGACGTAGAATTGTCACCATTCTGGCCCGTAGTAAAATAAAAATTTTGCGATTTTTTTTACTATTTTTTTTTACACTAAACTACAAAAAAAATGGGTCCAAATTCGATTTTTCAATTCAAGTGGCCGCCATTTTATCAAAAAAAATCGCAAAATTTTTATTTTACTACGGGCCAGAATTACATCTATACTGATTATAACCCCGTTTTTTTTTTTATTTCCGACGCTCCGGAGACCCGGAATCGTGGCCGCCGTGACGACACCTTTTTTTTGCACCACCAACTTTGAAGTCTCATTACTTTTTGAACAGCCCTCGTATCAAGGCAAAAAAAATTTTTTATTTTCTTTCATTCATTACAAATTCAATAAAAAAAAAAAATTCAAATATCTTTTTGCGTTTTCAAATGAGAATTTTTTCAAAAAAGGTCCAAAAACAGCAAGCTGAAGGAGAATAGGGCCTTAATTGGCAAAATTTTTTTTATAATCACCAAGTCACTTTTAAAATTGCTTAACTTATGTCTCTACTATTTTTTAAAGTCGCCGACCTGTCATTTAATTAGAGCTTTTAGTTTGCAAACAAATGGGTTCGATTCCCCCCGTTAATTGTAGTCAAGCACGTGTTTTTAAATTCTTTGGAATGAAACGCAAAAATAAATACTACCCGTCATTAAAAAAAAACAAAAACTATTTTTAAAATCAATTGAAACTAAAGTCGCATTACAAATTATATCATTTTAATCTACACTGCTTTTCAATTGAATTGGAATTAAATTGAATTTTGTCCCATTAAAGTTTATTTATTCGGAATATTGTATTTCCAACCCCCATAATTTTCGTTGGAACTTTCCCTACGACTAAATGGTTAGTTGGTATTTTAGTCACTACTATTTTTAGTTGGAATTCACATGCACTGAATATTTAACAACAATAAACATACTTAACAAAATATCTAAAAATACCAGGGCTTAAAACCGAAACGAATATCGATTTCAGTTCGCATTTAGGATTTCGGTTATCGGTTACGCAAAATCTTTGAATAAAGTTTTTTGTATGTTACGGTTTTGAAATACAGGTAAGGTTTCGGTTCACCAAAAATTTTTTTTTTGGAAAAATATTATTATATTAATAATATACATAATAATAATAATTAAAATGGCTTTCCTTACTTACTTACCTAACACAGTCGAACTTCCCTAACTCGAATCACCATTATACTAGAAAAAAGTTCGAGCTTGGGGGTAGAGCTGGCAAACTATCGATATTGGCGCCATTCGATATTTTCGATATTTTGAGAGGTTAACATCGATACTATCGATAGTATCGTTTTATATATATTTTATACCAAAAGACCTAATTCAAAATTTTTTATATATTATATAAAAAAATATTTTATGCAAAGTTAATATTTTTTATTTTGAGCTAAATTTGTTGAAACAATAACGTAAAAATTTATAAATTTATGAATGAAGTTTAGCGCAGCCCTTCTATCAAAAATTTTGCTGCCAAGTGGTGTGTAAAAGAAGTAAATTTTTCTTAAATACTATCGATAGTGGAAATTTTTGCCATCGATATATCAATAGTGGAAAAACCAGGTCCACTATCGATATATCGATAGTATCGTCGATAGTTTTCCAGCTCTACTAGGGAGACTTCGAGTTAGGGAAGTCTTTTTGTTTGGTATAGTATACGCTATTGCCACTCAATTTAGTTCGAGTTAGAGAGAATTCGAGTTAGAGAAGTTCGAGTTAGGGAAGTTTGACTGTATTTCATTCACGTATTTATTTCACATATTCTTAAGATTGATGTAGTTTAGTTACTTTTAAATATCACAATTAAAAATTCAAAATTAGGCAAAAGAAAATTTAAATCAAAATTTATAATGAAAAATAATTTGTTTTTGGATTTTTGAAAACCGAAATTAGCCCTTATAAATGAAACGGTTACTAAACGGTTATTTCGGTTTACAGAGTTTCGACTCTAAGGTTTCGGTCAAATGAAAATTTCTTTTTTCGGTTACTGTTTCAGTTACGGATTTAAATTGGAATCGGCTTTTACCGGTTAAAGATTACGGTTTCGGTTAGGGTCTTAATCCCTGAAATATACTTTTGGTATTTTTGAAGTGCAGCGTATTTAAATGCAAACCCGTTCTGTTTATATTTAGTTGTTCTTAATAATTAAACTCGCCGCAGGATAATGTGTTTATTTCTGCCAGCAGTCCACATGGACTGATGGACATTTGGCCAGTGGCATGGAAGCATTTGCCACTGCATGTTGCAGCAACAAGGGGGTAAGGGGATAAGTGAGGGGCAAGGGAGTGATGGGAGAGATGAAGAGCTTACCGCATCCTCGTGCTCATCCAGCTTGCTGTAGCTGGCGCAGTCCTCGCACACTCGCTGCTGGCACTCGAAGCACGTCTTGTGGTAATCGTCCGGCTTGAAGGATTTGAGGCACACGCGGCAGGCGCCCGCTCTGCGTCCCGGCTCCTGTTTGGCCCCCGCCGCCCCGCCCCCTGACCCTGTATTATTGTTGTTGTTGTTGCTGCTGGACTCCTGCTGCTGCTGTTGCTGTTGTTGCTGCTGCAGTTGTTGCTGCTGCTGTTGATAGCTGGGCGAACCGTAGCTGCCGCTGGTGTCGGCATCTGTGGGCACCAGCGACGGACGTGGCGACATTTTATTAACTGCAACAACAAGTACAAGAAAGAGAGGGAGAAGAAGAAAGAGAAAGAGAAGGATAAGAAGAGATAGAACATGAGTGATTCTTGTCATTGACCAGAAAAATAACCGCAAATGCATTTAAGCTGCCCTTGAGAGCTGTGTTGCCATTTTAGCTAGTTTAAAGCCAGTTTTTAGCTATTTATTAATTGCAAAAGATGGAATATTTTATCGTAAAATCTGACTATTTACTACTTTTCAGATTGTAAAAAATTCAATATATTCTCTGTCGACAAAAATGACTATTGACATATAATTTTATTAAAAATCTTATTAGTCGACAAAAAATAAAATAAGATTTGTCCGTAAAATATGAAGATTCATAGTATAAAATAAAAGAAAAATACACAGGTGTGCTACTGAAATCACAAGTTAAAGCGAATTCAGAGAAAAGAAATTTCGCTCCGAAAATTTCTCAGTGCCACAGAACTTCGAGTGATTTAATTTTTTTAGCATCAACAACCTCTTCGAACTAGGCTGCTAGGGTTGGCGCCTTCTCAGATTAAATTTTCCAAGGATTGTTTCTTAAGTTTATTATTGCAGAATAATCAGGGCTGTTCCGGTTTTCACTTTTGGTAAGATTTTGCGAAAGTGAATTTCTTAAACCTGCTCTAATATCATTTCGGCAAAGTTCTACGGATTTATTTTACTATGAGCTGATGAGTTTGAGTCCGATATAGTGAAAAACGGGAATTTTTAAGTACTTGGCCTAAATGGAAAGTGAATAAATGCATTTCACTAAATGCTATAAAATAAAAAGTGAAAACCGGAACAGGCCTGAATGTCTTTTTATTTTATTTCTTTTTTAATTAATATAGTTTAAATTATTTAAGTAATAATTGATATTTAAATTAAAAGTTATTGGCGCGACAAACAATAAAAGTTACTTGACAACTCTGAGTTCTAAAATTCTGACAAAAAAAGTTGACATTATTCTCATGGCATCGGACGCCAGTAAATTGAGCGATGATTTCGTTTCTCTCAAAATTGTCAAGGTGATTGGACTGTGCCACGGAGAAATGAAATTAAGTGAAACGGAAATTCAAGTGGAAGAGATTTCTGTGCCATGCCTGATATTTTTTTTTAAACGGCATTTTTGTATTACATGTTAAACATTAAACAAATCCAAAAAATTCGATTTTCTTTTAAGCTTGTTTGACAATTATTTTAGTGATTTCTGGCTACTTTTTTTGGGCTTCAATTTGCTTTTAGAACCCTTGAAATTTTGACAGCACTTCTACTCTTACTCTCCACCTCTCTCCCCCTCTCTCCCCCTCTATTTCTCCCTCTCTCTCTCTATCACTCACTTCCCTTTCCGCTCTTTGATTTAATAATTAACTTGTTGCTTGTTGCAACGCTGTGACCTGATTTCATAATTAATTCATTCGCAAATTGCCAACGTGACGTTGGGCAGGCGACAAATGCGATAAATAACATGAAATAAATGTGTCCGATTAGCGATAGTCAAAACGGAAATTGCCGACAAGCCCCCACCCACGACAAGTGGGCGTGGCACACTTTTACTGACCAAATGAGGCAATTAACGCCAGAAAATCAAAGGCAAAAGTAAGAAAAATTCGCTGTTTATGGCACATTTTGTATGCTCCCAAGCTCGCTTGATGTTTGTATTTTGTATTGTATAATTAAATTGTTGTATGATTTAAGCTGTCATTTTTTTCTCTTTAGCTTGTTAAGATAAAGTTACGCTCTGTGTTGTATGGCATTGAGGCAGCCCGGGCAGCAGAAAAAGGTCGTTTGCCATTCGTTACAGTCGAGAAACGAGCACAAAGCGTTCTTTGTTCGACGCGTTGCGCATACGCACAGTTGCACACTGGCTGACTGCACGTGCACTTTTTCTCTTTATTCAGTTTTCGCCTTTGGCAAGCAAGCGCAACAAAGGTGAATGTGCCACACATACATACATATAGTATAAAGTATTTTTGTTGTCAACTTTTGACGGCACTTTATGCATTTTGAATATTTGTATGCATTTTTAACTGCATTCGAAAAATTGAGTTAAAATGCAGCTTTAAATTTAAATCCATTTAATTTGACTTGAAAATTCTGTTTTTATTTTTGTAGTGAATTTGACTAAAATTTTGGCCACTTATTCAAGTTTAGCTATAAAAATATTTGACTGTTATTGTAGCATATCTATTATAAAAAGTGCAATAAATTGCATCTTTTTTTTTCTTTATAGATCAATTTAGAGTTTAAATTGTTGTCCAATTTTATTTATAAGCTGCAAAAAAATTAAATTGGCCAACATTTTTAACTCTAAATTGAATTGAAGAAAACTAAAGCTGCTATTTTTATTTCACTTTCTATAATAAATATGCTACAATAATTTATACATTTAAAAATGTGCTACAATTTAGTTTACAAACTGCAGACAAATTAAATTGATCAACAACTATAACTTTAAATTGAATTGAAGAAAACTATAGCTGCAATTTATTTCACTTTTTATTATAAATATGCTACAATAACTGTCAAATATTTTTATAGTTCAACTTAAACTCAATAAATCTATCTTGCATTCAGAAACTGAGTTTAGATGCAGCTTTGTATTTTAATTTATTTTATTTCAAATTTTTATAGTATTTTGCTTTGTAGTGCCTGTTGAATGTGGCTCAAATGCTGGTCAACTCAATGTTCAAGTTTAACTCTATCAAGTTTATGTCAAAATATTGTCACAACATTATGTGAATACAAACAACAAGTTGAGGAGACACTTGACGGGTTAACATTTGTGGCAACTGGTGAATTGTGGATTGTTAGATGATGTTGAGTTGCTTTGAATCAACATCATAAAATATCATTTCATTTATTTCTAATAAATCTGCTATGGTCGCAATAAAATCACAGCGGGAGAGAGAATAGAGAGAGGAGTCCCAATGGAGCTCTGGTTGCCAACTAAAATGCAATAAAAATACAACACAAAAGTCAACATACTATCGTGATATATATATGTGTGTGTGTGTGAGTGTGTGTGTGTGTGTGTGTGTGTGTGCTCAGTCTGTTGCTTCTGTGCGCCATTTATTGACATTGGATTTGTGCTGTGGACACTAGTAAAAATCTACAACTCTCGGTCACATTTATGACACCATAACAATGACAATGACAATGCCAATGTCAATGGCTTGGTAATGTATTGGCCAGATCTGACACTGACCTCCTCCACTCCACTCCCCCCCTCCCCCTCTCTCTTTCAACCCTTGCATAATTCAATTTGCTCAGCTGTAGCAGAAAGTAGAATAAAAATGTTGCGTATACGCAACGTTTGCTGCTTTGTGCAAGCTTAAACTGCTGTAAGCAGCGGAGAGGAGTTAAGAATAAAGAGGGGTGAAGAAGGGGATGGGGTAACGTTGGCTTAGCACATCCGTGTATTGTTATAAGTTGCGTGCACTTTGAGCGCTCACTTACTTAGCTTTGCTCCTTTTGTTTGTCTTATCGTTACCGTTGCCGTTACCGTTACCGTTGCGTATACGTAATATTTTTTAGCGAGCGCAACGTCAGCTGGCTTTGGCATTTGCCAAAGCGTACAAAAAAGTTTGCGCCAAGTTTAGCAGCAGCTTTATGGGCACTTGCATGAAAAAATGCATGCCATAAATTCGCATGCACTTAAAGGGGGCAAAGAAAAAACCGCGCAACCCTAAACAGGTACACGGGGAGAAATTGCGAGCTTGATTTCTCACTAAGATTAATCTTACTAATGTCAAGTATTTCTTGATTTAATTATTAAAAATTAAAGTATTTGTGAGTCGAACCTGAACTCCGAAATAAAATTACAAATTTTTGTATTCATTTCTAGTAATTTTAGAGTTTTACTTGATTCTAGATTCAAGCTGTTCATATATTAAGATTGGTAGTACTTGGACTATAAACATACCTGTTAAATTTCGATTAGAAATTTTAATCAATTAGATTATTTTTGGAAATAATGTGAGTATATAGTTCACTGTTGAAAAATTTGTGATTATATAACGATTACGATACCAAAAAATAATCTAAAATTATTACAATTATTCAAAAATAATCAGAAAAAAATTCAAAAATAATATAAAATAATCTTTCTGATAGTTTCGGATTATATTTTTTCTTTTTTTTTTTTTTTTTGGCTATTTTTTGGATTTTAACAAGTAAGTAAGTAATCATAATTAAAAATAATCAGAAAAAAGTCAAAAATAATCTGAATACTCAAAAAGATTATTTATGATTTTTTTGTGATTATTTTTGATAATTTTGTAATAATTATTTTTGGTTTTTTGTAATTGTTGAATTGCCAATGTTTTTTGACAATTGTACGCGGATACTATTTACCAAGAATCAGTACAACTTGGGTTTCGACAACAACGTTTTTATTTTGGCAAGATTTGGTTAATAATATGCGGCTGTGGCCTTTTACAATTAGCTTCGCCAGATCAACAACGAGAAGATATGTACAATGCAAAAAACGCGGGAAAAAATGCTAGTGTATATGTATGCGTATGTGTATGCAATGCAATGCAACTGGAACCAGTACACGACAAGCCTGCTCATCTAGTTCATACTGTCCCGATAGTTATATCGATAGAAACGGATTAGGCTGCTGCTGAATCCGACATACTCCCCCCGTTGGAAGCCTGTCTTTCAACAGAGTCCTTTAGAGGCAACAAGCACAGCTTGTTCACTGCTCTTCTGATGACACCAGATGCTGTATTCAGATCAGCTACACGGGCGACTCCATCCTTGCCAGGGACCAGATGCAATACCCTGCCAAGCGGCCAGCGCATGGGTGGCAGGTGTTCGTCCTTCACGAGTACCATGTCATTAACGCACAACGATTGCGTTGGAGAGCGCCACTTAGTTCGCTGCTGCAGAAGAGTCAAGTATTCTTCACGCCACCGTGCCCAGAACACCTGTTGCAACTGCGACACACGCTGCCATCCATCTAGTCGGTTGTAGTTCAGCTTGGTCAGATCAGGCTCGATGATACAACTTGGGGGACCACCGAACAGCAAATGCGCAGGAGTCAGGACATCTAGATCTGCTGGGTTCTCTGAAAGTGCAAGTAATGGGCGAGAATTAACAACTGCACAGATTTGGCAGACGAGGGTGCGCAGTTCATCAAAGTGCAACACCGAGCGGCAAACAGAGCGATAAAAATGGTGCTTGGCCAGCTTCACAGCCGCCTCCCATAATCCACCAAAGTGCGGAGAGCGAGGAGGAATGAACTTCCAATCGATGTCATCGGCGAGGCAAAACTGCTGCACTGCTTTCAGGTGGGAGTCGCTTAGCATCAACGTTTTAAGCTCCAGCAACTCATTCTTGGCCCCAACAAAATTCGTTGCATTGTCGGACCACATCTGACTGGGCTTCCCGCGAGTAGCAATGAAACGTTTTAACGCGCTCAGAAACGCCGCCGTCGATAGATCCTTAACCAGCCCAGGTGCACTGCCTTGCTTGTGAAGCAGATAAATACGCTGACATAGCATTTCAGGGGCGCTCGCGTTCGAACCTCCGACTTATAGAAAAATGGCCCACAATAGTCGACTCCAGTGACCGTAAACGCTCGAACCGCTTCCAGACGCTCTTTTGGAAGACTTGCCATCATTGGTTCCACAAAGCTTGGCCTCGCTCGGAAACACGTCACACATCCTCTTATAGCCTTGGTCACCGTTCTTAATCCGCCAATTGGCCAATACTGAAGTCGAATCTTGGCCAGAAGTGCACGGGGTCCGGTGTGAAGATTCCTTGGATGAAACTGTACGATGAGTGCTTGTGTGATTGCATGACGCTGAGGCAGAATAATGGGATGCTGGCCATCATAATCCAAAGACGAATTGCAAAGCCGGCCACCAACACGAAGCAGTCCACACTCATCCAAGAAGGGAGCCAAAGCAGCGATGGAGCTTGACTTTCTCACATTCCCGTGAGACCGGATCTCTTTCATGTCGTCCCAAAGGTTCGTCATTTGCACAAGACGCAGAAGAATGCGAGTGCCATGATGAATATCCAAGACAGTTAATACAGGATTCCTTATTCGCTTGATGAATTTGTAGACATAGCCAAATGTGCGCTGCATGGATCCAAATGAATTTGTGTGCTTACATCCAAGAGTGAGGTCTGCATGTGGAGATGTCACGATGAGTGCGCTCTTCCTCAATTCAATTGTAGGCTTTTCGGGAATGCAGGGCGCAGGCCAGCTTGGACGATCATCCACAAGATATGGCGGGCCATGGAACCAGAGATCGGATTGTGCCAACACTTCTGGAAATGCGCCCCTAGAGAGGATGTCAGCTGGATTCCTATCGGTTGGGACATGATGCCATTGCATGCCGAGGGTCAACTCCTGTATTGCAGACACTCTGTTCGCAACGAAAACATTAAATTTGAAGGGCTCATCTCGAATCCAGGATAGAACCACTGACGAATCGCACCAGCAATAAAACTGGCTGCAGAAGATTCCGGTACGCTTGATCTCATACATCAGGCTTGCCAATAGCTTCGCTCCACAAAGTTCCAACTTCGGAACGGACAACGTCTTCAAAGGCGCAACTCGCGACTTGGAGCACAGGAGTCTACTTGTGACAGTCTGACCTCTGGTGACCACGTAGACGCAAGCTCCATAAGCCTCCAAACTGGCATCGCAAAATCCATGAATCTCCACCTCAGCATCTGCGATGAGCACTACTCTGGGAAACGAGACGTGTGGAATGCTCTGGAAACTACTGCATAACTCCTTCCATGCCGTGTCACGTGCTAGAGGCAAACTTTCATCCCAAGTCAGTTGATCCTTGCAGAGCTGCTGAAGAAAAATCTTTGCTTTAGTTATGACTGGGCCTAATAATCCAAGCGGGTCATAAAATCGGGCAACAATAGACAGAACTGAGCGTCTCGACGGCTTCACTCTAGAGTCTAATGCAGAAAAAGAAAATAAAAGCGTATCAACTGCTGGGTCCCATACAAGGCCAAGGGCTTTGGTGACATCGCTTCCATCATCGAACTTCAAAAACTGTTCTCTGTTTTCAGCAGCTACTCCATCAAGGACCTTCTCGTGACTCGAACACCATTTGCGAAGCTTGAACTGGCCACGGGCCAATATAGCGCACGTCTGATCCATCTTTTGCCTGGCTTCTGCCACTGAGTTCGCTCCGGAGATAAAATCGTCAACGTAGAACTCCTGTTGTAGGGCCTTTGAACCAACTGGATAAACATCACGCTCATCAATGGCCAACTGGTGCATTGCGCGTACTGATTGAAATGATGCAGATTTGGTTCCATATGTCACCGTATCCAATTTGAATACCTTTATGCCCTCCTCAGGCGAATCTCTCCACAGGATGCATTGATAAAAGCTATCAGGCATGGCAACTCGAACACAGCGGTACATCTTACAAATGTCAGCTGTTAGCGCTACAGGATATGTGCGAAAGCGAACCAAAATATGAAGCAGCTTTGGCTGTATGATTGGGCCGGCCATCAACACGTCGTTAAGAGAGTATCCTGAATCGGTCGACGCAGAGCCATCAAACACCACACGCAACTTTGTTGTGGTGCTGTCCTCCTTCAAGACGCAATGGTGAGGAAGAAAATACTTGCAGCAATCTATGGACTCAGGAGCAACTTGCGACATGTGGTTCAGATCCAGAAACTCTTTGATGAATGCTGAATACTGCTCCTTTAGATGCGCATGACGGCCCAATTTACGTTCAATGCTGAGGAAACGACGATATGCCTGGTCATAGGAGTCGCCTAGAAGCTCTGCACTGTGCTTCAGAGGCAACCGAACCATATATTCGCCAGACGGCAAACGAGAAAAGTTTTTTACAAAGTGCTGCTCGCATTCCAATTCTTCCTTGCTGGCCTTTACCATGGGCTCTTCCAAACTCTCAATTTCCCAAAAACGTCGAACCAAGTCATCCAACCTGAAGTCCAGCTGAGCAGCCTCGCTGATAAGAGCGCTGCCAGTAGACAACAACGAAGTGCTACGATGCTTCTCAAAACCTCCAGTCACGACCCAGCCAAGTCGCGTCTTTTGAAGCAGCGGCAATCCTGGCAACAGCATGATTTGCCCAACAGATAGCAGCTCATAGAAAAGGCTCGCTCCAATTAAAAGATCCACTCGCTGTGGCTTGTTGAACGCTGGATCAGCCAGTGTAATGTTGGAGGGAATCTTCCAATCCGACGTGTCGATTGCGAAGCTAGGCTGACTGTCGGTAATAGTTGGGGCCACAAGGGCGTCAAATGTGGCTGAATACTCTGACGTTGACGACTTCATCTGAATTTTTACAGCTGATCCGTCAGTGCAAACGTTCGTGTCTCCGAGACCCGTGACGACGGCCGAAGATCTGGTTTTCCTTAAATGCAGCCTCTGTGCGAAACGAGAAGTTACCATGTGCAGCTGGGAACCAGAGTCCAGTAACGCTCTGCACGGAACCAAAGAGCCAGCGCTATTTCTCACCATGACCACCGCGGTGGCCAAAAGCACGACACCAGACTGAAGACCTTGGGCAGCAAGAGAGGTAGCAGAGTGAGCTGTAGTCGACGAGGGAATACTGGCGGCAGACGATGCGCTTGCTGGTCCTAATGCCTGAGAATCAGAAGAGGTAGCAAAATGCAACAGGCTGTGATGCTTTCCTCCACAGGTGCGACAATGACTGCTGCTACATGAACGAGTTTGATGCCCTTTCTTAAGGCAGTTGAAACATAAAGCCAGTTTTTTCACCTCCTTATGGCGCAGAGATGGAGACAAATTTGCAAATCTACTGCATGAATAGATTCCGTGGCCGCGCTCATCACAGAAACCACATCCACCTTGGCTAGTCTCGGCCACAAACGCCTTTCTTGGGTTAGCATTTTGGTTAGATTTGCCCATATGAGAATTTGCTGACGTCGAATACTGTACGCTGTCCAGCTTCTGGCATCGCCTTTCCAAAAACTCAAAGAACTCATCAGCTGTCGGCACCTTGTCCGAGGAGCAGGCGTCATCCCACTTCTTTTGGGTTTTCACGTCCAATTTCTGAAGGAGTGTTTGCACAATAAAACATCCTGAAATCTGATCCGAATTGCCCAATGTCTTTAACGCACGCATATGCGAGTTGACCTTGTCAGAGAATTGCCGAAGTTGTGCCGCAGACTCGTTGTCTACCCTCTTGAGCCCAAGAATCTCCTTTATGTGTGCCTGGAAAACAATACGTTTGTTACTAAAGCGTTTATTAAGAATATCGAGAGCCACACGATAATTGGCACCGATAAAATCTAACGATCTAACCGCATCCAACGCAGGGCCAGACAGACATGAGCGAAGATGCTGCAGCTTCTCAATGTTGGTCAAGTCGGGATCCTTGTCAACGACAGACTCAAACATTGCGTAGAAATTGGCATATTCCGTATAGCCATCGGAGAATGTAGGCAGCTTGAGCTCGGGCAACCGCGATCTATTGGCCATTATCACGGTTTGATTAAGAGTGTCATCATAGCGCCCAAATGTCGAATGTGGCGGGGCATTTGACTGATGTTTTTGAATAATTACGCGCACACGAGCCTCGAGCTTAGCCATTAAATCGTCAAAGTCATCGCGCACCTTGCTGCCAATTTCGTCGAAGTCGAGTTCTTCTAACGAATTATGCGCGCCGTTAAAGGTAGATTTAGTTTGCTCAATACGTAATAAATGCACTTCTAGCTCGACAGGGTCTAGATCATTAAGCTTGTTTGTTGATAAATCACTTTCGAGATTTTTAGCGCGCTCAAACAATGCAGACACTTTGCGTTTGAAAAAGGTCACCCTGTCTGCAATTCGCGCATCATCAGCGTCTGTGTTTGCCATGATGGCGCTTGGCAACAATGCAACGGCGAAAGAAATGCAAGCAACAGCAAAAGTCAGTAACCGCACAGCCGCTTATGTACAAGCGTATGTATATAAGAAGGCTGAGAATGACAACAACAACAACGAGCGAAAGTCTACTTGCGGTGCCTTTCCCAATAGGACACACAATATGACAATATGAAACTGTTGCTTTGCAACACACACACGCACATATGTATGTATGATTATGCACTTTTTTGTTTTCAGCGAACACAGAACTTCACTGCACAATTGAATTATTATTTAGCCAATCTCGCCGGGGCCTCCAAATGTTGAATTGCCAATGTTTTTGACATATTGCAAGTCGGATACTATTTACCAAGAATCAGTACAACTTGGGTTTCGACAACAACGTTTTTATTTTGGCAAGATTTGGTTAATAATATGCGGCTGTGGCCTTTTACAATTAGCTTCGCCAGATCAACAACGAGAAGATATGTACAATGCAAAAAACGCGGGAAAAAATGCTAGTGTATATGTATGCGTATGTGTATGCAATGCAATGCAACTGGAACCAGTACACGACAAGCCTGCTCATCTAGTTCATACTGTCCCGATAGTTATATCGATAGAAACGGATTAGGCTGCTGCTGAATCCGACAGTAATCGTAAACCAAAAATTATCGTAAATTAATCATTATTTCGACTTTTAAGCAAAAATAATCTAATTACCAGAGCTCGCAAATAACAGTTAACACTTTCAGTGTGTCAGAAAATAACAGTTATTAGCTGACAGAACGATAAAAGGGCTAAAAAACAAAACATTCATTTATGTTTTTTTCTCAGTAGGATTATCAGTCAAGAAATAACATTTAATTTTGTTTCCTTATGGTTGTGTCATTCAAAAACTGTTTCGTCTGGAGAAAACATCGAAAGTGCCTTCTGAAAATTTAAAACGGTTTTTTTTTTTTTGCTACAATTTTGCGTGAAATGGGTCGTCCAAAAGACAAAACTCATTCTTTTTTTAAATATGATGGCAATTAAATAAATAAATTAAAACTTTAGGAATGATACAGCTGCATCACATACCAGAATATATATTAAAAAGACACTTTTGACTAACACTTTTGTGTTTTGCTCATTTTCTAACAGTTATTCCGGGAGCACTAGCTAAAAAGTCTTTTTTAACTGTTATTAGTATACAGAAAGAATTTATTTTCTAAATGGAAAATACTGAGCAGAGAGCACAAACGAAAAGAAGTAAGTGTTTCTCTCAGTGAGAAATCTTCTGGGTTTTAGTTTTTTTCTGTTTTTTCAGTGAACAGATCGAAAAAGAAATAAGTGTTAACTGTTATTTGCGAGCTCTGCTAATTACTAATGATTATGATTTCTAATCATTATTTAACAGAATGGTTCAAACTTAGTTTTAGTACGGTTTTTTTTCACTGTGTAGCGCCTAAAGGCCACGCCCCATTTGCGGGCACATTCCGTTCCACTTACCTTTGTCTGTGACGGTTAAGAGCGATGAGGAGAGCGTCGCCTTCATTTTGTTCAGGGCGCCCGTGTTGGAGGCCGAGTCCGTTGCATGTTGTTGTCGCTCATTCGTCTGCTCATCGGTGGCCACCATCTTAAAAGAAAGAAGAAGAAGAGCAAGAAATTTAAAGCGCATAAATATTAACAGAATATTGAACGGCAAACTGGAATTTTCATTTGTGGCGCGGGCTGCTACAAAATATTTATAGTTATTGAATTTTTATTTAAAATTGCAATATCTTTTTTCCCTTATCCCGAAATTGACTGGAAATTGAATTTCAGCGGAGCTTTACGAGCTTAACTGCTGACCCAGCTGTTTACCTCAGCCTCGGGTGATTTGTTAATTTTATTTGAATTTGGCCTTGCACTTTTCTTGAAATTTATATTGAGCTCATTTTGAAAGCGTCGTCATTGTTGAAAGCCAAAAAAAGTCAGGCAGGTGTAAATAAGGCGTTGAGTTTTATTAGAGTTTACTTTTGTTGTGGTTGTTGTTTTTGTTGTTGTTGTTGTAACTGGACCAGGTTGTGCCTGGGAAATCGTAAAATGCGGCAAGCATTTTTTGTGTTGAAACTACAGAAAAAAGAGCGCCAAGTTTCAGTTTCAGCCTCTAACAACAAAAAAAATGGTCGTCATTGTTTTTAATGCACAAAACAGAGGAAAGAGTGAGTGAGAAAAGGATAGAGAGAGAGAGAGAGAGAGCTGCTGAGAAGACCATTCGAGCCTGTGGAAACATAAGTGCTCTGCGTTGTCAGCATTTTATGAAGTGGAAATTTTCTATTTGCCAAAGCGATGGCGGCGACGAAACCGGAACAAACAGCCGCCACACATACAGAGACAAACACACACACACACATTTACACTTACACACACACACACTAACACTCTTGCTGTCTCACTTACTCAGAGAGATAGCGCAAATTACGCTAAGTGCTTTTGGCTGCAACGTTTTGTTCTACCTTTGCTAGGGAAATAGATGGTCGAGAGAGAGAGAACAGAAGATAGAGAGAGAGAGGTAGACCTCAGCCTCAACTAAGCGCCGCCTAGTGTCAGATTATGGCCGCTTTGTGCCTCAACTTGCGCTACATTTTTGATGATGTCATTTGAAGTCGGCCCCAAGGTAATATCTACATAGGCTGCGGATTTATGTGCGACTATATGTTGCCAGTCTACCTAGGAACTTGCCACCATTACCATAAAGATATCATAGTGAGCTCTACACTTGAAAAAACTTTTTGCTATATTTAGAAAAATGGCTACAAAATTCGAATTTGCTCCAAGATTGAGAAACTTATTTCTTATAAGTGTAAAGAAATAATTTTTGCAAAAATAAAATAAATATTAAATTAAAGAAAAAATTATATGGTAGACATAAAATTAAGAAACTTTTTTCTTATATTTTTTTTCTTTTTCTTTTAATTTTTCTAAAAATAAAATAAATATTAAATTCAAGAAAAAAATTATAGGGTTGACCTAAAATATAGGAACTTTTTTCTTATAAGAGTTAGGAAATAATTTTTCCAATTCAAAAAACATTTAGAGTCTATTTTTATTTATCAACTCTTTTAATAAAAATTGAAGAATAATTCTTATTTTAAACTCTTATAATAAAAATGGAAAAATAATTTGTATTCTCAATTTAAAAAAAAAAAATTTAAAATAAAATAAAAATGTAAAATAAGAGTCAAATTATAATTTTTAAATAAAAGTTGAAGTTTAATTATTATTTTATAATTTTTTTAATTAGATCGAAAAATAAGAGTTTTCACTTAATTTTTTATGATAAAAATCAACAAATAAATTTTATTTAATATTTTAAATTGTTAAAATTATATTTGATTTGGTTTTCATTTTTTTTAAATATAATATAAATAGGAGAAAATTCGTTTAAATTTAAGATATATAACTTTTAAGTTAAAAAAAATCTTTTTTTTAGTTTATTGTGATTGGCTCTTAAGGGAAAAATTTATAAATTTGTAGGTTCAAGTCAACCTTGTTTATAGTGAATTTAAGTTAAGATTTTTGTTCAGTGTACACTTGTTTATACTCGTATATCTTTTGTGTCTGGGCTACGCCTTTAGTCGGTCCTTTAATTTATGGACTCGCTCGACTGGCGCCATTATTTCTTGGCCGTCCATGTCACAGTCTCACAGTCTCACGGCCCGTTTCATGTTGCCTCCCACATGCAATTATTGCCGTGTTAATTCTGTCATTTATTATGATTTTGTTTCCTCTCGCTGCTTCACAGCCTGGCTACCAAAAATAGTTACGTGTTTAGTGCCAAAAATTGCGGCTCGTTCGACGGGAATTTAAGTGCTGATGTGGCCAAAAAGAGCACAATAATCCACAAATACATACACACACACACATGCGCTCTTTACGGCCGTAAAGAGAGAGGGGGGGAGGGGGAAAGAAAAGCTACCGCAACGCGAACAACATCAGGAGCTTTTAGCGTTATGACTGAATTGCAGCTGGAAATGCATATGAAAATCAATAAAAGAAAAGCGGAAAACGGCAAAGGGAAATAGGATAACGAATATGTAATACACTCACTGTCGAATGGACATTTAACGATATCAACTTGGCCTTAATAGGCTTAAAGCTGAGCTGCGGCAAAAAGTGTAGCATACTTTTATGGGCAGTTTTTGTGTGTAAAATAAATAACAGCAACTAGACATCATGTGGTTTCGAGCGGACTTCTCTACGTGTGGCTCGAGTGCAACCGCAAACAACTGTGAGCCACAGAGAGTACTTTGAGCCAATTGCAATTTGGCAATAGAAGGGGCATAACTGATGCATATAGAAGCAGCTAAAGTGTGAGAATTTTAGGAAGTATTTTTTGACTATATAAAATTTGAATTTTACTTACAGCAACATCAACATATTTTTTTATCACATAGATTTAGAGAATATGCAGCACTTCAAATTAAATATATTCAAGTAATAATATATATTTAATATATTAAATAATAAATTAAAAAATATATAAAATATAAATAAAAAATTAATATTAATAAAATAAAAACAATGTCGATTTGAGTGTCAAATTTCGTAATTAAAAATCTTCTTATTTAAAATTTCTATATTTTTTACCATTACTTTTTTCTTGTTTTTTTAAATTGCATATAGATGCTTGGATATCTAGAACTAGTTTTAAACACTCTTGTCTCTCAATTGCAGTGTTTTCACTCGCTCAAACTTACGAGTCTATAAAGTCCAGGAAAACTATTTAGAAAATTGCGGCATTATAATTTGCAGTCTCTCTGTTGCTTTCACTTCCTTCTTCCTATCTTTTTTTGCCCCAGCCTGTGTGTCTGCAACACATTTATGCACTACTGATTGCCTTTGAAGTCAGCTGTTTTCTTTTTGCTCTGCACAAATTGGCAACAAACCAAGTAAAAGTGGATACAAAAAAAACACACACACAGAAAACATGACAACAAAAAAGAAAATTGTGTTAGACATTTAAATGGCAAAACAAATAGAAAAACTTTTGCGAAATCCTTTAGATTGTTGTTTTCTTGCATGTTTTGGTAATTTTCTACATTTTTTTGTTGTTGGCTGCTCAAAGGACTCGACTAGAGAGAGAGAAAGCGTCACAGTGAGCGAGAAGTGTCATCAGCACATCATCATTGTCTTGAGTTGGGTTTTTGTGGCTAATTTTGTGCTTTGATTTTGTGCTTCATTTGGTCTAATCAAAGTTTTTGCCAAGAAAGAATGAAAGCAACTCTTCAAACACAACTTGAGCAGTCGCTTGGCATTTGCTTAACTTATTTTCTGATACTTTTACTTTTACTTTAATTTTTTTTGATAAACTTTTGCCAAGTATTTGGTGTGTGGGCTAAATAAGAATTTCAGCGGAATTTACACTTTCCCTTTTTGACTGAGTTTTCTTTTTGTCATCTGCTTGGTGTCTTCTTTTTTTGTGTATTTTTAGCTGAGCTTATGTCTAATTTTATGCCGCCCTTAGGCAGGTGTTGGCAGGACAATTGAACCGCTTTGATTGCTGTCCCTTTGCACGTATTAATGTAATTCACAAGGATATATTTTTTTCATTTCTTTTCGCTTCATAAACGGAGAAGGTCAGCATTGCAAAAAAATGAAGAAATCAGTGAAGCGTCCAAAGCATTTAACGGACTTTTTAATTAAAAAGTTTTGTTTGCACTTTGGTGGGGGGGCAGAGGAGTACCCCCACTGTTTTAGCCTTGTTTGTCTTGGCGCTGATCCCTGTTTGAAAAAGGCTTAAAGGCGCATATCACCGATATACCCTGCGAAGCACAAAAGACAGGGCATATGCAGCTTAAGGCTACTCGTAAATTCATTTGCTTTTGCTGCATTTCATTTGGAAAATGCTCATTAAATTTTCAGTGAGAGCGCTGAATAATTAATTAAAAAATATATGCAGCGAGAATAAATGGATAAATAAATGGAAATGAAAATGAAAATGAAAACGGATATAAAGACAGAAAATAAGCCATAAATTCCGAGCAGCTGTCAATGACAATGAAATGCGCGTAGAATGAGGAATTTGCACAGATTTATTGGAAAGTTTTCCCTCTCATTTGATAGGCCACACAGAAAAAAATAAAATACTTAGTTTAAGCTCGCATTTTTTAAGTATGTATTCAGGATTAAGCAGAATAATCAAGCCTGTATCGGGATCAAAATGGAAACTACACATTTGCTAAGCGCGAGAGGAAAATTCTCTCTCGGCCTCTCTCATTTCAACCGGTCCGGTGGCTCAATGGTTAGAGTCGCCGACTCTAGTCTGAAAAAAATCTGGGTTCGATTCCCCCAGTCAATTGAAAAAAAAAGGTAAAAATAAAAAATGTTTAAAAAAAAATATTGTTAAAAAAAAAATTCTATTACATTATAAAAAAAATGTTAAAAAAAAACGTTTAAAAAAACGTATAAATAAAAATAAATCTTCAAAAAAAAACATTAAAAAAATTTAAATGTAACGAAAAACATTATAATAAATAAAAAATTTTTAGTCTGAATTTAAGAATTTCAGGGTTGAATTCAGGATTGAAAAAATCAAGTATTTCATACTTGGTTTAAGAAAATCCGAGATTACCCCACTTCTGACATCGTTTCAGATTGAATTCGGGCTAAATATCCCGGATTTTTTTTTCTGTGCACTTACCTTCTTCATGAACGTCATCACATTTGTGGGCAACATTTTGAGGCGAGTGTGTTTCGTATTTCGTTTGGTATTTAAAGTGCAATTAATCACGCATACGCCGCGTTGCGCGACTTTACTTTTCCTCTTGGATTTTATGTCAATGCGGCTTTTGTTTTATTCAAATAAGATTTTTTGTTTCTTTTATATTTGTATTTATTTGTCGTTTTCGTTTTCGTTTTTGTTTTGTATTTGTTTTTTGTGCGTTGCTTTTAAGCCGCTTTAAGTCATTTCCATGCGCCTTGTTGTTGTGTTGCTTTCACAGTTGTTGTTGTTGTCCATTCTGTGCGCGTTCGTTTCAATTTGATTGAAAACAAATGGCCATTTTTCATACGCCATGTAAATAGGCATTGACATTGTATGCGGTATTGTAAATTTCAAGAGATCCTTATATAGCATGCAACATGTTTTTCCTACATGTTGTTGTTGTTCCTTTTGTTGTTTTGTTTTCCTGTCAATTTGATTGATTTACGAGCATCCAGAAAGCTTCGCACTCTCACTTTTAATTAACATTCGGCTGGAACGAGAGCAAAAGAAACGGAAAATGGATTGAAAATTATAATTAGTCATTGGTTCTAGGCTGGAAAATTGCATGCGGCAAATTGCGACTTAACAAATCCCCACAAGGCTTACACCGTACTTAAGGCTCAGGCCCATAATTTACACAGCGATAAGCATCAGCGACAGAGTTTTGGGTTGGCTAACACACACACACAATCACACACACACACACACACACACATTGAAACACACACACACACAGTGACATGGCGCTGAAAAGTCAAGCGGCAAAAGTTTATAAGGCGGAAATAATGTGAATGTCGCGTTGCATGCAAAGTGACTTGAGGGCCATTGTGAATTGTAAATTGTGTATTGTGAATAAAGCTGACCGTTATAATGGCATCGTTATAACTTACAACTAGGTTGGCACAGTTAACGCTTTCACTTTGCGTGTCAAAATATACGAAAATTATATAGAAAATTCTTAAGAAACTTTCTGTTTTTTTCCGGCAGCTTAACGGAGAGTAAATTATTTGTACACTGATAAAAAGGGATTTACAAATGCGTTGAGATTGATTTGATAAATAGCTGAATATTAGTTGAAGTTTTCTTTTATTAAAAGGTAAATATATTAAGCAAATACTCTTGCTTTTAGATGTTGTGGAATAAAAAGAATAAAATTGAGATTTTTGGCACAAAACTGAAATTCACTGGAATTTTTTTGTTTTTTTTTTTTTAATTTTAAGGGACTGCAATCATTATCTGGGGTGCCACAGAAATCTCTTTCACCTAAATTTGACGTACATTTGTATGAAATTTACGTCATTTTTCAGGTGAAAGAGATTTCTGTGGCACCCCAGTATAAGTTTTATTAAAAAAATTTTGAAACAATGATTAATTTCAAGTTTTAATGACTTGCTCACAAAAAAATTATTAAATTTGAGTTATACTTTACTTCTCAACCAATAGTCATTAATTTTGAGCATAAAATAAAGCTTAAGAAATAAAAATTATTTCATGAGTTTTAGTTTTTGCTCAAAATAAAACTCAAATAGTGAAAAGGCAAAAATGATACATATTTCTAGTCAATAAGCCAAGATAAACCATAATTATAATCCATTAAAAAAGCTCCATTTCTAGTGGAGAGCAAATTAAGCTTTGTCGAAATTACGAGGTTTATTTTGAGCAAAAACTAAAACTCATGAAATAATGATTCTTTTTAAAGTTTGATTTTTTTGTTCAAAAATAGTAAATAATGGTTGAGAAGTAAAGTATAACTCAAAGTTAATCATTGCTTTGTGAGGCAATCTATAGAACTTGGATTTTTTTAATAATAGCATAAATGAGCCATAAACATGAATATTGATATATTTCTCGCTGTCTCAAAGTTATTATAAGTGAGTGAATTTTAGATTGTAAAAAAAAACAAATAATCATTGTTTGCAGTCCCTGATTTGAAATATTTTTCTCTTTTATTTATTTAATTTAATTAACAATAAAATATTTAGCTAATAATTGAAAGTTTATTGCTGCTGGTTTGTATTTAAATGCTGTTAAATTGTTTTAAAAATATAATATTAAAGACGCATATTCTTCGTTTTAAGAATCTTTTTTTATCCGTGAAAATAGTCCTTTGAGTGTGGCAAGGAGGGGTAGGGGACACTTAGTTTGCACCTGCCACACTTTAAAGCAGCTTTAAGCTAAGGTATCCTTTTATTTTTAGCTGCCACTGTCTCTGTCTTTGTCATCGTCACTGTTACTGGCATTGTCATCAGTTCGAGTTGTTGGCTTGGACAAATCCTTGAGATCCTTGCTCATAAGCTGCACACACACACACACACAGACACACACACAGAGAGAAATTCCCATCTCCCAGTGCTTTGTACAGCTTAAGTCGAATTCTCAGAAAATCTCATTGCCTTGGCTTTGCCCCTCGTTGTCCTTTTTTTCCGTCTCCCCCTCCCTCTCCCTCTTACTCTATCAGTTCTGTTAACTGCTCAGCTCTTGGCTGACTTTGACTTGGCTGCAGTGTTATTAAATCAAATGACCCACATAGCAATTGAATCGCTCGATTTGCAGGCAACTCGAGTGCCAATACTACGATTCTGCAACATTTGCAATTCCACAACACACACACACACACACACAGACACACACACATACACATGAACAGATTAAAGACTATTACTGCTTTGAAAGTTCGCAACTTGTGTTAAAAGAAATGGCCAAAAGAAATTTCATTTGAATGCATTCATTGTTGGGTTATTTCAATCCTTTTTTTGTGCTTCGCTTTCATTCACTCTGTCGTTCTCTCTCTCGCTCTCTGCCAGACCCAAAGTTCAAAAAAAAAGCCATCGAAGCACAGTTAAAAAGTTCGTTGCCAAACTGTCAACTACAAGGGATAAGAGTTGGCGAATTATTTGTGGGGTTCATGACATGCTGAATGTTTACGCTAAATGAAATTTTTGACTTGCTAAATGAGTTGAGTTGGCTCAACTTTTTTAAACGCACAAAAAATGTGAAAGACAGAAAGAAAGGCAACGATTTTTAGCTAAATTAGTTGGCGCTTGAAACTGTCAACATGTCAGCAACAGGAACAGGACGAGTTGCAGTCAAAAAAAGGAGAAGTAAGGGCAAGAAAGGGAGAGAAAGGGAAAAGACAACGCTGCAATGACAGACTGACAATTTTTTGGGCGGCGTTTGCCCTCAAAATGTAAAGCAAACGGTTACAAGTGTTTGTGTGTTTGTGTTTGCCACGCCCACCACAGTCATCAGCCAGGAGATGGAGATGGCGGTAGAGAAGAAGATGATGGCAAGGATGCTGCTTCTTCTATTTGCTTTCTGCTTCTGTTTCTCCTGTTGCTGTGTTGCTTACACAAGCTTAACGCGCTGTGTAGCAGGATGTGCTCATAAATTGTAGCTCTGCCGATGCTGCCAAAGGCAACAAGCATGAAATCACACACACACGCACTGTGGGTACATTTTTACATTTTTCTGGCATAATTTACAAACTCAAGATTGAAACAAGATTTTTTATTTGATTATTTTTGGCATTAAAGTTTTAAAATCCGCTGGAAGTGGGACTGGAAAAAGTGAACCTTTTTTTTCAGCTTGCTATTATTTGAGAACTTTTCTATTTTTCATGAAATCCGAAGCAAAAAAGTATCGACATCATATCATATAGCTTTCAAAATAAAGTGACGCTATACCCCTGACATATTAATAAATAATTATCCAGAGCGGAATACTAAATATAGCGTATACACTACTGGCCCAAATAATAAGTACACTCTTTTTTTACTACAACAGCTATTGTAAGTCAAGTCTTCATATTTGAAATATATATTTAAAAAAGGTCGTTTAAATTCCGTTCGAATGATGCAAAACTTTCCTTACCCATCAAGTACCCATTGAAAATTTCAAATTTATGTAAATGTCTATTTTTTAAACTTTTTTTCCTCGATTTTAAAATAAAAGTTTTGATGCAGAAAAATTCTTCAATCAATTCTAAGAGTGACTGCAAAAAAAATAATTTTCATAAATCATTTCCCTAGTATTTTTTATAATATTTCGAAAAATTGCTTAAAAGACACTTATTGTATGAAAATTACGAATATTTTGGCCAGTACTGTAGTTGCTTTAAGCACAATCGAAAAAAATATTGTTTTTTTCCAATTTAAATGTTAAAATTAGAGTATATTTTTATCAGCTGATACGCATATAAAAAATGTCCAAAATTTAATATTTTAATTAGTTTGCTTCTTCAGTTTTTGTCACATTTAAAATATATCAGATTTGTTTTTATTTTCAAAAATAAAGAATTATAAAAAAATGCATTAGCGTAACAAAATTCTTTGATACTTTAGCTTAAAGACTTGTAAAAATAAATGAATTAAAAAAAAAATTGTATTGTGCCCACTGTGCAAGGTCTGGCAAAGTTCCAGCTAAAATTTTGGGCAGACCATACGGCTTGGCACATAGCTAATTAGCGCGAAATTGAGGAGGGTATAGAAGGGAAGAGGAAGGGTAAGAGGAGCCTGGGGCAGATTTCAGCCTCGGCCTCGGCCTCGGGCTCGGAAAAAGTGTGGCTCCGTTTCGTTTCGTCTCGTTTCGTTTCGTTTCGTTGGCGTCCTTTGCATGCTAATAGGCAACTGATCAGCCCTGCCAATTGCGTTAACGGTCAAAATGTGTGGAAATAATGCGAGCATTAGCCAAAATCAAACAAGATTTATCGCCCACACAATTAATATGTTTACTGTCACTAGCGAATGTCACGCACATGCGAACGAAATCGCAATTGAAACGTTCGATAAATAGAGAAAAGAAAAACAGAAGCTGGCCCAGCAAACACTGTGTTAATTTAGTGTCGTAAGTGAATTGTAATTTCAAACTTCGGGAACGTGCAAAGGACACAAATTAACTGCTGAATAGAGTACAAAATAAATAAATGGTCAGGAAAATAAGTGCAAATCAAGCATGATGGCAAAAATAGCTACAACAAGCGCTCGAATTGCAGTTGAGAAATCGCAGTGTAGTTCATAAATAAATTAAGAGTGATGAGAGGAGGAAAGAGGGGGGAACACAGCGGGTGCAGAGTCTCATGAATGGCATGAATGAAGCACTGTCAACAATGCCAAGCAACTGGGGGAACAACACGAACACAACACAACAACAGCAACTGAATCGGATGGGAATTGGAAGAGGAAAGGGGAAAGGGAAAGGGGATTGTGTAATGGGGGAATTTCCAGTGCAACTGCAACTGGTTGCCTGTTGTTTTGGCTTGTTAGCACAGTGGCTGATGCTGTGTGGGCGTTGTTGTGTTGTTGTGTTGTTGTGGTCAAGCAACGGGACAAGATGAATGTTAAATTTCTGTTGAGCTCTCTGTCAACTCGACGGCAAAATGGGGGGTGGAAAAGCCGGAAAAACAACAAGTTAATGGCATGTAAATCAAGATGCGTTCGCCTTTGACATTTTGCGGGCCGATCAACTGCAATTTGTCTATAGATAATGAATTTAAATTAATTTGCTGCCGGTTGTTTGTGCGATTTGTCGCTGGAAATTAATCAGAATAATCCATAACTAAAACCAAATATTATTCAGAATATATTAAATTGAAGTTGAAGTAAATAATTATGCTGTTCATATAAGATATAAATTTAAATTTATTCTAAATATATCTTTAAATAATTAAAAATTATATTCAAATATTATTCAGAATATATTAAATTGAATTTAATTGAAATTGACATTTTGCGGGCCGATCAACTGCAATTTGTCTATAGATAATGAATTTAAATGAAATTACTGCCGGTTGTTTGTGCAATTTGTGCATAGATATTATTCAGAATAATTAAAAATTAAATGCAAACAATATTCAGAATAAATTAAATTGAAGTTGAAGTATTATTATTAATAATAAATTATAAATGGAGATTAGATTAGATTAATATTATTCTAAATAAAAATAAATTAAAATTTATTCGGAATGTGTATCGTTGAGAATTAAAAATTAAATTCATATAAGTAGTACTCTGATTAATTTAAAATTAAATTAAATAATATAAGTGTAAGTAAATTAAATTAAAGCTAACGATTACTCTTAAAAATTTTAGCCTGAAATAATATTCAGAGTTTAATATAATTTTAAGTGATTAAAACATAGAATGCAAGTTAATTATAACTACATGATTTTTTATTTAAATAATTAAAATTATATGTAGATATTAAACGAATTAATTTAAATTAAATTATAAATATAATTCCCTGCTGTAAATCCGCTTAATTCGCTTGGCTTGGCAAACGAGTCAAGCTCATTAAAAGCAGTAATTAAAACTAGACTAAGTAAGAGCATGTAACCAAGTTAAAACATAGTCTCATATATGCACAGGATCAGGATCAATGTTAACACAAAAATAAAGGCAGAGAAAAGGGAAAGTTAGAAGGCTGCCATTATTAACTAACAGGATTTTTAATGAAGCTGAAAGTGAGTGGAGGAAGTAAGAAGAGGATAGAAAAGGGAGGAGTCAGAGTCAGAGTCAAGGATGGCAATGAGGTAACGTAGGCAACGAGTTAAGCTGCTCTCATTGTCAGCGCCGTTTGCCTAATTCACACAACCATGTCTAACGCCTGTTTTACATGGCGAATACGTAATTCGACAGCGCTTAAAAGTAGGCAACAGAAATCAAGGCACGACTTAAGGGGGTCTTCTCATTGAGCAACTTTTTTTTCGCCTTTTTTTTTTTGCATTTATTTATTGCTTGGGTAGTTTTGAATATGCCCCTAAAAGGATTTTTAGAAATTCGAAATGCTTAAGGAGATATGGCCATTTTTATCCAGCAATGTTAATGGTAATGCATGTGAAGTCAAAACTTTAAACGCGTTTATCTCGAAACCACGTTTTTCGAGCTGGCGGCCATGATATCTCCAGTTCAACTGAACCGATTTTCATGAAACAAAGTGGAATCGACGCAGAATTGTCACCATTCTCGGGTGAACCTCGACCATAATTTTAAAAAATTTTTTTACTATTTTTTTTTACACTAAACTACAAAAAAAAGCCCGAAATTGAAATTTTTTTTTTGAATAACCGCTATTTTGTCAAAAAAAATCACAAAATTAAGCTTGAGGTTCACCCGAGAATTACATCTATACTGATTATAACCCCGTTTTTTTTTTTCATTTACGAATTTTTTTATTTATTTTGAACCTTTTGTAATACAATAAATAAAAAAAGTTTTCAATCATTCTTTGCGTTTTTAAATAAGAATTTTTTTAAAAAGGGTCCAAAAAACGGGTTTTGAATGAGAAGACCCCCTTAAAGCGACTAAAATTAAACATTTAATTGCATAAAGTAAGTAAAGCAAATTACAATGTACGACAAGTAGTGGAAACAACCGAACAGATTGATGTTGTTTCTTTTGTTTTTGGAGAGCAGCTGCCACTTGGCACTTGAGATTGGCAATGCGGGGCACGTAGACGTCATCCAAATGAAATGAAACTACGCCCATTTTGGGCGATGGTTGCTGCGTGTGTTGACAACAACATTTGAGACAGAGAGAACCTGAGAAAGAGAGACTGTAACAAACACAACGTTTAAACTGACTGCTTGGCTAAAAGTCAAGCTCCCAAACAGAAACTCAATTATTCAAATGCCGCCCAAATGTAACTGCGTAGGCGTGCCACAATCCACTTGCCACATGTGGCACTCGCTGATACCCGCAATTTGGCATTTAATCAGCCAAAAATCAAGTGTCGTTCAACGAGCATCAAATCCCAAAAAAAACCCAAACTCAACTCAAATTTGAGCCACAAAGTTCAAGTGTTTGTTGCGGTTGTTGTTGTGTTGTCACTTGTTGTGCGTTGCTTTCATCTTAATTGAAATCAAATCAAAGTGTTTTTTGCACTCACCAAATGTAATTGTGTGTGTGGCGCGTTCTTTGTTCTTGCCACGTACTCTCAGCTTTATTGGCAGTCCATTTTGTTTTATATTTTTATTTGTATTTTTATTTTTGTGGATTTGTCAGTCGGTCTGCTAATGACTTCCTATTGTTTCATTTTCTGATTTTTTGCTACCAATTTAACACTCAATTTACCGGCTGTTATTGTGGCTTATTGTTGCATCAATTATTTATGCGTGATTTTCATTTGTGTGGGGAATATTTTGTGCTCTTTGTTTACCTGCAAAGTTTATTTGATTATAAGAGACACAATTGCGTGCATAAATGTCAGCTTTTAGTGCACATTGTCATATTACGCATACGCAGCGTTGGCACTCCATGAAAGTGCAAGCGCAAATTACGCATACGCCGCGTGTGTCAGTGTACATTTCAAGTCACGGCAATAAAACCGGAAATCATCGGAATATGGGCAATATAAAAACGCGTCGAGCTCATTAACTTGGCTCGCATGGCAAAATGTGCAATGCGGTTGGCCATTTTTTGTCTGCATGACGGCACGCAACAAACGAAGCGTATGTCCTCAAGGATACACTGAGTCCTTGAGTCCTTGTGCGTGTGCGTGTGTGCGTGAGAGTGTCGCATTTATGATGATGTCGCGCCATGAACGCACATTAGAAATGCGTGAAATTCAACAGCTCAAAAAGAGGGGCAACAACTTCAACCAATTTCATTTCTGATTTATTTGATTTAATTAGTTGAAATTGATGCGACCTAGCAAATTAAATCCAATGGCACAAAGCAGAAAAATACAAACTCCTAAAAGGGTTTTAAGTGACGCTGGAATTTCAGCGCAAACAAAGTGACCGCAATTAATTTAAACCACAAGAAGAAACAATAAAAATAATGATAATGCCTGGGGGGGCGAACAAAAACAAAATAAAAGAAAAGCGAGCCAGGGTTGAAATTACATTTGTGTGCGCTTGAAAAAAGCTAAAAAGGGTTAAACTGTCTAAACATATCGAATTAAATATGCAGTGAAATTGTGTGAAATATGCTTGCGGTAAAATCAATTACAAATGCGAATTGCGAATTGCGAATGGCGTGTGGAGAGTGGAGAGTGGAGAATCGTGAGTGCTGCATATCAATGTCAATGTCAGTCTCAATGTCAAGCTGTCGCCCAACTAAACAAGCTAACCAACTTGGCCAGGCCTTTGGCAGGCAGCTCAATGGCCTCATGAACTTTTTGCAGCGCATCTAATGCGAATTCAATGTCAGGCTGGATCTGGTTCTGGTTCTGGTTCTGGCTCTGATGCTGGCAAGGACGACCTCGACTGACACTCTGACAGTTTGTCAGCTCGTCAGCTGCTGCTGCTGCTGTTGCTGGCTTTTGATGCCCAAAGTCAATTAAAAATATGAACGACAACTAAATAAATTTGCATTAATATGCACAAGAGAGAGTGAGTGTGGAAATGTATGCAAATGAAGGACATTGCAGTTTGCAGTGTGTGTGTGTAAGGTCCTTAAACAATCCAGAGCCTCGACCTTAACCAAAGCGATGTAAAGCAAAGCAAGGCTGCTGTAATCCACTTACTGAGCGTGTTATAAATGTTAAATAAATATTAAGATAGGTTTTGTTTACTTATACTCAGATTTTTATATTTCAATGCACTCATATTGTAATATTTAAATGGATTTGTGTTAATATTTCCATTTTATATTTTAATAAATTTATATTTTAATTTTTTATATATTTATATTCATTTTTTAATGTTTTTATATTTTTATACATACATTTTTTATTTATTTTTTATATTATTTATTTTTTTAAGTATATTTATATATTTATATTATTATACTATAATATACTCATATTGTTATATTTTATTGGATTTATATTAATATTTACATTTTATATATTAATAAATTTATGTTTCATTTTTTATATATTTATATTCATTTTTTAATGTTTTTTCATTTTTATACATACATTTTTTATTTATTTTTTTTATTTATTAATTTTTTAGTATATTTATATATTTATATAATTATTTTATTATACTTTTATATACTCATATGTAATATTTAAATGGATTTATATTAATATTTACATTTTATATTTTAATAAATTTATATTTACATTTTTTTTATATTTATATTCAATTTTTAATGTTTTATATGTTTATACATACATTTTTTTATTTTTTCTTTTTAATTATTAATATTATTTATTTTTTGAAATATTTATACTATTTATTTTTGTAGTGTATTTATTTATTTATATTACTTATTTTCTTGTACACATTTTTAGATATTTATATTATTAATTTTTTTTATATATTAATATTTAATTTTAATGTAATATAAATTATTATTTTATTTGTAGTGTATTTATATTATTTATATTTATATATATTTATTTAATTTATTTTTTTATATATTTTTATTTATATTCTCAAACTGTCAAGTCCATTGACTAAACTGCCAAGAAATGTACTTTTGTCTGCTGCTATCTGAGAATCTGTCTTATTACACTATGCACACTCAAAATACACACACGCACACACACACACGCACTTGTATTGGTGTGTGTGAGTATTTTCCTACACAATTCTCATGGCGTGACTCTTTGTCTCCCTTGAGAACTGACAAAGTCACATCCTTGATGTTGTCTTCTCGCTCTATTTTTGTTGTGGCCTCTGTCGCGCGCTGTTGTCATTATTGTTATTACTATTTGATTGTTGTTGTTGTTGCTGTTGTTGTTGTGTTTACTTATCGTACACATTGCAACGTCACACATGTCTCGTCTGTCCTCCCGTCCTTCTGTCTGTCTGTCTGTCTGTGTCCCATACTACATTTTTCTATTTTTTTTTTTGTCATACGCCACATCAAATACTCGAGCGTATAAATTGCATTTCTTGTTTGTTTCATCTTCTTATACCCTGGAACTTTTAAGAGAATGTATCCATTAAATCCAGAGATCAAAAATAAAGGTTTATCAAATATATAATTTTTGGATGTGATATTTTTGAAGCTGGATAAAGTTTAATAAATTCATTACAATTATAATTCAATTATAATTGTGTTTTTAGACCAAAGCTAAGAGTGATATTTATATTTAACTATTTATTTTATTTATTTTATTTATTTTATTTATTTTATTTATTTTATTTATTTTATTTATTTTATTTATTTTATTTATTTTATTTATTTTATTTATTTTATTTATTTTATTTATTTTATTTATTTTATTTATTTTATTTATTTTATTTATTTTATTTATTTTATTTATTTTATTTATTTTATTTATTTTATTTATTTTGTTTATTATGTTTATTTTATTTATTTTATTTATTTTATTTATTTTATTTATTTTATTTATTTTATTTATTTTATTTATTTTATTTATTTTATTTATTTTATTTATTTTATTTATTTTATTTATTTTATTTATTTTATTTATTTTATTTATTTTATTTATTTTATTTATTTTATTTATTTTATTTATTTTATTTATTTTATTTATTTTATTTATTTTATTTATTTTATTTATTTTATTTATTTTATTTATTTTATTTGTAAAACAATTTTTGTTTATATTTTAAAACTATTAATTTAACACATTTCATGTTTAATTTATGTAGATTCGTTTTTCGAACCTGTCTAGAGCTGAAAACATATTCAAATTGACATTGACATTATTTTAAAATTGAATCCAGGATATATAGGATAGAAGTACGCTCGTCTAGAGTTGTTTGTACTTATATTCATGCAATATTTATCAAGCGCTTGTATTGTTTGTACTATTTACTTGCATCGCGTAGACATTGTAGACTCTCTCTATCTCTATCTCTTTTCCTCCCTCTCTCTCTTTCTCTCCGTGTCAGCGTATGAAGGTCAAATGTCAAATGCAGCTGGCAGACAGATACAACAGATAGACGGGCAAAGTCGACGGAGAAACAAACAAAGCGACAGATGGACAGACAGACAGACAGCTAGCTAAATGTTACTTGGTTTTATTTTTATTGTGTTGGCCGCAGATTTTGACTTGTGCTATTTACACGACTCAAATTCCCCATTCTGACTTTGCGAATCCTTTGAACATTTTCCAAACATATAACGTAGTTTTTTCTCTTGCCAATAAAACTGTCAGTTGCGCTTGGCTTAAACATTTAATACGTGTAATTCATTTGCTGCTCTCATAAACAATTCAAGCGTAATTCAATATTTATACCTTTTAATTCGATTGTTACGAGCTGCGAAATAAATTTATGACTTTATCCCCCAACTAAACTGACAGCTTAGATAAGCTAAAAACTGTTTTATTTTAATTATAAATGATGGCCAAAATTTATTTAAATTGGCAACTAATGCGGCCACGTATTTTGTCTGTTTTTACCAATTAAATTATGCATCTATTCAACGTGCAAAATATTTAACAGTTGCCATCAATTAGGCCGAGTGTTTTTCGTATAGAGTCGGCAGCTAATTGTGATTATGTGACGCCATTAAAATCAACATCAATCATCATAATTTATGATGTTATTAGGAGACGAGACGACACAAGCACAAACCAATTGCTTTTGATGTTTTGCTCAAACAACGTGTCGTATGCGCAATGTGAAGAGCTGACTTCACATGTTGCGCATACGACGCGTGGGACGCCTTGAAGTGACTTTGGCAAATCATTTTTCTTGTTAATGCATTTAACATGGTTATTAATCAAGCGCACACACACATAAACACACACACACAGCTGGAGTTAGGACCAAAGTCATTTTGTTATTGAATCCGGCAATTTAAATGATTCCGCAGGCAATGGAAATGGCAATGGAAATCGCACTGGCAATGGCATTGGAAAAGCAATAATTGCTGTGGTTTTGCCTTGGCACAAAACCGCACAGACATTTGCCATTACTCAGCCGCATTTGTCTCGGTTAGCCAAGTTAGTAGCAGTGTCTTTGGTCGGCTCTCAGTTTGGGCTTGTGGTTGCCTAACAGCCCGCAAAATGTGTCAAGGGGTGCAAGGAGTCAAAGATTTGCACACTCTAATCCCCAACATTTATAAGATTCCCTTGCCTTTTTTTACTACATATATATTTCTACCTTTTGTGACAACAAATTACTTGTGCGATTTGATTTCATTTCCGTTGCCATCGACATCATCATCATCATTATCATTATCATCAAGCTGCTCGATTTGTTTCGGTTTATTCAGTTGCTGGCTTCATTTGCTTTCGGGAATTAAGCTCGCTGCAAATGAAAAATGTGTTTAGAGTTGATTGAATACGAGTGTGTTTTTATTTATATATATTCGTATGGCATTCGACAGCTGTCGCATTTGGAATGTGCTCGTAAATCAAACATTAGGTTCAATCAAGCGCAAAGTGCTCACAAACTAGAATACTTCTCTTGCATTTATATATTTTTGCCAGCTGAGAAAACTCCATTAAAACTTAATTAACTAAAATATTTTTACACTCAAGCAAAAAACTCAATCAATATTTTAGTGAAAATATTTTTAAATACAAGTTGAGAAAGAATTTTGAAAGTTTAGTGTCACTGAAAAAAACTCAATCAATATTTTAGTGGAAATATTTTTAAATACAAGTTGAGAAAAGAGTTTTTAAAGTAAAGTGTCAATCAATATTTTAGTGAAAATATTTTTAAATAAAAGTTGAAAAAAAGTTTTCCAAGTTAAGTGTTAATTAAAAAAAAAACTCAATCAATATTTTAGTGAAAATATTTTTAAAATACAAGTTGAGAAAGAGTTTTTAAAGTAAAGTGTCAATCCATATTTTAGTGGAAATATTTTTAAATAAAAGTTGAAAAAAAGTTTTCCAAGTTAAGTGTCACTCAAAAAAAAACTCAATCAATATTTTAGTGAAAATATTTTTAAATACAAGTTGAGAAAGAATTTTCAAAGTCAAGTGTCTGTAAAAAAAAACTCAATCAATATTTTAGTGGAAATATTTTTAAATAAAAGTTGAGAAAGAGTTTTTAAAGTAAAGTGTCCATCAATATTTTAGTGGAAATATTTTTAAATAAAAGTTGAAAAAAAGTTTTCCAACTTAAGTGTCACTCAAAAAAAAACTCAATCAATATTTTAGTGGAAATATTTTTAAAATACAAGTATTTTCATTTTCATGAGCATGTTGTTGAGAAAGAGTTTTCGAAAGTCAAGTGTCTGGCAAAGTTGCCGCAAACTTTGCACTAAGTCATATTCTACAAGGCAAATATATTTGCATCGTTAATTTCTTGACTGACTGGCAAAGTTTTCACTCTCGTAATTATGAAAGTTGGTCAGCTGAGGCGGCCAACTGGGCCAACTGGGACTGCGGTCTTGGCCCATTGGACAATGAGTAAAAAGCCTTAAAGTATGTACAGCTGCGGTCAAAAAAATAGTAGTGCCTGCAATGAACTTACAAAAGCTCAAAATTTAAAGACTTTTAATTTATCCAAATTTTTTATTTAATTTTTTTAAGATACGTTATTATATTGTAAATCCATCTGAGAAATCAAAGATAGTGAACAGTTATTATTTTTCGACTTAGGAATTTTTTTCTTGTAATAGTCTGAAAAATGGGCGGTCAAAATAAAAGTAGTGAATGCATTAAAAGTGGAAAAAAAGGATATTAAGCAGGAAAGACACTTGATTTGATATTTATAATTGTTATTTGATAATTTTCATAAATTGTATAAAAAATATTTTGCTTAGAGTTGTTACAATGGGGCGTGGCAAGCATTGCACTCCAGAAAAGCGTGCTCCTATAAACAATTTATTTCAAAAAGGATAACGTTTAAGGAAGTGGAAAAATTTGATTAGATGATTGCCAACCATAATCAGAAACGCCATTAAGTAGTCGCCAAAATAGGATAAATGTGGAAGACCTCGATCCATGTCCAAAAGACAAGTGACAAAAGTAGTGAGGTTTTTGAAACGCGACCCTTTTGCTCCTGCAGTACTTAAAAAAAAGGACTTTGGTATGGACCAAAGTGTGTAAAACATTCTTAGATGTTTGCGAAATAATAATCTGGCAGAAAGAAGCCCGTGAAAAATTCCGTTATTGAAAAAAATACCTGCCCAAAAGCGATTTCGATTTGCTAAGAATCATCTGAATTGACCCTAGAGAAATAAAGAAACCTCTAGTGGTCGGATGTGTCCAAAATTATTTTTATTACTGGTCGAGGATCTCGACAACATGTAAGGTATCCGTTAAAGTCCGAATATCAGCCCAGATTCACCTGCAGGACCATCAAACATTGTGGTATGAGAATAATAACCTGGGCGCATTTTCACATTATTGGGTCCAACTCATATAATGGATCATAACCATAATGGAAAGGCACGAACACGTGAAAATTCTGCAGGACACTATGCTACCGTATTTTTCAGATGATATGCCGATAATTTGGAGGTTCCAACAGGACATAGCCCCAAGGCATATCAGCAAATCTTCGAAAGAATGGTTCGCATAGAAAAAAGTTAATGTAGTGGAGTGGTCACCACGGTCCCCCGATCTGAATCCCATTGAAAATTTGTGGTCCGATATGAAGAAGGATATTGCCAAGCATCAACCAACAAATAATATTCGTCTTTGGAAGATCGCTAGGAGCGCCTGGAGGTCAATACAAACAGAACGATGTAAAAGCCATGATCCGTCGTTGTAAGGCGGTAATTCAAGATAAAGGCTTCACAACAAATTACTAAATTTGTTAATTATTAAGTGCATTTCACATATCTAACCTTTTAAATAAAAAAAAGGGGGTTTTGGATCGTTTTCATCATTAAAATATTTGAATATGTTCATCACTACTATTATTTTGACCGCCCATTTTTCAGGCTATTGCAAGAAAAAAATTCCTAAGTCGACAAATAATAACTGTTCACTATCTTTGATTTCTCAGATAGATTAACAATATATTAACGTATCTTAAAAAAATTATATAAAAAATTTGGATAAATGAAAAGTCATTAAATTTTAAGTTTTTGTAAATTCATTGCACGCACTACTATTTTTTTGACCGCAACTGTATGTATGAATTTGTATTGTGGTTTTGCTAGTGTTGGCACAATTTTAGAGGCACTGTGCAGCGCTCATTATGTTCCAAGTGGCATTACAAAACAAAACAAAGTTTTTGGCAATGGCAAAAGTTGATTTAAATTAGAGTAAATTATAGTAGAGAATGCCCAGCAGCAGCAGCAGCTGTCAGTGTGAAGTTCACTTGACGTTCTCCCGCCGGAAGCTGTCAATGTCAATGGCAGCAACAACAACAACGACAACAACGACAACAGCAACAAATTCTCTTGGCAAATTGCACACGAACAACAAGAGCATAAATTACACAAAGGCAATGGAAAGTTGTGTGCCAAGTCTGAAGTTTCATCCGACTCGTAGTTCGTAGTCGTCCTTGTATTTCAAGTACAAGCACAAGTCCAACTCCAAGTCCAAGTCCAAGTCCATTTTCGACAGCATCAAAGTCGTTGAAGCACACGAGCTATAACTTTCGGCTAACATGGCTAAAAGCACGATACGCGTATGCATATAGCCAGGCCCAAAAATATTATGAAGCACTGTCAGACAGGCAGACAAGCGGACAGACAGCCAAGCAGACAGACAGACAGACTTCCTGTACGTGCCAGCCAAGAGTCGATTGACTAACGGACTGACAGACTGACGGACGGACTGATAGCCTGTACAGTTAACGTCAGTGTTGCCACTTTAGTTGATATCTTGCCAAATTTAGCACATTTAAAAATGTAAAAAACTTTTTTATTTTTATTCCAAATATATAACAAAAATTAAATTGAATAAAACAAAACATTTTACTAATATTTTAATATATATTTTTTTTTTTTTTTTTTTACTGATGGCTGTAAATTAAATTGCCAAAATTTCGATAGCTAAAATTAGGTAGGTTTTAAAAATAAGTGAATTAAAAAATTAACGAAGAAGCACGCTAAGAAATTTCTTTGTTTATTTTTTAATTTACTTATTTTTAAAATCTTTCCAATTTTAAGTATCGAAATTTTGTCAATTTTGTTTACAGCCATAAGTCAAAAACTAAAATAAAATAAAATGTAGTACTATTTATTATTTATTTAAATTTGGTTTCAACTGTAGAATTAATACTCCAATGCGGAAGTGGATGCGATTGTGAATAATATAATATGATTAGTTCTTCGCTTCTGCAAGTTTTTGAATTTAAATTCAAATTTTACGGAATAGCTCTTTTTTGTAACTTTTAAAATAAAAATCAAAAATAACTCTTATTTTTCATTTTTATTGAAAAAATCAGAATTAAGTGTTATTTCAAAATTTTTAGTTAAAAATTTAATTTTAATGATTATTTTTGACTTTTTAAATAAAAACTAAAAATAATTGTTATTTCGTAACTTTAAAATATAAATTTGAAAATAATTGTTAATTTGCTATTTTTATTTTAAAACTTATAACAGTTACGATCCCTGAATAAAATCACTAAAATCACAATTTTTTTTTTTTATTTTCTTTTTTTAATAACTTTTTTTTTTAATATATTTCTTATTGAAATTATATATTATGATTTATCGCTTCCTTCTTAGTTTGTTTTTAAGTTAAATAAAGTATATTATATTATTTATAATATTAATTTTTATTTATTTTTTTATTTAAGGCAACCTTTTTTTAGATCTAGCTTATTTTGACTGCCAAATTCAGGCAACACTGTTAAACGTGGCTCAGAGCCACATAGCCACATCACTTCACTTCCTCTGCTAACTTGTTTTTGTTCAATCAACAATAAAGCTATAGCTATAGCATTATAATGTTGTTGTTGTTGTTGTTGCTGTTGTCGTTGCTGTCCTCGTTCGTTGTTTGTCTAAGTTCAGTGAAGTGTGCCAAAGATATTTGCGCCCGATATGCGACCAATTTCAATTCCAAGTCCAAGTTGAGTTTAGTCGATTCGAGGCATGTCCTTGCTCGACTCGTCTCCTATCACTTATGTAGACATAGAATATGCGATTACTTTGACGTAATAGAGTAATAATCAAAATCCAAAGCAGCCTGTATAAAGGACAGCCTTTTGAATTACAATATTACTGTTTTGCATCTCAGTCCTAATGAGCTGAATCTGAATCTGAATCTGTTCCCGAACTCCGCCCGCTGCTTCCTGGCGACGGAAGCGAAACCGGAGACACGTGTGTGCACAGAAATTCATCAAGAAACAGATAACAAAAGAAAGTTCGCACTCTGAAATCCGAGCTGACATATAAGATGGCACTTGGGGATTTAGGTGTGACTTTCTATATGACATACATACAAACTCACACACGCACAAAAGGCATTTATTATCTTTTCTACGAGCCTTAAAGTGTTTAAACATTGGACAATAAAAAGCAGGCAAATTATTCGCGCGGCAAAGTTATTAAAAGCTCGGCAAACTCGACGCTTCCGAGGACATGAGACAAAAAAGCGTGTGATGGCACAAAAGTTTTTAATCTTATGATAAGTGATTAGCACGTCCACGCGCCGAAAGAGATAGACAAAGCATGGAATGGAGAGAGAAAGAGAGAGAGAGAGAGAGAGGGAAGGGGAAAGAGAGGGGAGCTGTTGCAGCTGGAAATATTCAACAGAGTGTGGCATAGAAAATAAAACGAAGCGCAGGCACAAGCAATTTCCTTTTTAAGCTCAGCACTCAAAACATACAGAGGATTATGGATTTATGACAATGTCTGCATGTTCTTAATATTTTTAAATTTTTTTTTATATTATATATTATTATATTATTTTATTTTCAGCCTGAAGGCCTCCGCTGCTCTGGCTATAAACCAAAATTGTAATTTAGAATTAATTTCTAGGCTACAATATTATAAATAAATAAATAAATATTATTTTATTTCATTTTATTATAATTGATATCCATAAAACTCAAACATTTTAAGAATGTAAGAAAAACTGTATTTAAGCATAAACTTTTGTGGACTCAGTAATTTTTTTAAATATTTCTCTTAATAATTTTTTATACCGTACATATTTTTATTTATTTTATTTATATTTGCAGCATAACTTGGGCAAAATATGGATTTATGACAACGTCCCGACTGTTCATATGAAGACCTAGATTTCAACGTTCTTTTATTATTTTTGCAAATATTAAAATAAATGTTAAATAATTACAATTCAAAATTTTTAAAAATGTAAAAAACGCCAGAGACCGCAAATAATGATTATTGAAATCAATGACTAGAATACGTATACAAAAAAATGGGGAAAATGATTAAATTTGAGCGAAAAACATAAAACTTTCAAACAATCAATGTTGATGATTTTTATTTTTTTCGCTCAAAATAAAACTATCTTTTATGTAAGATTTTACTCCAATATTTTTGCATATACCTTAAAAAAAAGCCCAGAGAAAACATCCAATATTTAAAACGATAACGTAGTCTTTTTAAAAAGTAAGTTTTATTTTGAGCGAAAAAATACAAATCATAAATAATGATTATTTGAGAGTTTTATTTTTTTCGCTCAAAACAATTCATTATCATTAAAAAAAATTCTTAAAAACTTTAAATAATCATTACTATGTAATTTTTATAGTATAAAACATAATGATTACGGTCCCTGATAAAAACTGTATTTTAGCTTGAATCCAATTACAGCAGCAAAAGCAAGAAGTGTAGTCTTAATTTTTGACCTTAATTATGTCATTTAATTTTTGTATAATTTTTTAAATATTTGTACGCTGTGTGAATCGAATAAGCACATACTGGGCATCTAAGGTTTCATACTTTCTACAGTTACAAATTTTGCTTTGCTTCTTTTTATCCGCACACAAAAACTTGATTCATGAACCGCTTTTTTTCAGCGTGCTTTTGGCCAATGTCCAGTTTTTTTTAGTTTTCTTTGCCGCTCACATACTCGACTACCGACTATAGTCAGCGAGGCGTATGTCCTTTTTTTTCGAGGGGTTCGTTTTGGGCGGTGGCTGTGGCTGCTGTGCGTTGAAGGCAAGTTTCACAAATGATTTCACATTTTTGCATAAATAAATGTCAAGTGTGCGCTGGGGCGCGTTGAGAGTTGCTGACAGCTTTCTAATAAACCCAGTGGAAAAAAAAAGGATAATCAGCGCACAAGAAGGATGTGACGCACACAAGCAACAAGTTGTCTGTCTGTGTATGTGTGTGTCGTGTGTGTGTGGGTCCACTTTGACTTAGCAATAATAATAATAATAATAATAATAACCTTGGCTGCCATGACGCCTCGTATTTTTCAATGTGCGCCTCAAGAGCTTGGGAAAATGAGACTTTTTCTCATATGAAACTGACAATTTTCATTGCCACTACAAAAGGCACTCGACAGAGGCCGCCACAAGGGCGACTTTTCCTCTATCTATCTCTATCTCTCTTTCTCTCTTTCTCTCTCTCTCTCTCTGTCCCTCTTTCCTGCACTCATGCTAGGTCTATGTGCGTTCTTTGGTTATTTTAGGATTGCCTGGCAACGGCGTTGGCAATTTTAATAATGTTTACTTAAGGCGCAGCAGCCTAGCTGTGTGTGTGTGTGTGTGTGTATGGGTGTGCGTGTATTTATGGGTGTGTGAGTGTGCGTGTGTTGGCAAATAAATAAACCAGCAGCAACAGTGACAAAGACAGCGGCAGTCAAGTGTAGCACAAAGAAACCGCAGTTTAAAAAAGATAAGTAAGAAATGCAGAGTCAGAGGTGCTCGACTTTTAGATGCCCAGCAGCTGCATCTTTGTAAATGAAATAAAAATGTATCGAAATATATATTAAAGAAATATCAAACAACAATCATATTTTCGACAAGTAAAATCAAAGCTAAATCAATTACACGAAATGCCTCAATGATCATGATTTGTTTATCTTAATTAAGTCTGCATTTAAATTTTATTTCATATGAAAATTATTTTTTTTATCAGTTTCAGCTTTGCTACAAAAAATTTTAAATATAAAGTTTTATGTTTAATCAACATATTGTGCATTAATTATTTAGTATAAATAAACACCTAAATTTTGATTTTGAGACTTTATTTTTCCTTGTTAAAAATTTTTTGAAAACTGGCAATACAAAATTTACTTATAACAGTGTTAAGATCCAAAATAACAGATTCTCGCCCCTTTAAAAATAAACGAGTTTTAACATGAAATGATTTTATTATTCATAATTTATATTTTAAATTTATTCTGCATTCAAATTTTATTTTGAAAAATATTATTCATGCTGTTCGCCTATGGAACCAATTACCGCATTATTTAAAAACATTTACAGGCGCATCGCAGTTTAGGGCAAAACTCACTACACCTTAGAAACTAAACTGAACTAAAAAATAATAATACAAAAAAAAAAATAAAAATAAAAAAAAACAATAAAAATAAAAATAAAATAAAAAAATTAACAAGGTCCTCATTTATACCAAATAATATAATTATAAATAACAGCAATAATAATAATATCAGTAATAGTAATAATAAGAATTATAAGAACTGACTTATCATTTAAATTGTTCAACCTAAGTTATTTTCTTTAGACTTTAAACCTGAATGTATTCTTAAACTTAAGTAAGACTAGCGCCTTAACTTATACGACTTGTCTTGTAGCGCTAGGAATCAAATCAAATAAATAAATAAATAAATAAAGCTGAAATATAAAAAAAAAAAAAAAAAAAAAAAAATTGAAAAATACTTTTTTTTTTCAATTTTTTGTAATTTTTTGGATAAAAAGGCAAAAAATTGTTATCGTCAAAAAAATGTTCACATGCTTTGACTCTAATAGTCTCTGATATCACAGTTTTCATATAGGAAGACAGACATTGTCCCAAACTGATAAGCCTTTGAACACTTTCGGAACTGGGCTAAAAAGTGTAGCATACTTATGCGGGCTAGACAAGGACTCGCTGGTGGCCGCCTGCAACTTGCCACTTGCCACTTGCGACTTGCAGGTGCAGTGAAGCATGCCAAATGACAGCTGCTTATGTTGTGGCATAGTTATAGCCAAATGCCAGCAGCTCGTAAACTGCAGCAAAAGAATGCAACACAAAGTGACACTTAGCGCCAGGTGGAGCTTGGCAAATGATGCTACCTGACCAACTGTAAATCTTTGCCATTATCTGTGTCTATGTGTGTGCCATAAAAATGTTAATTTATGGCACGAGAGCTTGGAATAGAATGCCAACTCTAGGCTTGCCTTCAAAAGTCACATTAACCCAGGGCATTTATATATAAATATCCACTTTGAGCTGCAGCTGTTGCCTAATGAGCGGATTAAGTGGCTCCAACTGCAATGGGTTTTTCCCTTCTTCCTTTCTTCCTATTCCTATTCCTTTTCCGTATCCCTTTTCGTTTCCCTTTTCGTGTCTGCCGGGCAACCCTTTTTGTTGACACGAGACCTTCGGGCAGTTACTTTGACAAATGGCTGCCCTTGAAGCGAATGGAGATCGAATGATGACTGAATACTTTAAGTTGCTGCTCTCCACGTTGCGTATACGTAATGCGAGTGGCATAGAAATATCCTGGAGTGTGCATTTTATTACAAAGAACATTTCGACTAGGAGAGACCCTGTATTTTTCTACAAAATTTAAGAAATAAAATTTAAATTTAAATCGTACAAATGACTAAAAAATATTACCAATAGAGATATGTATATAGCTTTATATAACAAACAAAATTTCTGGAATGTCTAATTAATTCGATTGGGAGAGACCCTGTACTTTTCTATAAAATTTAAAAAAATATTTTTAAAAAATTTATGATGCATATAAATAAAAAATATTATTAACGGAGATATGTATATAACATTATAAGTATAACAAACAATATTTCTCGACTGGGATGGACCCTGTACTTTTTTTGCAAAATTTTAAAAGTTATATTTAAAATTTAAATGATACAAATGACTAAAAAATAGATATGTGTTCCAATTATTTCTATTATTATTTCTACCATTATTCATCACTGTACTTTGTGTCCTCTTTAACATACTCAATATGCCCTTCAAAATTCTTCAATACAGGGTCTAAAACTGCTTTAAACATTGCCAAAAAAAAGCCAAATAAATGTAAATGCGAGAGAGGAAAAAAAGTGCGAAAAGTATGGAAAACACAGCAGCATCAAATCCAAGAGCATTTGACACGCATCCCGGCAATACGATGTGCTGGCTGCTATTTTTTTTTGTTTGCCAAAAGGATTTGGATACGAACAAAAAAAGAAGAAACAAAAATGAAAGTATTTTGCTGTTCATGTGTTTATATTGGAAAATATTGATTTACCTGCTATCAAAGGCAGCTGCCACACGTAGGAATTGTATTTGTATTTGCCACAGCCTCCCAGAGAGAGCAATGGAGAGTAGAGAGTTGAACATGTACTCAAACTCAAACTCAAATACATAAATGCAATAATCAATAAAGATTTGCTGAGGCTTAGCTGCCACTGTGGCCCGCAAAGTGGCGCATACTGCCAGCAGAGACTGTTGGTTAATGATAGCCATCTAATGCCGACTGTGATTCTGACTGTGATTCCGACTGTGGCTGAGATTGACGTTTTGTGGCCAAGACACAAGTGACAAGTTACGCTCAACAAGTGCAGTTAAGGCCACATCATTAACATTTGCCGCCCATCTCAATGTCAAGGCAACTCTGTTCCTTATACGTGTATGTTACCATATACACAATAAGTAAACCCTCTGAATGCTAGTTACGTGCCTGAGGTTGAGTTTCGCATTCGACTTGACGCAATTACACAAATTTGACAATTCGTAGGCTGAATGTTGTTCATTTCAAATTATATGACTTGATAACATATGCATAAAATTGGGTTTCTTTGTGTAACCCTTAGCTATTCTGATATGAAAGTATATCAAAGTAAAAAGCTTTTAACATTTTTCCATGTTAGCATTTATTTTTAATTTTTTTAATTCTTTAACTTTTTGAAATTTATTTTTATAATTTAAATTTTTTGAAAATCTTAACATTTTTTTTTTTGTCTAAAATTGGGTTTCTTTGTGCAACCCTTATCTTTTCTGACATGAAAGTATATAAAGGAAAAAACTTTAAATATTTATCTATGATAGCATTTATTTTTAATTGTTTTAATTCATAAACTTTTTGGAACTTTTTTTGTATTTTAATATTTTTGAAAATCCAAAATTTTTTTTTATTTAAAAAACTTTTTAAAATTTTTTTTTTTAATTTTTTGTTTGATTTTTTAAATTCTAGAGTTTTATTAGTCCTTTTCCAGAGGTTAGCTAGAATTTTAAATCAATTCGCTTTAATACGGCATCCAATTTTTAAAGGCTTTTCACTTATCTCTTCAGCTTCTAATGCATATATTTGATGTTATTTTCTTAAGTTTTTTGATTAATTAAATTTAGTTATAATTATTTATAGTTTAACTTTAATTTCATTTACTCTCTTTTTTTTGTGCTCGCCGAAAATATTTAAATATTTATTTTTTTGTTAGCACTTCTATTTAATTTTTCTAATTCTTGTAACTTTTTAAAAAAATTTTATGTTTTAAAATTTTTTTAAAATCTTCATATTTTTTGTTTTTTTTTTAAACTTTATATAAATTGTTTATTGTAATTTTTTTATTAAATTTACTAAATTCTAGAATTTTATAAGCTCTTATGCAGAAGTAAGCTAGAATTTTAAAAAAATTCTGAATAGTGTGGCAGCCAAGTTTAAAAGGCTTTTGACTTATCTCTTCAGTTTTTTACGCATATATTTTATGTAATTTTTTTTAAAGATTTTTTGATTGATAACAATTAGGTATAATTAGTTATAATTAAACTTCTCTATCTAGTTCACCAACTTCTTTCCAAGGCTTTTATAAAATGAATGAGCGCATAGCAAAAAGCCTAGACTGATAAAGAGAAATAATTTGCTTGTTGTACTTTCCTCTCATTCTTTTTGCCGCTCTCTCTCTCTCTCTCCCTCTATCTATCTCCTTGGCACCTTCATTCCAAGTAGGAGTATAAAAGCGCGTATTTTTAGCCACAGCGCTTGGAATTAATAAGATGACAGCAGCAGTCAGTTAGTCAGTGCCACGCTTACACCCACACTTCACACACACATTCCCCCGCACACACACACACACACCCACACACACCCAAAATACAAAAATACACATCATCCCATTGTCTGCCTGCAGAATTTGCTCATGTTTCACATGTTGATTTTGCTTGTGCGTAAAGTTTAGCGTCATGTTTCTTTAGCTCATATACCATTTGGCTAATTTATGAAATTGGCAACATTTGGCAGCTGCTACTTTAATTGGCATTTAAAACTGCAATTCGGGCTGTCCAAATGTGGATGCCAAATGAAAGCAGATTTCATTTCATTGTTTTCACGCGTGTTAAGTGCAAATGTTAAATGCTCTCTCTGCAATAGCACAGCTCATAAAATCCAGCAACTAATGCCGAACCATGACAGCTATGACACACTCCCCTCCCCGCCCCCATCTACAGTGTGTGCTCCTTTGGACGGCTGCCTGTTGCCTGTTGCGTGTCGTGGCCTGGTAGGTGGCTATCAGCTTGTGCAAAATGTTACTTTGCGTAAAATTATGCAAATTTGATGTGCGCTTTGTGAGCAAGAGAAATGCGTTTTGCCTTCCAGTTGCCTCCTGTCCTGTGGCTGTGGTTGTTTTCTATGTGTGTGTGTGTATCTGTGTGTGTGTGTGTCTCTCTGTGTGTGTGGTTGCTGCACCACATGCCCAAGCACTGAGCAAACAGTCCACACTCTGTACCTAAAAACCCAACTGAGCTCAGTTTGTGCAAGTTTTTCGGACAGCAAACCAAAGTGCAGAGCAAACAAAAACAGTTAAAAATAGTTAAAGCTAACAAAATGCATCAAAAGTTGCCTAACAACACTTGCTTTCCTTCTCTCAATTTATTTATTTTCTCTGTTTTTTTCCCTCTTTTGTACTACATTTTTCGGTTAAAGTAGCTTGTTAGTTGAACGAAAGCAAAGTTTTATGGATGATATATAACGCATAGTCGAAATTCCCCTATGCAACATAATATAATTTAATTTTAATTTAATTAATTGCTTTTCAAATTTGCCAAAATGAAGAAATTCTTTTCGAATTTTAATCAATTTTTAAAGCATTTAAATTTTTAAGCATTTAATCAATTGGGGAAAAATTTAATTGAAAGTCTTTTAACGTTTGCTTTAATTCCTTTGAAGACTTACTCAAGTTAAATAATTTGTTTTGAATTGTTATTAAATTTTTTTTTAATATTAACTCTTCGAAATTTAATTAAAGCCACCCTATTTTTAAAAAATGATGACTGGCGATAACGGTATCTTAAATTCGTCTTTGGCAAAGTAAAGAAATTCTCTCAGAATATTGATGAAATTTTTAAAATATATTTTAAAGCATTTAATTAATTGGAAAAATATTTTAATTAAAGTATTTAAGCCTTTCTTTAAATTGTTTTGCAAGCTTACTCAAGTTAAATATTTTATTTAGATTTGTTATTAATTTTTTTTTTTAAATATATTTTAGGTATTTTAATCAATAATTTAAAATTTTTTTTAATATTTGCATCAATTTTAAAATAGTTTAAATAATTTACAAACTATATTTTTAATTTATGTAAATTTTCTACATATTTTAAATTAATATTTAACATAATTTATTTCCCAGCAATTTTAGCTAATCTGTGAGAAATGTTGATCAAATTGTTTTAAATAAATAGCAAAAATTCAATAAAATAAGCTTTTCTTCAATATTTGATTTAATTTGTAACGAAAGCGGCAATTAAATAAATTTTAGTTACTGTAATCTGTAATCTTTTTGCATGTTAAACTATTGAATTTTATATTGACCGACATGTAGAAATATAATCCAAGCTAGTTATGCCATATTTAAAATAACTTTATTATGTAAATCTCTCTCTCTATTTTGCTATCACAAAAATATGATGCAGCTTAAAGCTGATGGCACAGAATTTACTTCTATCGGCAAACAGACTTTAATCACTTTCTATGCAAACAACGGCAGAAAAAAACGAGGCAAAAAGCACAAATTATTTTAACCACGCTACGAGTATACTAAAAATAACTTGGTTGTTTTTTGGCAAATTAATCTGATCAAAGTGCGGCAGCCAAGAAAACAACGCAACAATTTTGCGCCAAATGAAAGAAAAACACGAAAATTGTGAAAACTTTGTCGGCCGTCGACGACGACGACGTTTGTTGTGGTTGTGTGTGTGTAAGAGTCTGGAAAGCGGAAGCCGCACACACACACACACACACTGATACACTCACATATGGAGGAAAATAAACTGCTCATTATTATGCAAAGTTTTCCCTCGTTTTGCTTTATCTGCGGACTCTCCGGACTCCGTACTCCGGACGGAAGTTGAGTCCAAGAAGCAACAGCCTGTTCTTAACTTTTCCTGCTGTTCCGTCTACGCATATCCATATGGCCTAATTGCCGCACAGTGGGCTAAAAACAGCGCCCATATGAAGATTTATAATATTTTTAGGCCTCCTCTGACCGCGTTTAATATTTCATTTCAGCCAAGCACTCGTTGGGGATTTTGACTTTGATTTTCGACTCGAAAAAATGCGGCACATAAAATATAAAATTCAATTTACACACACAAAAGTGGCATAAAAACATATAAAATAAATAAATAAATTCAAAAAATGCCGCTTAATGTGCCAAAAAACATTTGCTTGTGCCATGAAAAATGAGTTGAGTTGTTGTTGTTGTTGTTGTTGTTTTGGGGGCAGGAAAAAGGGAAAAGACGAGTACATATGATTTATGAGGGCGGCATACACAAAAGCAGCCATGGAGTTTGCCAAAGCAAAAGTAATGTACGCTTTTCAGGCTTTTGTCAATTTTTGTGTTTATACCCGTTACTTAAAAAATAAGTTAAAAGGTATATTGTATTCGTTGCAATGTGTGTAACAGGGAGAAGGAAGCATCTCCGATCCTATAAAGTATATATATTCTTGATCAGCATTAACAGCCGAGTCGATTTAGCCATGTCCGTCTGTCTACTATTATTATCTATCATCCTACTAAATCACAACAAGATCGAACAAATATAAAGGTGGTAATGGCTTATTTAAGTTTCAAGCAAGTGCCTAAAAGCATGCAATGAATATTTTTTTAAATCTATTTAAATAGGTAACGGGTATCCTACAGTCGGAAGCTCGACTAAAGCCTTTCCCGCTTGTTTTGTTCTGTGTTTTTTTTTTTCAAGCCCAGCGATAAGGACGAGGCCTTGGCAATCAGCATATGCATGGCCTCGTTCTGTTACATACACACACACACACACACACAACAAAGCCCCGTTAAACATGGCGGCAAAACACACCCAGCACAAAACCACGCAAACAACACAAAATATATGTACTCGTAATTGCCTCGTTTCATTTTTAATAACTGTCAATCCTTTTGGCTTTTTTGGGCGCGCCAATTGCCAAACTGACAAAACCGCTTGTAATTTTCTGTGCTCAGCATATGAGCAACAATACAAACCAGCAACAGCCACAGCAACAACAACAAGAACCACAATAACAACAGCAGCAATAAGCTAAATAGCAATACATATTTTTGGCCATGTTTTTGCGACTAAAACTCTGACACAAATTTGTAACAAATGACAAAATTTCATTATACGCTTACAACAAGTGACAGTGACTAAAAGAATATTCTACACACTCCGTCGAGCGTAAGACGATGAAAAAGAATGAAAAAAGTAAAACAATTGCAACGAATTATATGAAAAGAGAATTTTAGATGGCAAACAAAGATCGATAAAAAAGCATTTGAGTTGTAGTTGAAAAAGATGAAAGTTATTTAAATAAATTTAATATTCTGATATATATTCTAAAATTTAATATTGTCGAATTTATTTTATGTAAACACTTGATATATTAGAATAAATTAATTTAATCTTCAATAACTTAATATTCTGATGTATATTTTAAAATTTAATATTGTTTAATTTATTATGCATAAATAAACACTTTTTACCCTTTTAATTTAAAATAATTTGATAGTTTAGAATAAATAAACGCTCTTGTCAAAATGAATAAATATGCTCCCTATTAATTATCCTTCAATAAATATCATTTATTTACATTATACATACATATTTTTCTATATTTTTCCATAAATATTTGAATTCTTCTTTATTTTTATAAACTTATTTTTTTTACTAACCATTTGTGTTTTCTTTTGAAAATGATTTTAGAAAGTACAACAAAATGCATACAAAAGTTTTGCTTCTCATTTCTTATTTCTTCGATTAATATCATTTATTTATATTAAACATACAAATTTTTCTACATTTTTCCATAAATATTTGAATTCTGCCTTATATTTAAAAACTATTTTTTTTAGTAACCAATTATGTTTACTTTTGAAAACGATTGCAGAAAGTACAGCAAAATGCATACAAAAGTTTTTCTTCTCATTTCTTCTTTGCATTTGTGGAATATACCAGAATATTCTTTACATCGTCTTTAAATATTGATTTTCATTTTATTTTATTTATATAATATAATGAGACTGGTAATCAGTCTGTCAGCGCAAATAGTTGCAGTGAAATTCCAATGAAAATAAAAACTCTAATAGAAATCCGCTAATCAGCCCGTTCAAGGGCATTCAAATGTTGTAATTCAAGCATTAGAGACAGTTTCACAATTTCAGCTATTTCTGTTGCTTTTTTTTTGTTAGATTTATTTTTTTAGTTTTTTTAGCGCTTGTGGTAAAAGTTTTTGGTTAGCTCGCTTGATAAATGTTTGTCTGAACTTTGGGCCAAACTGTTGCTCGGCTTAAACTCTCTCTCGCTCAGGTCGCAGTCGCAACTTTTGTAGGGATGTAAACCAGCGATATCAGCGAACCACAGCCCAACAAAAAACTAGAGAAAAAAAAACAAAACAACAAGCTAAAAAAAATAGACGTTGAAATTTGCTTAAAACTTTAAGCAAACAAGCACGGCCAGGATGAAAGAATGGAATGGAATGGCCTTGGCCAAGGATTCTGTTGCCAAAGGAACTTCGCTGATGCTGAGACGGAGACTGAAGCTGAGGAGCTGTCAGAACTTTGCTGAGCTGCCATCCATCTCAGTCTTTATTATTATTTTGTATTATTTTGTATTTTCTGTTGCAGTTTGCTTTGCATGTTTAACTTTACATTTACTAAAAATTCCATTCATTTCAGCTTTCTTTTTATATTCCATTTTGCTTAAGCTTTAAATTTATGATTTGTTTTCTTTTTTATCAGCTGTTTTCTGCCTGTTGCCTGTTGTCTGTTGTCCGTTGTCATGGCCATGACCGTTGCTCAGTGCATACATTAATCATTCCAAAGTGCACGGGGTTTTTTCAAGTTCGAAGTGCCAAATCGCACCCCTGGGCGCCAATTACATTAATCAAAGTATGAAACAGCATAAAAAAACTGAAAAGCTGGGCTCAAATATTTCCACAAAATCCACTCGAACTATGACAAGACATTAAATGACAACGAGGACACGGTGAATTCAGGAGGCGCTCGACAAAATAAACCATTATCAGCTGCTTCGACGAGATTACAGGCCCAAGGAATTTTGGACACGGGTCAGAGGGACACGTTTAACAAAATGTAAACAATCCTAGAGTCCCCACAAACACCTTTTGTCTATAGCTATCTGTCTGTGTGTGTGTGTATCTGTCTGTATGTCTGTGTGTGTGTGTTTTGCCGGATATTACGGTTAGTCCGCGTAACGGTAATGGCAATGCCAAACAGCCGCCGGCCATGCGGATCCAAGTCCACGTCCCAAATCCAAATCCAGCTGAGACTTTGTTCGCTTGCCACACGGAAATTGTAAAATTTGTTACATTTTGGTTGCGTCCTCGACGCGGATTTTCCTTTTGCATTTATATGGAAATTAAGTTATTATGCTAAGTAAAACAACAACAACAATAAGAAGAAGAAGTGAATAAGCTTCAGAAAAAACTAAGAATAAAATGTTTCAATTTTAGTTTTGATTTAAAAATCAGACTGTTGCCAAATTTAAGTTTAAAATATTGTATTATTTACTTTATTTATAAAAAAAAAATATAATAAAATTAACACACAAAAAAAAGACCGGATTTTCCTTTTGCATATATATGCAAAAATTATATGGAAATTAAGTTATTATGCTAAGTAAAACAACAACAACAATAAGGAGCAAACAAACGAATAAATTTCAGAAAAAACTAACAAAAATGTTCCAATTTTAGAATTGATTTAAAAATCAGATTTTTGCCAATTTTAAGTTTAATTTATTGTATTATTTACTTTATTTAAAAAAAAAACAATCAAATATATGAACAAAAAAAGATCCAAACTCTAGCAATAAATGTTTAAATATATTTTTTATTTAAAAATCAACTTGTTGTTGATTTTAGTTTTAGTTTTTTATTCTTTTTTTTATCAACCTTATTTATACAAATAATAATAAAATAATAATAAATAGTAATAAAAATAAAAAAAGGCTCGAAACTAAAAACAAACATTATTTATTTAATGTTTTCTTGAGCTTGAACATTTTTTTGATATATTTATTATTTTTCTAAATTTTTGTGGAATTTTGGTTAATTAATTAAAACTTGATTACGAATTGTTGTGCGCTTTTAAAATATTTGTCATGGAATGTCGCATATCAACTGCATATATGCAAAACCAGGGCTGCCATAAACACTTGCTGCTGCACGTGAGTTGTTTTTTTTTGTTGAGCAAACATTTTAATTGAAAATTGCAGAGCCGCAGAAAGTAAATAGAGAAGCGGCAACTGCAAACGACAAGTTGAGAACTGATTGCATGGTTGAGTTATGCATTGGTGTGTGTGTGTGTTTGTGTGTGTGTGTGTGTGTGTATATTTGTCTGTCTCCTCTAACTACTCTCCACAGTTTGATTTTTGCATAAGCCTGCACTTTGTGCGGCATTCGAAAAATGTGTGCATGAATAATCAACTGAAAAAAGGCAGCTCGACTGCTGCTTGGCTGGACCACGCCCCCCTTTGCTGCCAATGACTGGGCAACGTAAATTAATTTAATTAAATTCCATTCCCTATATATGTGTGTGTTCGACAGCCCAACAATTTGCACAAGTTCTTCTGCGCGCAAATATTAAAAAATATCCGTACATAAAAAAAAAAAGGAAAGCGACAGAAATGCGAGTTATTTAAAAATGTAAAATAAATATTTGTGTCTGTGGTCGCAGTCGAAAAAGCATTGCCAATGGCAGTGAAAATTCGTTTGTAGCTCAATATTGCTGTCTCCCTCACTCTCTCACTCTCTCGCTCACTTGCTGTTTGCGTGCCCAAAAAAGTATGCTATAAAAAATTGCGTATACGCCAGTTGTTTTATTAAAAATTTGTGCAAATGAAGTGGCAATTTACAATTTGCAATTGAGGAGCTGGTCACGGGAGAGTATTTACATAAACGCACGCACACACACGCACACACACATGTACATGTGGTGTAACTGCTAAAAAATAAGAGCTAAAAAAGCGGACAATTGTTTCGGGCGTTGGAGTTAAAGTTAATTAATTTTTGTTGCTGATTAAAATACACACACAAAGGAAAAGTGAGAGGAAAAGGAAAAGCAAAGGGCTTAAAGAGCGCACACACACACACAGTCACACACAGACATACATATGTCTAATCCAGGAGCAAGACAAGGATTTGCCCGAAGCGTGTACAACATTTTAAACACTTTGACTTTGCAGACATTAATGAATACAAGTATATATATTGTATAAGGTCAGAGCAACAGCTAAAGAAAGAACGAGCAAGAGACATGGGATAACAGAGCAAAGGACAAAGAGAGAGAGAGAGAGAGAGAAAGTCGAGCGCAGAGCAGAGTAGTTTAAAATGCCATTAAATGTTGAGAGATGGGCAAACTGTCAGTCTGGATAGTGACATGTCGGATGGCATCATTCCCCCCCTTCCCCCTTCCCCCGCTCTCTCTCTCTCTCTCTCTGTGTCTTCTCCTTCTCTGCCATCTGTCTAACCAACTGTATGTGTGTGCGTCTGTTTCTGGAGGGAGAAACTGTCAGCATGTATAACTGTTGCTGTCAGGATTATGGCTTGTCATATTATGTATTATGGTGTATTTTATTTGCATTCAATTAAAACGCACGTGTCACTCGCCCTCCTCGCATATAAATTGCTAGCAAAATGAGGCAACAACAACAACAACAACAACTACAACAACAACAATAACAAATTATGCAAATGTGACCAGAGTGTCTCTCTGATTTTTTTGTGCCTGCCAAATTGTAAATGAGTTTTGGCGATAAAAACAACTGAAGCAAAACAACTTTGTTTACGCTATCAAAGCTCATAAAAATGTGCAAAAAAAAAAACTTGAGCTTAGAAAAATATGAAAGCATGTTTCAAAAATATATATCTGACATTTTTCAACCAATCTTCAATAATCCAGTGCTTTTAACCAACGAAAAATTTGTTTAAAAAATTTATCAAATATGCATTTAAGTGAAAATTATTTAATTTCATTTTTTTCCTATGCTATGGAATGAATTTATTTTTTTTACCTATAAAATATTTTCAAAATTTTTTTTTATTTTTTATGAAATTTGAATAAAATTAAATGCAGCTGATTTTTGGTACTTTAAAAATATGATTATAAAATTGGCAATTGATTTATAAATTTAAGTTTTGGCCATAACAACAGCTGAAGCAAAACAACTTTGTTTTCGCTATCAAAGCTCGTAAAATTAAAAAAAAAAGTTAAAGCATACAAAAAGATGAAAGTATGTTTTAAAAATATATATCTGAAATTTGTCTACGAATTTTTAACAATCCAATGCTTTTATTTATCGAACAGTTTGTTTGGAATTGTTATAAAATTATTTTACATTTAGTTTCATTTTTTTCAATGCTTTAAATGAATTTTATTTTGTAGAACTATAAAATATTCCCAATATTTATTAATTCTTATGAAATTTAATGCAGCTGATTTTTGGGACTTTGAAAGTATGAAAATAAAATCGGCAATTGATTTCTACTTAAATTAAATAAAATCACAAAAAAATTATTTTATATAACAAGATATTCTTTTATTTTAATTAATTGTTTTTCTAAATTTTGTGCCACCGAGGTCATAAAAATCTCTAGAGATTTCTGGAGCACATCTGAATGCTCAAATCTGTTTTCCATTGTTGTACATATGCTAACGCTTCTTCTAGAGTACAAAAAAAATAAATAAAAGCGCTACCACACAATGTGGCAATTGTTGCGGTCATTACAATAATAATTTTTAATGTCTCTGACCTTAATATCGAGCGTTTAGTGAAGCGCACAAAATGCTTATTACGCATTGATATGAATCTAAATTAAAATGGCATCATAAAAACACTTGGGCCCTAGACTTTTGGCCTGGCCAATGAAGTACAGGTGCAAACAGCGAACTTTAATGGCGTCGCTGGGGAGGGGAAAGATTACACCAAGAGTAATGACAATTCCAGAAGGTAGTTCCATAGAGTTGCTCCACAAATGTTGCTCCTGGGAATGCTCTTAAAATCCTGGACAAACTCACACTGCTGCGAGGATATCAATATGCCAAGCGAGTCACGTTTCGAATGTCTAAATCGAAATCTATACAGCTTAAAGTCCATTAATTTAAGGCCCCAAAGAAACGGTTTTCAAGTTTGGCAGCAGCCTGCTTGCTGTCTGGCAAATTACCAACTTAATTATAAATTAATTATCTAACAAAGCATAGCATAAGGCTGAACATCAAAGTATCAATAATTAATCGCCACCATAATGTTTTCAATTTCTTGCTTCATTAGCTTCTTTTATTTGGTGCTTTGGGCTTTTTGTGTTTCAGTTAATCCTTCTGAGAAGTATGTAGTAGGTGTCCCGATGGAACAAGAGAACAATCCATAATACATATTGCATTAGGTTCTGACGAAAAACACTTGCCAAATAACAACAAAAGATAAAAATCAATAGCCATTGGCATTTGCAAAAAATCAAATGATGCTTTTATGCCTTTCAAATAAAAATGAAGGGGGATATTGTCTTCGTTGAAAGGTGTGGAACAGGAAGAAGTGACTTCACGCAGATCAAGTTTGTTAAAGCAAAAATGGTACACGCCTCCGTAAAAAGTCAATCACACCCACGGTTTTGAAGACAGACCTGTCTTCTTCATGTTTAAATTTTATCTTTATTTATTATTTATTAAACTTCTCAATCGCATTAAGATTGGATAAATAAAAGAGTGTGTCCGGCTGTTTTAAGTCTCTAAGCAACTCGAGCACCTAAAAGTATGCAACAATATTTTTTAGCACAATAAATTGTTATTCAAAACTGTTATAAATATATTTAAGTTGTGTAATGGGTATCTCCCAGTCTACAACTTCACTTTTAGCCTTTTCTTCTCATCTTTTTTTTTTTTTTTTTTTTTTTTTGACAATTTCGATAAACAGTCGAAACTAAACGGCATGAAGATGAGTTATGAGAACGCGTTGTGTGTGCGATATAACATTAAATAGATTTATATTCGGCACATGCCACGAAGCATTGAATAGAACGTGAGGCAGGCAGGAAACAAAACTGAAACCGGACGTGCTGCTGACGACCAGAGGCCGGAAATTAAACTATTTGTTAGCCCGCCCCCGCCCCGCCCACACACATCGCACACACACATCACTCAACAGCTCACAACAATCTGAGGCGCAAAACCAAAATAAATATGCAAGTAAATATAAATAAAAATGAAAACAAGTCACAATTGTTGACAGACTTGTTTTTTTTTATTTTGTAGACTCACCTGTTTTAATGATGATTATGTTCCTTGTTATATTTATTTCTGTGTGTGTGTGTGTGTGTGTTGGTGTTTTCTATTTGTATTTGTATATGGCGCGCTTGTTAAATTTTGTAATGACACATAATTCTCAAATTTTCTCAAATTTCGCGTATAATTTGCAGCACTTGAAAGTTGTTGTTGTTTTTTTTTTTTTGGTCAGAGAAATTTACATGCACAATTCACAGTCACAGTCACAGTTACAGTTACAGTTACAGTTACAATCAAGCTCACCGTCACGCACACACTGGCACTCACATACACACACAGGCACACGCACACTCACACCCACACACACCTGGAGTGTTAGAAAACATTGCAGAACGCGGCTTCTGCTTTTGACTGTAACTTAATTTCTATTTTTTTTGGTTGGTTTTTTGTAACTTGTTCCGCGTTTTGTGTCCTGTTCACGAAACGGCTCAACTCGAACTGTAACGACGCTCAGCTGCTGCGGCCACAGCAAGTCAAGTTTCTCTCTCTCTCTTTGTATTTTACGCTCTCTCTCTTCGTGTCACTGGAAAGCTGTGTGTATGTCTATGTGTGTGTGTGGGAGAAAACCAGCTGGCGCAGCATTAAAAAGTAATATCAATTTCCACCTTGCAAAAGCAACAGCTAAGCGATTTCCCAGGATGCAGCAGGACGCGTCTCTCTGTCCATGCCCGTCGTCCGTCGTCCGTGGTCCGTGTCCATGTCCGTGTCTAACTCGGGAGCCCCGCCTCCTTTGACAGCCCACGCATTTGCGTTAGGTGCGCGTGCTCTTCACGTTCCGCTTGCTCTACTCTACACACACACACACACACACACACACACACACACACACACACACATACATACACACACACACACAACACCGAAGTGTAGACTTTTTCACAATTGTTGCATGCAATGATATTACGAATGTTGCGTATACGCCAAGGTGAACAACTGTATTAGGTTTCAATTGTCAATTATAAGCTGAATAGAAATATTTAACAATTAACAAATTTTGATTATTATGAAAAATATAATATTATAAGCAAATAAATATAATTAACTCAAATAATAATACTTAAAAAATAAAAACTATTTTTCTACAAGCAAAAATTAATAATAAATGAGTTTTAAAAATATATTTTTAGAAGTAGAATAACATACTTTAAACAAAAATAACACCTGATTCCATTTGATTTATAAACGAAAACTTTTTAAAATAATTATGTTTTTAATAAATAATAAAATTTTTTTTATTAAATATAGACAATTGTAAAATAAAATTGATGCTTAAACAACTTTCTCAAATATTTTTTGAAACATGCTAATTTATTTTAAATATTTTATTAGTTATCTCAAAATATTTTTTTTTCTACTGATTACTACTAAGTATAAGTATATACTTAGTATAAGTAATTGTTTTAATTTTCTACAAACAATAGTAATAAATTATATACATATTATTTTTGTTACTCAAATTTTTGAACATTTTATCAATGGTCTCCCTCTTGTATTAAAATACTTCCATTTAAAAACATTTTTAAACATTTTAATTTATTTCAAAACATTTTCTAAATATTTTTTGGCTTAATAACTCATACAATTTTTAATTAAAATAAATAAAATAAAAAGCTAAAAAAAATATTTTTATAAAAAAATAAAAAAAATTGATATAAAATATTTTATTGACGCTGCAATTACAATTTGCATTTAACAAGTGGCCAATTTGAGCTGTAAGCAAATGCGATAGACAACTTCAAGTTGGCTCTACCATAAGCATTCGGACCCACAACTAAAGGACACAGTGGGACTCTCAGCCGAGCACACAGACACAGACACGGACACATTGAAAAAAGCGCAACAGGACCAAAATAATTGCGCGTTAAACATGTGCCCAACACTAAGAGGCGCAACAGACGAAGTACTTCTCAATGGCAAACAAAAAGAGAGCGAGAGAGCGAGCTAAAAATACAAGAGAGAGAGGCAAGAAGCAACAGTGAGAGAGAGCGTAAAAAGCCGAAGTGTGGAGAGCGTGACTGGAAATGTTCAACTGGTTGCGTTTTTGCCAGCAACAGGATATGTTGGAAGCCTGCAAGAACATCGAAAAACATCGCAACACACACACACGTATACAAGGCAATCCCCAATAACAACAAAAGTAAGAAACAACAACAATAGGAATGGTTTTGTTGGCACAGCAGGCAGGCACAAGCTGACTGGCTAACTGAATGGTTGGTTGGCTGCCTCTTTGGGTTGGCAGACTGCAGAGAGGGAGCAGAGAAGGAAGGGATAAAGAAGGAAGGAAGGGAAAAGAGGACAAGCAGTGTACGGCCTACAAACAGTGGCGTGCTTAAAGCCTCAATACCAAAACAATTTGAGAGCACACAATAAAATTGAATGGGCGCAAAAAGAAAGGGACGAAAGCAACAACAATAAAGAACTAAACAAAAAAACCAAAAAAAAATGTGAGGAGGCAGCAGAAAAATGTGCCAAATGGAAAAAAAAATAAGAAGATGGCAAAACAAGAAAGAAAGATTAACTGCGGCACGCCGAAGAATTTATGCCCTTAATATCTAAATCCGTTGTTTATTTTCGGTTTTTATAACAATTATTTATAATTTATTTGTTGCCTGCTTTTAATCGACGTTGAATAATTCAATTTTATATTTACAATTCGATTTAAATTTCTTAAATATTATATTTTTTTTATTTATTATTCATTATTCAGTATATATTATTAATTTTTTATTATTCATTATTTATTATTAATTTTTTATAATTCATGTTTTTTTTTTATTTATTTTATATTGTTTATATTTTATTATTTATTATTTATATTTTGTTAATTAAGATTTTACAATAAATTGTATATTATTTATTTGTTGCCTGCTTTTTATCGACGCTAAAATTTAAATTTTATATTTATAATTTGATGTAATTTTTATTGCGTAATATTTATTTTTTATTATCTATTATTTATTTTTTATTTATAATTTATTGTATTTTATTTTGTAGTATTCATTATTTTTTATTTATTTTATTATTATTATTTTTAATTTAAATAATTTTCTTTAACTTAAAGCTTAACACATTTAATGATAAAATTATTAAACCCACTAGAAGGGTAGCAAAAAAAAAAACAGAAGAAAAAAACAGTTGAATGTTGCGTGTGAAAGGAGCAGCGCCTGTTGAAGGACGAGCGGCCATTAGAAAGCTGCAAAAGCGAATGGAACAAGAAAAAAAAAGTTGGCAATGTTTACAGGTAGACAGGAGGCGAAGGGGTGAGTGGGGGGTGGTAGGGAGAAGGGAGTGGGTAGAGGGACAGAGGGTGTGTTTACCTGCTGTTCGAAGGACACGCCAAAAGGTACGCAGCGTGTGTCGATTAAGATGCCGAGCCATTGTTGTTGTTGTTGCTGGTGTTGTTGTTGGGATTGGCGTTTTCGGGTCGTGACAGACAGCGAACCGTTGAGCTGGCAATGGAGATGGAGAGTCCTGAATCCTGAACCGAACCCAAGCAGCGAATGAAGAACTGTCGGCTTATCAATTTGTATGCCTGCAGATATTTATTTATGAATATCCTTTGGATGCTTAAGCGCTGAATGCGACAGTGGAGAAAGGGTAAAAAGTAGGCAGAGGGAGGGGGAGAAAGACAGCACGGGACTCACGCCTTTAATGGCGAATCCTGCCTCGTAATCCTGACGCATACCTGACGCTGCGTGCTGCGTCCATCGAAGCATCTTCCCTCTCGCTTTCTTCATTCCCCATTTCACATTTCACCACTTCTCTTTTGCTCGCTTTTTCGTTTTCATCGCCGTTTTACGTTTCTTTCGCTTGTCTGGCATTTTGGTCGAGGCCTTTCTTAATTTTATTTTTATTGCCGATTGATTTTTTCAGATTAAGTTTCTTTTCGTTGTGCAAACTGTTGCCTACTTTTCAGTGCCAGCAAAATATTTGGCCTGTTCAAAAACGGTTGCCTACTTTTCAATGCCAGCAAAATATTTCGCTTGCCAAAAACTGTTGCCTACTTTTCAGTGCCAGCTAAATTTATATGAAATATATTTATGAGTCAGCTGAGCCAACTTCTGCTTCAATTAGCCAACGAAAAAATCCGGCCAAAACCGTCATGCAAACCGGAACAAAACTCTTCTTTCCTCTTTTCCTTGATTTTCATTTCGCAAGCAACGACAACAATAAACAAAACCGTAAGCTCAAAGTAAAAGTAAAACATTTTCATGCAAATGGTTTTGTTTAACCACGAAATATTTTCAGCATTCAGCACACACACCTCACACACAGACATACATACATAGATGTGTGTAGTTGCTATGTGTGTGTGCGTGTGTGTGTGTGTAAGTTCTGCGGCAAAAGTTTTTAGCACTCGCAGCACTCAACAAACAAAATCAAACCGAGCGCAACAAAGTACACAAATATTTACCTACACTCACATTTATACTGTCCCGTGTGTGTGTGCGTGTGTGTGTGAGTAAGTGTGTGAATGTGTGTGTGTGTGTGTGTATGGTCAGTTGGCAAAGTCATAAAGGTAGCGGATTAAATTTAGATGACATTGTTATTGATGCGACAGATTGATGAAGCGCTGCAAAGTATGCAACAATAATTTCATAGTGAGTTCTGGATGAAAAGGATAGAAAGAATTTATTTTTATTTTCTACATAAAACTACAAATTTGGAAAGAACATTTTATTGCTCAGTAAAAGCAGAATAATTGATTGACTTTCAAGAACTTAAGGGATCTTTCTGACAAATGAACATTGATGAATTGATAGTCCTTTGAGGACTCCGTTAACCTTAAGAAGTTAAAGCTTGAACTTTTGGGAACATTTTCTATTGCTAGTTAGCGAATGTTTAATATCAACTATGTGCTTTTAAGAATATTTGTGAGAGAAGTGAGAAGAGAGATGTTGGCTTATTTAAAAGCTAATTATTGAGTTTTTAGATATCATACATCATGAATACTATATAATGATGGCATTGATATTGGCTACTAATTGCTTGTCCTCAAATCGGATTAAAATTCTATTAAAACGTCAGCAAAGTGCAGATAAATGTGCACTTATTCTCTGGCGAGTGCAAATGCTTTTAAAACGTCATTTAATTGGCCGAGTTTGCTTCTGAGTGAGAGCTTAAGATGAATTGAGACAAAAGAGAGAAAGAGAAGAGTTAAAGCCAGACTAAGCCATATCCCATAGTTGGCCCAATCCTTTGCCACATTTCAATGCCACCAATCAACAACTTAATTATGCAGAATCATAAAGATAAATGCGCTAATCATGACAGAAAACTATTCACAGCGACTGTTGCACTTAACGACCAGTGCTTAAAATGAGAAAAACAAATATGACAGACTAGCAGTTGCTCTGTTAACTACAAAGAGTAACCTATTCAATCATTAAATGACTTAATAAAGACTCAGTTACCTGTTCAGAAAGCAGAACAAAAACAAAAGCGCTTCATTACAATTTTAATTTGACATTTTACCAGAGTTTTGCCGCTGCCCGAGCTTAATTAGAGCAATTTGCGAGCAGGACAAGTGTCCTTAGTCCTAAGTCGCAGCCTCAGACAGAGAAAGAGATAAAGACAGAGGCAGAGACAGAGAAAGGTTAAGGAAAGAGACTTGAGTAAATGGCGACAAGTCTACCACTTGTACTTGTTTTTGAATGTTCAATGCAAATAGTTTGGCAAGAGATTGCGTGAAAAACAGAGAGAGAGAGAGAGAGATAGAGAGAGAGAGTGAGAGAGAAAGAGAGAGAGAAAGGAGGGGAAAGATTAGGCGTGGAAAGCGCGTCTTACAATACCCTGTGCTGAGAGTATAATAAGTTTGCGAAAATGTTTGAAACATATGGAAAAGGCGAAGCAGACAACAATAAATATGTTTTTAAGAAATATTTTATATTTATTTAAAAAAAAAAAAATTAATAAATATAATTTCCAAATAAAAAAATTGTCTTTATCATATTTTCTACATAATTTTATATCAATTTATTTATTATTTATATTTATATATTCAACTTTCTTTTAACAAAAATCATAAATAGGAGTTAAAATAAATTTGCATAACTAAAATAGTCAACAAATGATAAAAATTTGAATAATTGGCATTTTTAAAAATATAATTGTTGCATTTTCTGTTTTCTAGAGAACAAGAGCAGGTTCACTCACAGTCGAGCACACTCACTTGCCACACTAAGTCTTCTTATTTGTTCTTTATAACATTTGTATAATTTTTTTTAATAAACTTTTAAAAAATATATTTGTACAGAATATATTAGACAGCATATTTATTTTGACAACATTTAAAGTTAAATTTACTCGTAATTTGAACCTACTTCATGTTCATTTTGGCATCAATGAAAAGGTGATTTCAATTCCGTTTGAATTATAAAAGTTTAAAAAAGTCAATTTCAAAACTTTTTTCACCAATTTTTTTAAAAAAATTTTTTGATGCAAACAAATTTTTCAAATAATTCAAATAGTGACTGCAAATTTTTTGAAAATTAAAAAAAAGGCACTTTTTGTATGAAAAGGCGGAAAATGGGGTTTAAATAGCCATTTTTAGCATTTTCTTATAATTTATTTTATTTTATTATTTAGTATTATTTTCATTACTTACGCTGCCTTTTTCCTATAACTATTTTTGTATTACTATTTATTTTTTTCTTTATTTATTTTTTTTTTATTGTTTATTTCATTATTATTTTTATTTTAATTTGTATTTTTTTTACGGATTAAGTACAGGTATTCTAACAGTCGAGTTAGCTCGAGTTTCGTCATTTTCAGCTTGTTTTTTGCACGAGTATTTACAGCGCAAAGTTAATTGAATTTTCACACGGACAATGTTGAGCCTGCGGCTATTGGCGCTGTGCAGTTAGAGAAAGGGAGGGACAACGAGAGAGAGAGAGACAGATAGGTTGGGGGGCAGCACCTCACTAAATGCCTTATTTGACAAAGTAATTAAGTTGAAAATAATGCGCATGGAAATTGCTGTCAAGTGGTTCATAATTTGTTAGGCAATGCGGCAGGCAGCTTCTTAATGGACTGCCAAAGGTAAATTCACATTTCTTATATACAACTAAATACCAAATAGAGCGAGAGAGAAGGAGAAGGAGCGCGAGTAAAAGAGAGGCTGTTATGCTGCTGAGAATGCGAAAGCCACGAGTGCGGGCCATGTTCAAGTTGTGGTACAAGTGGATACAGAATCGGGCAATGTCGGGAGTGACAGTGACGCATCTGGAGCTGCCCGATAAATCCGAGGGCGATAAGAAACATTATCGAGCCTTGAGTCTATCGAATGGCGTGAAAGCGATGCTGATTTCCGATCCCGGCATGTCACAGAATAGTTCAGCATCCATTGCACCACACAGTTCCAGTTCCAGCGCCAGTTCCCTGGAACAATTCCACGGCAAGTTGGCCGCGTGTGCGGTTTTGATGAACGTGGGCTCGTTTAGTGAACCTGCCGAGTATCCGGGACTCGCTCATTTTCTCGAGCACATGATTTTCATGGGCTCCAAAAAGTATCCCGAGGAAAACGCCTTCGATGCGTTTGTCACGAAGAGTGGCGGCTTTAGCAATGCGCACACGGAGAACGAGGATACGTGTTTCTATTTCGAGGTGGAGGAGCAGCATTTGGACAAGACCATGGACATGTTTATGCATCTGATGAAGGAGCCGCTCATGTCGCCCGAGGCCATGGCCCGAGAACGTTCCGCCGTGCAATCGGAGTTCGAACAGACCTTTATGGTGGATGAGGTGAGATTCAGAATCAGAATCAGAATTCAGTGATGGCACGATAAATCATGTGATATGCAATCATCGATTAATTTGTGGCAATAATTTATTAAACGATTATTGAATCATATGATTAATTTAAGCTACGCGATTATTAATTGCAATTAATCGACGAAAAATAAAAATAATCGAATAATCAAATGATTAATTTTTGTTATAGTTTTTTAAAATATTGTGTAATGCAATGCCATTGTATAGCAAAAAAAAATTAAGAACAATAATAAAATGCCCAAAAAATATAAATACAGTGGCTCTCAGCTTAAAGTATGCAGGTCAAATTTTGACAATTAAGGCTTATTTGAGCCTTTGTCGTTAACATATATTTTCATCAATGGAATGGTCATTTAAATTCCGTTTGAATGACACAAAACTTTCTTTAACCCTTAAAAAATTTCAAATTTATGTAAAAGTCTACTTTTCCAACTTTTTTCCTCGATTTTTCACAAAAAATATTTTGATGCAGAAAATTTTGTTAAACAATTCTAAGAGTGACTGCAGAAAAATTTAAAATATATATTTGCTAGTATTTTTTTGAAATAAAATATCTACATGTGTGTTTCCCTGAAAAAATGTTGGCAAGGACGCGATTATTTAATCGAATAATCGATTAGTGTTTCAATTAATCGCAACACATTTTACGATACAATTAAATCGCCAATGGAAGCAAAAAAATCGATTATTGTGTATCATATGATTAATCGTGCCATTCTTAATTACAATAATCGATTAATTAATTTTTTTTGCCATCACTAGGTGAGAAGGGATCAGATATTGGCGAGTCTGGCGGGCGAGGGATATCCCCACTCCACCTTCAGTTGGGGCAATCTCAAGTCACTCAAAGAGAACGTAAATGATGAGGATTTGCATCGGGCACTGCACGAATTCCGGCGTAAACATTACGGCTGCAATCGCATGACGGTTTGTCTGCAGGCCAAGCTGTCGCTGGACGAGCTGGAGCAGCTGCTGGTGCGACACTGTGCGAGTATTCCACAGAGTGAGGAGCCGCCTTTGGCTGTGGAGAAGTTGCACTATCGTCACGCCTTCAAGGACAAGTTCTTCAAGGAGCTGCTGCTCGTGCAGCCCGTGGAGGATGTGTGCAAGTTGGAGCTGACCTGGGTGCTGCCTCCCATGCGGAACTATTATCGCAGCAAGCCGGATTCGTTTATTGCCCACTTGCTGGGCTACGAGGGCGTGGGCAGCTTGTGTTCCTTTCTGCGGCGTCGCCTGTGGTGCATGAGCGTCATGGCGGGCGTCGGAGTGGGCAGCTTTGATACCAACTCCATTTACTCGCTCTTCAACATGTGCATTCATCTCACCGACGAGGGATTCGAGCACTTGGATGAGGTCATTGGGGTGACCTTTGCCTGGATTCAGTTGATCAACGATTGCGACACATTGAACATGGCGTACAGTGAGCTACAGCAGATAGCGGCCAATAATTTTCGCTTTCAAATCGAAATACCCTCGATGGACAATGTGCAGAGCATTGTGGAGGCATTGAGATTTCTGCCTCCAAAAGATTCCCTAACTGGCACCCAACTGTACTTTGAGTACGACGAGAAGGCGCACAAAATGTTGCGACAGCATTTAACGGATTTTAATTTCAATATTATGATAAGCTCACACATACCCTATAAGAACTACGAGTATGACAGACGCGAGCCTTGGTTTGGCACCTATTACACGGCCATTCCCATACCCGAGAAGTGGCAAACCATGTGGCTGAATCCGGAACCACATCCGGAATTGAAACTGCCCGAAGCGAATCCGTTTGTAACTTCGGATTTTACACTGCAGTGGATTAAGGCGGGCAAACCGCATATATCCCGACGCCCGAAGGTAAGGTAAAAAAAAAAAAATAATAAATTAATAATAATAATAATAAAATATAAAACAATAGTATTGATATAGTTTATATACATGTATCGATCAAATAATTAAACTAATCAATTTAGGTTGTAAACTATAATTAGGATAAATCTTAAACTAAAGCAAGGTTTATTTACGGTTAAATGTTACTTTTTTTTTTCTTTCATAATTGTAAAATGTTTAATGTTAATAATATTTAAAAAAAACCGATGTTTGTAATAGTAAAAAAAAACCGATGTTTGTAATAGTGACTAATGCATTAAATAATAAGCGTTAGCTTGTAGCACTTGGAATCAAAATAAAATAAAATAAAATAAATAAGGATGGCACGATTAATCATATCATACTCAATAATCGATTATTTTAACATGAAGATTTTATTCCAAAAAAATACTAGCAAAAATATATTTGAAAATTCTTTTTGCATTCACTCTTAGAATTGTTTAAAAACATTTTCTGAATTAAAATATTTTTTTATGAAAAATTGAGGAAAAAAGTTGAGAAAGTAGACTTTTACATAAATTTGAAATTTTTGAAGGGTTAAAGAAAGTTTTGTGGCATTCAAACGGAATTTAAATGACCATTCCTTTGATGAAAATATATGTTAACGATAACGGCTTAAATAAGCCTTAAATGTCAAAATTTGAACTGCATACTTTATGCTGTGAGCCACTGTATTTAAATTTTTTGGGCATTTTATTATTGTTCATAATTTTTTGTTGCTATTCAATGGCATTGCATTACACAATATTTGAAAAAACTATAACAAAAATGAATCATTTAATGAATCGATTATTTTTATTTGCCGTCGATTAATTGCAATTAATAATCGCGTATAATAGATTAATATTTATTTATTTATTTGATTTATTTATTTATTTGAGTTGATTCCTAGCGCTATACATACATACAATACATTCAGGTTTAAAGTCTAAAGAAAATAGCTTAGGTTAACAATTTAAATGATCAGTCAGTTCTTATAATTTCTTATTATTATTATTATTACTGCTATTATTATTATTACTGTTATTTATAATTATACTATTTGGTATACATGAGGATCTTGTTAATTTTTATTTTTTACATTATTTTTATTTTTTATTGTTATTTTTTTTTTTGCCATCCCTACCCGAAGGCGCTGATCAGGAACGAGGTGTGCGAGCTTTGGTTTCGACAGGACGACACTTTTCTGCTGCCCGATGGCTTTTTAAATTTCTACTTTATCACGCCGCTAATGCGCAGGAGTCCCAAGGATTATGTGGCTGCCGTGCTGTTCACATATTTGATCGAGTTTTACATTGCCGAGCAGCTGTATCCTGCTCTGATGGCGGGTCTGACTTACAGCTTGGATGCGGCGGATAAAGGACTCGTTTTGAGAATCAGTGGCTATAATCAAAAGCTGCCTTTGCTCATTGATATCATTGTGAATGTGATGAAGACTCTGGAAGTGGATCCTGCTCAGCTGTTGAGTTTCAAGGAACTAAAGAAACGACAACTCTTTAATGCAGTTATTAATGGCAAATCGCTGAATCTTGATTTGCGACTCACTGTACTCGAACACATGCGATTTACTTTGTTGCAAAAATACGAAGTTATCGATGACATTACGGTGGATGATATTTTAAAGTTTAAGGATAATTTCTATAAGCAAATGTATGTGCAGGCCTTGATACAGGGCAACTTTACGGAGCAGCAGGCAATTGAAGTCACACAAAAAGTGTTGGATACGTACCAGAGTCAAAAGGTTGAGAATCTGGTGGACTTACACAATCGAATGGTTCAACTGCCGCTGGGGGAGTATTATTTGAGAGTGAAGAATTTAAATGAAGACGATCCCAATTCACTGATTGTCAACTACTATCAAATTGGTCCGGCCACACTCAAGATGGAGGCAATGCTCGATCTGGTGGATTTAATAGCCGAAGAGCCGTTCTTCAATCAACTGCGAACGCGGGAACAACTCTGCTATAGTCTCGGGATGTTTCAACGTATAAGCTACGGTATTATGGGTTATTTATTGGTTATCAACACGCAAGAGACCAAATTCCAGGCTGATTACGTGGACAAACGCCTCGAGGCTTATAGACTGCGTGTGCCCAGCATTATTAACGATATGAATGAACAGGAATTCAATGAAATGCGAGAGACCATTATCAACAACAAGCGACTCGGCGATCACAGTTTGTTTGATGAAATGATGCGCAATTGGAGTGAAATTGCCAGCATGGATTATGTTTTCAATCGCAATGAACTACAGATTCAAATGCTCGCGAATGTCTCCAAGCAGAGTATTTTGGATTTTATACACCAGAATGAGCGGACAAATTTGAGAAAACTTTCGGTTCAGGTTATTGGCACATCGCGAGTAACGCGACATTCACATGTGGAAATTCCGGATGCCATTTCCGATGCGATTGCCGCACGTCATGGCTCCACGCAGGGATTGGCACAAAGACCGGGCTCCTTGTCTGTTGTCCTGGACGAGGTGCAGCGCAATATATCCGAGGAACAATTGTTGTATGAACATATTGGCGATCGGATTCACTTGGACTTTATTGGCGACAGTCATGACAAAAGTCACATTCTGGATATCGAGGAGTTTAAAAAGAATCTGCATATTTATCCGTTCCTCAAAGCCGATCCCAAGTACCATGGACTCTGAACAGAGTCGAGTTCAAGTCCTTCGCTCTTTAACTCTGAATTAAATTATTATTTGTCAGACACACAAAAATATCTCCGAGAAGGAACTTTTCGCTTTGGTAAGCAACTGACGCCATTTTAATAACGCAAATTACAGTCAGCTTTATAAATATAAGAGAAGAGAGATGTAAAAGGAGGAGATGGCAATTTGGCTGGGCAACTGTTGCTGCCACATATTGTGGCTGCTGTTGCTTTCATCATCAATGATAATAATTGTATATATTTATGCATAAATAAGACAAATGCCAAGATAAATTTTGTATAACCAACTATTTGATACTCTGTAATATTTATGCCAAGTTAACTATAAATTTTTATGTACATACAATTAAAGATAATTTAAATTAATTATAGATGTTACAAATGCACAGCTATGAATGATTTTGTAATGAAAACTTTATGTTTGAAACTTTGAAATGAATAGAAAGTAAGGGAGAATAAAACTATAGCATACTTTTGAGCGCAATTTTAAATATTATTTCAATTGAATTTTATTCAATTTGTTTAATTTATGGCATAAATTACTAACAATAGTTTAGAATAGTTATAAGCATACAATATACATATAATAGATGATTGTCGAATGTCTGACTACGTTATATAAATCATAAATATTTAAAAGAATATTAAGGTATATATAAAAAACCATTGCATACTTTTAAGCGCAGTTTAAAAAGTATTCGCAATATTTCTGAGTTCTATTAAAGAGAAAAGATACAAAATACAAATAAAAGCAAATCATGTTAAATTTTTTTAAAATATACACTGTACATAAATCATAATAATTAAAAAAATATTAAAGTATACTAAATGGAAAAAAAACATTGCATACTCTTAAGCGCCGTTTAAAAAGGTATTCACAATATCTCTAAGTTCTTTTAGAGATAAATGATGCAAAATAACAAAAATACAAATAAAAGCAAAGCATGTTAAAAATTTTAAATGTACTTTGCGTTTACTTATTTTTGAAAACTTTTCTTTTTTTAAAAAAACACATTTTTTAAACATTTTATCATACCTGCAAACATGACCTAAACCTTTAAGCAGAACTTTGACTAACAATTTTAGCAGCATGTAGATGCTTTAATTAAAATGAAAATGGATCTGAAATTTTGTGCTTGGCCTAATCTATGGCCAAATGAACTGGCTTAGAAGAAGCTGCTGCTGCTGCTTCTGGCGTTGCTAAGCATTGAAAGCTTCATTCATTATACGACGACCAAAACGACATTGTGCGTGAGCGTGTCTATGTGTGTGCGTGAGTGTATCTATGTGTGCGTTGCCAGCTTGGCAGCAGTCCAACTGTGCAGCATTGCACTATGGGGCGAAATCCGAAATATCGAATATTTATTAATAACTTCTATAATAAGCTAAATTTTTGAATACGGTTTTTTTATTCATGTTATGTACACCTTCAGAAATGTTTTTGGAAAAGTGGGCGTGTCACCACCCCCGGCCTTAATTTTTTTTATATTTTTTTTTGGTATCGGTAGCAAGTAAGCTCATAATTTTTGTTCCAAATAACAAGCTTTGAGCTTGTTTATTATTAGCAATAAAGAGAAAAACTAATTGTTACACAAAGAAAGATGTGTGGTCTAATATATGGTTGTGAGCATAAAATTAAAAAACAAATAAAATTTGGGGCTGGGATTTTGACACGCCTCTTTTTCCAAAAAAATTCTAGGGGTATACATAACACTAGAAAAAAAACCGCATCAAAATATATGAAGTAGTTTTCGAGTTAATAATAAATACCTCAAAAACTGGTCAAATACCTCATACGACAAGCGAGCAAATCAGCATGGAAAAATTGTGAGGTTACGTCCTAAAAATTTTATTTGCGCGGATTATCGCAAATTGTTCAAATTGAGACATATTGCCTTTAAATAACATTGAATGGATCTACGACATACAGTTGGACTTACATTAAGCCTCGTTAAGCATCATTGCTAAATTCCTTCGCAAAGTTGATATTTCTTTCCAAGAAATTATCTTTCAAAGCATTAATTAATGTAACAAAATATGAACAGAACACGTACAAATACAGAATACTAGTAAAACCAACACATAGTACAAACCCGTATAATTGGTATCCATTTTAAATATTGTAAAAAAAATGATTAGCCTTTGTGCAATACCAATTTGAAAATAGGCTGCAAAAATGTTGCACTGTTAACGAACGTGCTTTTCGGAAGCAACAGCTGACTTTAACAGCTGTCAGGGTTAAAATTTTTCTGTTATTTAACATTTTTGGTACAGAACTTTACAGTTTGAAGTTTTCTTAAGATGTTAATACCAAAACAATACTAAAATTAATACCTTGATAAAATGACTAAATAGTCGATTTTTCGGATTTCGCCCCATAGTG